>JAVJIF010007513.1:0-195804 GCA_038442645.1 Agave tequilana
AATAGAAAACAAACAAAGCATTTACCTTTTTACTTGCTGAGACAATGAAAGAAAGGAGTAGGGTACTCGTCGGTGTCACTCTCAACATCAGCCCCTCTCTCTTACTTACATGATCTTCTTCTACCCTAAGTTACATACAAATTACATAAAAAAAAGACTAAAAACCTAAACTAAGAAATGAAAACTAAGCTAAATCCTAATCTGCCTTCACGTCCATTTTCCATGCACATAATGGCCTTTTATAGGCAGAAAACCCACCACCCAAGATCCCGGGGAGGTCGGGGGAGTTCACGCTCCCCCTAACTCCCCAAGATTGCCGCGGAAACGCGGCCCAAGCCGCGTTTCCGTGGCAGGGTGTGGCCAGATGGTCACACCCTGTTGGTGGGTCTCTCCGGGGGTTTCTTCTGGCTTTATCCTTTGTTGGTTTTGTTGTCGTTTAGCTCCGGATTCTGACGAAATGGCCTTGGATTCTTGCTTTTAACCGATCGATTCTGAGAGGATTCTTCTCAAACCGTTTTCAACTTCTTGATTTTGCCCTGATTTTATGTGTATGAATTAACTCTGATTTAATTCAGAATTCTGGTGGGCTTTTGGGCTCATTTCTCTTCATCTCCTTAATGATTGGGCCTGCAAATAAATTAAACAAATAATTAGGACAATGCAGGCTTTTATTCTAAAATAAGTATGGAAATGTGACATTAATATGCAACATTAGCAACCAATCACACCCCCATACCTATCTTTTGCTCGTCCTCGAGCAAACAACTAAATTATACTAAGGATTATTAGACCATTTTCGCAGGTCGCGCGATGCACTGAGCATGTGCAACAAGCCGTTAAACCTCTAGGTTCCCCCTAGAGGACGAGTTTTGTCTCGTGAGGGTTTTCAGCAGATTGCACCCATAAATCCATAAGAAAGAGAAATAAAGAGTTAGTATTTTCGAAAAGCATTTTGAAAGAGAAAAATATTTGAAATATGATTGTAAGATCTAAGCAATCTATAAGTTTATAGGAAAGCCGAATTTTTCATTCCTAAACTTAGTCTCTATTCAAAATTTGTTATCAATCAAAGTAAGAGTCAAATTGTACTTCTCATCTAGTCTATTACTTTACCCTAAGTCATATGCACCTTGTGACTGTGAAAATTTTGACTTAGGGTTCATTAACTCTAACTCTTATGCCTTATTTTTATATATATATATTTTTTCTTTTTTTTTATTTGGTAATATTTCTTAGTTTTATTAGGCTTTCTAATCTGCCCATGTAACGAGCCTTTAATCGATGACTCCCAAGCCAGACGGTCTTAGGGCACCATGTGAGAAACACCCCTAGGACTTAGGACTCGAGCAAACTAGGCCACAAAACTAAGGATTTATTATATGAACCTCTTTTAGGCGTGAATACTTATGCTTTTTTAGGTACAAATACCCAGCTTAATCAGAGGATTTTTCTTTTCAAACTTATCTAATCATCTTTCGCATAAATACCAAGGCTTGCTTAGGCAAAGCACCTAGCTAGTCAATAATTAGACTTTTTTTCAAACTCATCTAATTATCTTTTGCATAAATACTAAGGCTTTCTTAGGCCAAAGCACCTAGCTAAAATCAATAATTAGATTTGTTTATATATATATATATATATATATATATATTATAAGGCATAAGAATCTTTGTTTTTGAACCCTAAGTGTGTAAGTGTATGAAGTGTGCATATTTCATCAAGGTAAAGATCAAGACCAATTACTTTGACAAATTATCTTCCTAACTCTAAAAATCAAACAAATAATCTTATTTTGACCAAGTATAAGAAATCCTAATTTGGATTTTCCTATTCCTTAAAATTAACTTAATTTCTTACAAAAATAAGTCAAAAATATTATTTCTATTTTTCAAAAAGTTTTTTTAAAAGTAAAGAAAAGTGTTATTTTTTTTAAAGAAAAAGAAAGTTATGTTAGACCCTCCCCCACACCTATCTCTTGCATTGTCCTCAATGTATGAATTAATGCATAGATGCATGAAAAAGACGAAAGGGAAGGAAAATGTTCCTTAAGGTGGTGGTTTCGGTGTGGTCTGATTGGTCCACGAAACGCGGCCCAATCAACTTTTCTTTGGTCTCGAAGGAACCCACCAGCACTATCTTTAATATAATCCATTAAAAAGATGTATCCATAAAGGATCTTTATTAAATATTTAACCCCATCTAATGTCCATATTCCATAACTAATTTCGGAGTCAAATTTGTCAACCACCTCGTCCCAGAATGGAGTATGAAATGATAGAACGGTTGACTTGGACTCAGGAAGGACAGGAACTAATACCGACTCAGGAAGGTGACTTAAGTCAAGTAAAGGTTCAGGAGTCGAATATAGGTTCAGAAATTGGGTCCAAGTCAAGAAGTTGAAACTCCAGTCCACAGATTTTTTCAACAATGGAATGTGACCTAATATGGGTGATTCCAGTTCAGGAATGATAGGTGGAGGAATCAAAACTGACTCTAGAATATTACTCAAGTTTTGGTAACAAAACGGGAGTCAAATTGATTCAGAAAGTGGAACTGATCACAGATTTGAGAATCTAGGTCACATATCTCATTGAGTTCAATATCAAAAAATTGAGAACTTGCCAATTTATCAATAGGATCTTCGAAGTGTAAAGTTGGTCAAGTTCAACATGATCCTCAAAGAATAGGTGATTCAATTTCTTTATGAATTGGTACAGGATCCAATGTTGACTCCCGGGAAAAGATTTAAGTCAGGTGAAGATACCGGAGTCATAATCGAATCAGGAAATAGAATTGAATCACTAAGTTGGGGTTTAGGATCATAATCATTTTCAAGTTCTATTTCAGGAAAAGGAAAAACTAGCCAAACTATCAATATCTTTTTCAAAATTTGGAGTTTGGGCAAGTTCAAATGGTTGTTCTGAAATAGAATTTTGATTTTCAAAACAACATGACTCTTCGGCTCTAACAGAATGGTAAGTGACATCAGGACGGTGGGAACGTAGAGAGATCGACCATCATATCTATGTCACGATTTCTAGCATTTTGAGCATGAGTCATGGCTTCTAGCATCTTTTCATAGTTGATGGGTTCATTGTCTTGTTGAAAAGATGAAGAGTTGTTTTGGAAGTGTATTGAAATTGTGAGTCCATCAGATTTGTGTGATTGTTGTTTGGACTCACGCATACTCTCGTTCCAAAATTGATGGTTTTCTATTTTGGACTGGTGGAACTGAGTATGACTCTTGAAAATAGTGTGGACTAGGTGAGAAGGAGGACGCTGTGGTTGAAAATTGGACTCGGGGTAGGTGAATCCCCACTGACTCTTTGAAGAGTTGAAATTGTTATGGAAATTATAGTCATACGATGGGGGACATGGTTATATGGATTCGGATAAGACCAATCCGGCACACTAGGTTGTTTAAAGTCATGATATGCCGGGTTGGTATATCCGAAAAAGAGTTTGATGTATAATATGGATTATTATTATAGTTGGAAAAATTATTATTATAAGCCATATCACACAATGGAATACAACAAAAAGAAAGAAAAACACACAAATAAACAAACAAGAAGAAAAAATTCTAACCTAAGTTAGGTTAGACCTAGACTAGACGACTCCTAACTGGTTAGACTGTCCACAGGAGGTCTAATGTAGACTTTGACCACAAGCTATCAGCCAGGTCAGGCAAGGTTGGTGGGAGGTTTTTCCGCCAAAAGACGTTCCTTAATTAAATACCACCAACCTTCGGACTTTCGGCCCTTATCCCTTTCCTAGACACTGATTTGGCAAGAGTCAAGTTCCAACACTTTCCCCCTTAGGATAATCTCCTAATTGAGTCCGAGATGTCCCTAGGGCCAATGTCTACTCATTTTAAGTTAGGCTTGGGTTAGTGAGTGCTTGGAATGTGATTTTTGGGCTAAGGAAGGGTGATTAAATCCCCACCTTATCTTGTTATGGGTTAGTGCCCTTAAAATAATTTTGTGCAAGTGTACAAGATATGTAAATAGGAATCAATTAAAGCGATCAAGAAGTGAGTCCTATGCTAAATGCAATGCATACATACCTTGCTCCAGCACTCTTTAAACAGTAAAAAAGTAAAGGAATTAAAAGACACGTGTCTAAAATGCAAATGTCTAATCATTTTTTTATCTTTTCAACAAATATTTTACTGTTGATTATTAGCAGGCTTATGTTATATGGCATATAAGAAAAATTAAAGTTGCAGCAAACTAGAAATTTTTTCAAACTAAGCAGCCCTGCAAAAAGCTGTTAGTAGTCAACTCTTCCTTGCCGCGGGTCCGCGGCTTTTTCCGTGGAAACGCGGCAATTCAGGGGCAATGGGTCTCTGCTTTCTAGAGCAGAGGCCCAATACCACTTGTATGTCACTGCAATGTTAATTTCCTGCTTTGATTGCCCTGTAATCTGCAATAGAGAAGAAAATTCGTTTAGTTCTAAAAAATTTGCAATAAAATTCAGATTTCAATAAAAACCGTTTTACCCTCCCCGGCAACGGCGCCAAAATTTGATTAAGGCTAAACCTGCACAAAAAATACGAGATTATAGAACTTAAGAAAGAATATGTGCAAGTGCTCAATTCTTCCGCTATAGCAAGTGGCTATGCGGGTCGTGATCCACAAGGAGGGTTTGCGATGGAAGCTTTACAGTTCTTTATTGAAATCGTTAAGAAAATAAGCGAAAGTTCTTCTCTGTTTTATGTTATGAAAAGAAAAGAAAGTTAATGGTTAAAGTTAAGAAGAAAGCGAGAGATGAAGAAGGTGGAAAATCAGAAAACGATGAAAAGCGACTAAGTACAATGAGTGGAAAGAGAATGAAAACGATTTGGAAGAAGTGGTTGGTGATCTAAACTAAGAAAGAAAGACAAGTGAAGAGATACTTACCGAGGTTGATTGATGACTTACTTGGAAATCTTTTTGCAAGTTCTACCTTTTTTGCTTCGGAGGCATTCAACGCATAGATCATAAACTCGAGCTCAGTCCCCGTGCACATTATATCGTCAAGCATAAGAAGAACGAAGTGATGCGGATCTTGGAAGAGGAGAACGTCTTCATGAACTATCGCTGGCTCTCACACGTAGCTTGGTTATACTTGCTTTGGAATTCACTTGTACACTCAACAAATACAACCAAGGTAAAGTAGAAGAGGAAGAGGAAAGCAAAACAAATGTAAAGTAAAGCAGAATAGAAAACAAACAAAGCATTTACCTTTATTACTTGCTGAGACAATGAAAGAAAGGAGTAGGGTACATCGTCGGTGTCACTCTCAACATCAGCCCCCTCTCTTACTTACATGAATCTTCTTTCTATCTTCTTCTACCCTAAGTTACATACAAATTACATAAAAGAAAGACTAAAAACTAAACTAAGAATGAAAACTAAGCTAAATCCTAATCTGTCTTCATGTCCATTTTCAGTGCACATAATGGCCTTTTTAGGCAGAAACCCCAACCACCAAGATCCCGGGGAGGTCGGGGGAGTTCACGCTCCCCCTAACTCCCCAAGATTGCCGCGGAAACGCGGCCCAAGCCGCGTTTTCGCGGCCGGGGTGTGGCCAGATGGCCACACCCTGTTGGTGGGTCTCTCCGGGGGTTCCTTCTGGCTTTATCCTTTATTGTGTTTTGTCGTTTGAGCTCCGGATTCTGACAAATGGCCTTGGATTCTTAGCTTTAACCGATCGATTCTTAGAGGATTCTTCTCAACCGGTTTTCAACTTCTTGATTTTGCCCTGATTTTATGTGTACGAATTAACTCTGATTTAATTCTGAATTCTGGTGGGCTTTTGGGCTCATTTCTCTTCATCTCCTTAAGGATTGGGCCTGCAAATAAATTAAACAACTAATTAGGACAATGCAGGCTTTTATTCTAAAATAAGTATGGAAATGTGACATAAATATGCAACATTAGCAACCAATCAACTTCATCTTTTCAAGACCAATCGCAACAATACGATGAACCTATCAACTATGAAAGATGCTTGAAGCCATGACTCAGACTCAAAATGCTTGTAATCATGACATAGATATGATGGTCCAAACCCCTACGTTCTCACCGTTTGGCCAGTTCTGATGTCGTTAACCATTCTGTTAGAGCTGAAGAGTCGTGTTGTTTTTGAAAAATAAGATTCCATTTCAGAACATTCATTTGAACTTACCCAAACTCCAAATTTTTAAAATGACATTAACAGTTTGGCAAGTTATCCCTTTCCTGAAATTGAACTTGAGAATGAATATGATCATGAACCTTAACTTAGTGATTCAATTTTACTTCCTGATTTAATTATGACTCCGGTGTCTTTACCTGATTTCAATCTTTTTTCCCGAGTCAACATTGGACATGTGCCAATTCATAATGAAATTGAATCGCCCATCTTTGATGATCATTTTATTGAACTTGACCAATTTCATACTTTTGAAAGTCCCATTGACAAATTAGCAAGTTCTCATTTTTTATGAAATTGAACTCAATGAGAAATGTGACCTAGATTCTCAAATTTGTGATCCAGTTCAAATTTCCGAATCAATACTGACTCCTGTTTTGTTACCCGATTTGAGTAATATTTTAGAGTCAGTTTTGATTTCCACACCTGTCATTCTTGAACTTGAATCACCAATATTAAGTCACATTCCATTGTGGGAAAATAAACGTGGACTTGAGTTTCACTTCTTAATTTGGACCCACTTCCCGAACCAATCTTGACTCCTGAACCTTTACTTGACTTAAGTCACTTTCCTGAGTCGGCATTAGTTCCCGCACTTTCTAAGTCCAAGTCAATCATTCTATCTTTTCACACTCCATTTTTTGACAAGGCGGTTAACAAAATTGACTCTGAAATTAATTATGGAATTTGAAAATTAGATGGGGTCAAATATTTAATAAAAATCATTCATGTATATATCATTTTAGTGGGTTTATTAGAGAAATTTCTGGTGGGTTCTTTTGAACTTAACGAAAAGTCGATTGGGCCGCATTTCGTGGACCAATCAGACCACCACCGGAACCACTACCTTAAGATAGTATTTTCCTTCCCTGTCTTCTTTTTCATGCATCTATGCATTAATTCATACATTAAGGACAATGCATGAGATAGGTATGGGGGAGGGTTCTAACATAACTTAGGTTTTTCTTTTTATTTAAAAAAATATTAACATTTTTCTTTACTTTTAAAAACTTTTTGAAAATAGAAACAATATTTTGACATATTTTTTGTAAGAAATTAAGTCAATTTTAAGGAATAGAAAAATCAAAATTAGGATTTCTTTAACTTAGTCAAAATATGATTATTTTTTGATTTTTAGGGTTAGGAAGATAATTTGTCAAAGTAATTTAGTCTTGATCTTTACCTTGATGAAATATGCACACTTTATACACTTACACACTTAGGGCTCAAAAACAAAGATTCTTATGCCTTATAAAAAAAAAAAACTATATAAAAAGATGAACAAATTTAATTATTGATTAGCTAGGTGCTTTGGCCTAAACAAGCCTTAGTATTTATACGAAGATGATTAGATAAGTTTTAAAAAAAAAACTATATATAAAAATCCTCTGATTAAGCTGGGTATTTGTGCCTAATAAAGCATAAGTATTCACGCTTAAAAGTGGCTCATATAATAAAATCATTAGTTTTGTGGCCTTGTTTGCTCGAGTCCTTAAGTCCTTGGGGTGTTTTCTCACCCAGTGCCCTAAGACCGTTTGGTTTGGGAGTCATCGATTAAAGGCTCGTTACATGGGCAGATTAGAAGCCTAATAAAACTAAGGAATAATACCACCAAATATATATATATATATTATATATATATATATATATATATATATATAATATATATATATATATATATAAGACATAAGAGTTAGAGTTAAAGAATCCTTAGTCAAAAATTTTCACGGTCACAAGGTGCATATGACTTAGGGTAAAGTAATAGACTGATGAGACGTACAATTTGACTCCTTACTTTGATTGATAACAAATTTTTTGAATAGAGACTAAGTTTAGGAATGAAAAATTCAGTTTTCCTATTACTTATAGATTACTTAAATCTTACAATTATATTTCAAATATTTTTCTCTTTCAAAATGCTTTTCAAAATACTAACTCTTTGTTTCTCTTTCTTTATGGATTTTGTGGGTGCAATCCACTAAAAACTTTTCATAAGACAAAACTCATCCTCTAGGGAAAACCTAGAGGTTTAACGGCTTGTTGTAGAAGCTCAGTGCAATCGCGTGACTTACGAAAGTGGTCTAATAATCTTTGATTTAGTTTTGTTATTTTGCTCGAGGACGAGCAAAAGATAGGTGTGGGGGTGTGATCGTACACATATTTTGCATTCTTTTCATTACACTCCTACATTTCGTATAATAAATCTGCTAATTTCTTTGTCTTAAATGTCTATTTTGTATAAGATAATAATGAAGAGAAAGAGGATTAAACCAAATAAATACCAGTTAAAAATAAGATTTAACTGGATCTATTTGGTTAGCTGAGGATGATCCCAAATCTAGTTAGAACAAATCAAGGATTGGGGCAAATGTTCAGCTGAAGATCAGAGCAAATCGGAAAGATAACACCAAATGGAAACTAGTAAAATTCAGATTTCTATAAATCCATTTTGGTTAGCTAAAGATCAACCGAGGATAATATCAAATACAGAGAGATAAATGGATAGAGAGAAGATCAACGGATGAGATGAAGCAAGCTTAACTCAGATTCTGACTGGATACATTTTAGTATTTGAATCATAACTTTCGCTACCGAATCTCAAATCTTATGATTCAAGATGATCCAGAAGAAGACTTAAAGGGATACAACTCTTGTGTTGATCACTATTTCTAATTCTGTCATTTGATAAGAGATATTCAGTAATCAACACGCTAACAAACTGTAGATCAGAACTGAATGTCCACATCAAATCAAGTTTGGAGATAAGGGGAGGATTTAAATTCAGAAATAGCTAGCTTTCCCTATCTCATAGTCCTCTCTAACCTCTGCATTTCTTCTATAAATATCTGCAATCTCAAAGGCAAGGGGAAGGATGACCAAGTAGAGAATAGAACTTAGGATAGTTTGTAGTTTGTAACTTAGGTTTTTTATTTTTTTTCACGTAATTTTTACTTTTCTTTATGTAACTGAGAGGAGAAACGAGTTTAATGGGGGAAAGAGATCAATCTTATACTGAGGGTGACACCGGTGTAAGTAAGTCTTTTCTTTCATTGTTATTTGAATCAAATCAAAGTTTCTTTTTCTTTCTTACTCTTGTTTTCTTTTACTCTCCTCTAATCTGTTGCAATCTAAGAGAATCCGATAGCCTCGAGAATGCTTAGCCGTTGCAAGTGCCCTTGATGGCCTATGGTGATGAACAACCCTTCTCTTGCTAGTATAGTTTGCCCTTTTATTCATATGTAGATCTAGAATGGGGAAGATCCTATATGCCATGCTTGATTGCCGTCAAAGACATGGTAAGTCGTCGCAATGGATCTAAGGTATATGAGCATTGAAGAGGTAAGTAATTTTTTGTTGTCTTTCTTTTATTTTTTCTTTAGTTTCAATATCATAATCTCCAACCATTTTTATCACCCTTTTTAAGTTCTTTGTATATAATCCATTTTTCATTTTCTCACCTTCTCAATCTACCACTTTATCCCAACTCACTTTATCCTAATTTTTCTCTTTTTCTTTTAAAGAACTAAAGAAGAACTTTAACCAAACTTTGTATCTTAAAAGAAGACTTACTAAAAAAGCTTCCATCGCTAGTCCCTCCTTGTGGATCACGACCCGCATAGCCACTTACTATTGCGGTAGATTGAGTAACTTGCACTCTTTATCTTAAAAGTTCTGAAATACTGTATTTATGTGCAGGTTCCGACCTCAGTCAACCACCTAGTTGTAAATCCTCCTAATTTGTGATATCCCTCTTGTGTAGAGGTTGACTATTGGAGTGGTGGTTAGCTCCCTCTAGTGAGAGGTGAAGATTATGTTTAGGTCCTTCTAGTGAGAGGTGGAGTTTGTGTTGAAATCCCTCAAGTGTGAGGTGATTGGTGTTTGTTGGCTAAGTGCCTACCCTTCTTGTGTGAGGTGATTTTTGTGTTGGTTGTGCCTTGCCTCTGTGAGAGGTTGTATTGGTTGAGAGAGGAGTTGTGTACTCCCGATTGTATTTGCCCCAAATCCTCAGTGGAGGTTCCCTGTGTGGGAAGTCCTGTGTGGACGAGTTAGTGGAAATCCTTCTGTGTGAAGGCAGGGACGTAGAGCTGTGTGCTCGAACCTCGAAACAAATCTCGGTGTTTGCGTTTGATCCATTAACTCTAACTCTCTCTTTCTTTTATATTGTGCCTTGCATTGTTTCATATTGTCATATCATACTTATATGCTTGGCTGTGATTGTTTGTGTGCCTCATGTGTTTAACCACAAGAGCTTCATATAGCACCTCAACTCTTATTCAGAGGAATCAAGAGGAGTTAGTCTAGAGCCCTTCACTGTGAATTCGGCTACACTCGTTGGTTACATTAAGTGTGTTGCAATTTAGTTTTAATTTTTGCATTTTGTTCATTAGATTAGCCATACACCTATTCATCCCCCCCTAGGTGTACTTACATCATCTAGTTTCAGAAACTTTAAACTTTATGACAATCTCCCAGATGAGATTGCAGAAGTTAACATCATCAATGCCTCCTCAAAAGAACAAGAGTAGCAACTATTCTTTGATGGAGCATCAAGGACGAATCCTAAGGATAATATCTTCGCGGGTGTGGGGGTAGTGTTGATCTCCCCGCATAACTATGTGATCCCTCATGCATTCTCGTTAACTGGTCTATGTTCCAACAATGTCTCAGACTACAACACTCTCTTGATCGGGATGCAACTTACTGAAGGGATTGGAGTCAAAAATCTCAAAGTATATGGTGATTCAAAGCTCAACGTTAACTAGGTTCGCGAGAGTACGAAGTCCGACATGAAGACTTGGTGCCCAATCATAATGCGACTGTTGTCATGGTAGAGACGCTTGAAAACTTTTACATTGACCATGTACCGCATTAGCAAAATGCGGATGCAGATGCACTGGCATCCTTTGCTGCTTCATTGGCCCTTTCAGTTGGAGCCGCAGAGAGAGTACTTATCTACAGTTGCGAATTGTACTATAGCAGATTCGCCTTGAAGACAGTAAACTCCAAGAAGAGACCTTCAAGTTACAAAGGTTCTTGAGACTTCTACAAGTCTCGAACCTAGAGATTAGTGATTCCCTTACATTGACTTCTTCTTATATGGCGTATATCTAACGATCCCAAGGAGGCAGCTGCCATCAGAAGGAAAGCCCCTCGATTCTATCACAATGCGATCATACAAACATTGTATCGTTGATCGTATGATGGAATCCTTGTCTGATGTCTCTCACATAAAGAGGCACGAGAGGTGCTCAAAGAAGCTCATGACAGTGTGTGCGAAGGTCACCAACCCAGACCCAAACTTGGAGACCAGCTTATAAGACTTGGCTATTATTGGCCGAAGATGATTCATGATGCCACGCTTATGCTAAGCGATGCCATGCCTGTCAGTTCAATGGTGACTTTGTCCATCAAGTATCGGGATATCTTCATCCGACAATGAGATGTGGGGAATGGATGTCATTGGACCCATCAGCCCTCCAACACCCAAAGGACACTGCTTCATCTCAGCCATAGTGGATTACTTCTCTAAATGGGTGGAACTATTCCCTTGAAGGAAGTAAAGACACCAAACATAATCAAGTTCATCAAGCATCACGTGCTCTACGACTTTGGTATGCCCCGATGAATCGTTGATGATAACGGGCCCCAATTCGTCAGCCAAGCATTTCAGAGGCTCTGTAAAAAATTTAGAATCTAAAGTGTGTCATCAACGACATACTATCCATCCGCTAATGGCCTCACAGATGCCTTCAATAAGACTATTAGAAAGCTTCTCAAGAAATTTATCTTGAAAAGTCAACATGACTGGGATGAAAATTAGGTGAATACCTATTGGCTTACCACACAACGGTAAGAACTCTGACGAAAGACGCGTTATTTTTCTTGGTGAATGGGTATGAAGCTGTACTCCCACTGGAGATCCAGATCCTATCTTTATGAGTTGCTTTGACAACTAAGATGGCAGACGAGAAAAAGTATCGATTGCGCCTCCAGGAGTTCGAAGCTTTAGACGATAAACGTCTGCAAGCCCAGCAGCAAATCGTGCTCTATCAAGCTTGAATTTTCAGAGCTTCAATAGGGAAGTCAGAGAATGGATTTTCAAGAAAGGTGACATTATCTAGCAGCTGGAAGACTATGGTTATGACACATAAGACAAAGAAAGTTCTAACCTAAATGGGAAGGACTACTTGTAGCAGAGTTAGTCTACTCAAATGGAGCATACCACCAAATAACGCCGGACGGCGATAACTCATGATGCCTATCAATGAAAGATTCTTGAAGAAGTACTATCCTTAACAAGCTTTTCTCATAGTCAGGTTAATACTACGCATCTGATCAAAATTTCACCCTGATCAATTAGATAAATCGGGGTTTGAAAGCCAAAATGTTTGGAAGAGTACCAAAGAAGAGCTCCTTCCTTCAAAGGATCACATCACGGTCAATCGACGCCAGGCCGATTGAACTTGGGTGACATTATGGTACACGATGTAAACATTGAAGAAAGGATAAAAGCAAAATGTCAAATTTTAGCCTTGTCACTCTTACTTAGTATATCTACAACCTACATCCGACGCCTCTAACGACTAAAAGATAGAGGAAGTAGTTGGCTTTTAAGCCCAACGAAAAATCCTCAAAAACTCATCATGCTGAGGGAAATAGCATGGCTAGCCCAACTCAAACGATAGTTGGTAAAGACATACCAAATTCGTTGATAGCTGAGGGTTTGTTAAAGATCCTGAGGAATCTGATACCGCTTTCCCTCCAAAATCCCTTACCAATTCTCATCTATGGATTGGTAAGACCTCAAAAAGGCTGTTATTGTTTTTCCCGTGAAGTAATCACAAATTAAACATGTCAAGTTAATATTATACCTCTTGCATACTCCGCTATTAAGTTAATATTATACCTCTAATAGTGATTTCCTTCAATATCCCTAGCGGATAAATTTCAACTTATCGATTCTCTTCAATAGAATGACAAGTCCACTAAATTGTTAATCGTAAAATCTCTCAGTTAAGTTAAATACTACACCTCTCACCATGATTGCTCATATAGCAATCAAATTCACTGTTAAATTAACATTATACCTCTAGCAGTGATTTTCTTTAGTATCCCTAGTGGATGAAATTTCAACTTGTCAATTCTCTTCAATAGACTGACAACTCCACTAAATTACTCAAATCGCAAAATCTCTCAGTCAAGTTAATATCATACCTCTGACCAAGATTGCTGACATTACAATATAAATCCTTGTTAAGTTAATACTATATCTATGACAGTGATTTTCTCGATTTTTCTTGCAAAAATGATATATTTGATGCTATGTTAATATCACACCTCTAGTATCCATTTCATTGTTAAGTTAAATATTACACCTACGATAATGATCTTCCCTCGAGCTTTCTCATCGAAGCGGAGATGTCAAATGCTAAGTAAATATTACACCTCTAGCATTCATCTCATTGTTAAGTTAATATTAAACTTATGACAACGATTTTCTCAGTTTTCTTAATGAAAACGAGATCTCCTAAATGCTAAGTTAATATCACACCTCTAGCATTCACCTCCTTGTCAAGTTAATACCACATTCTGACAATTCAATTTGCTTCCAATTACTAATCCTAATCCATCATGTTTTCATTACACCTCTGATGGTAAAAAATTCTCATAAATCTCTAGTGGATTTAACTCTACTTGTTATTGTCATCAATAGGATACCAAGTCCACAAAATTCGTTCGAATCACGATTTAACTCTGTCAAGTTAACACCACACTTCTGACAGTAACCTGTTCAAATTCCTTAAATAGAGTTTTAAAACTTTGACTTTCTATGTTAGTCATCGCCTCTAGCAAATCAAAGGCAGTCACTTTTATTTGTTTGATTTTCAAAACACAAAAGAAAGTCAAGACAAGAAGAAGGAAAATTATCACTTTTATTTATATCAAAATTTAAATGTGATACAAATGCTCTCTTATTCAATAAGATGGAGTGTTAAGGAAATAAAGAAAAAATAAGAGAGGAACAGGAAGTCACTCTTGCTCAGTAAGAGATTGTATTTGTTCCCTGAGGCGCTGGATATCACTTTGGTGCGTCGCCTCAATCTCAGCCAGGGCCTGGGCCTCAGTTGTACCAGAAGAGTCTCCAATTTAGCAGAGTGGTCATCAAGCAACTTCTGCACCCGATGCTTGGCAGCCTCAAGCTCCTCTATCTTTTTCTTCTCATTTGCAAGTTTCAACTCGTGATCTTGAATTAAGGCTTGTGCCTTATCAATCACCGCACGAGCATTTACAATGATATCCTTTGTAGCCTTGGAAGTAACTTCGAACTGATGAAGGTCGTTGATTAAGCCTTGATAGCTGATCCTGAAAGTGTTGATCTGACAGGTACACTCAGCTATTCGCTCTTCAATCTCTCTCTGCTTCTATTCTTGCTTGATGCAGAGATCCTTTGACACTCGTTGGGCATCAACAACTGGATTGGCTCTCTCTAGGTTTTTAAGATCCCTCGAACATGTACCTAGCAGCTCAACTAGCGCCCGGTACACTATCGCGCCGCCAGAACGTCCAGTTTGTCTAATATTTTCAATCTTGTTCTCAAGGAGTGAACGCACAAATTTGAAAAGATTCCGCCCAAAGAGTACAAATTTGATGCAATACTTCATAATCACAAAAAATTGCCCTATTATTTGCAGAGTAAGCTCTTCCATGATACCCATGTTTGGTGTCAATACTGGTAGAGCACTTCTTGATCCAGTCTCTGAAGTGGTGGCAGTGGTGCTCTCATAAGGAGGAGATGGTGCACTCACCCCTCCGATGAGTATAGGTGCAAGCCGGACCATTAATTCTCTTATTCCTAAGGTCACCGCAAGAGTTTTAGAAGTCAGAATTATGACTGCTTCTTGAGTAGCGACCTCTACTTGGACTGGTATGGTATCTCCTGCATACATTTTAACAAAGCAGTGTTAATCACTAAGCTAAAAAGGACTGGTGAATGTGTAGGATCTAAAACAACGTCAACACAAACACTAAAATTTGGATGAATAGCGTTAAATAAAATACTTGCAAGAAAATAAAAATACACAAAATAAATCTCAAAAAATAAGCAAACGCAAACATGAGAGATTATATCTTGGTTCGACCCTTGTGACCTACGTCCAGTCCCTAAGCAACCCGCTTGAGATTTTCCTTATCCTGATTTTGTACACCCAAAATCAACTCTTTGTACACTACTTGACAAAATAACCTTTGCCAAATCTGTTTAACTCTTGTCTATACTAAGAAGACAATAACTTGTACAACTTCTCTTCTACACCAAGAAGGTACTCTTGTACAACTGTTCTCTTTGAATAGTTACAATATATCCTATAAGCCTTGAAACTTGTATATGATCGTGAACAAGGTTTCTTATAGGTGGACGCTCAGAATTCTTCACAATGGAATTGGAATTGAGTGAAGAAATGAAAGGGAAAACTAATTTTTGAAAAATAGAATTTTTTAACAGAGGTTGGACAATAAACTATGATTTTTAATTGGTGTATTCATCCTAGGACAACATCCCTGTTTATAGGTGAAATCTATGGTAAGTTAGAGAAGTTATCAACTGAAATTCGAATACCAGAATGTTGGATAAAGCACCAGAAATTAATAACTATTTAATAGTCAGAAACTGTTATAAATCGACTACGGTATGGAGGGTAGTTGACTAGGGTAACATTTTGTCTGGGTTAGTCGACTAGTCAAGAAATCAAGTTGACTATATAAGACTGATACAGATGATAAGTTTTTGAAAATTATAATTAGTCTACCAGCAAAAAGGGTTGGTTGATTATAACTTGAATTAGTCGACTAGCAGTGTGGGTAAGTCAACTAATACTGCTTACAGTAAAGAAACAGAAAGTTGATATATATCTGTGGAAGGACTCAGTCGACTAGATAAAGGAGTAAGTCGACTAGAGGATATATTATTCGACTAGATATGGGAATAAGTCGACCATATGACTATATTGTGTGTGAGATCAAGACATTTAACATTATATAAAAAATGCACAAAAATAGCCAATATCCTTGAGTAGTCTTGAGCAATTAGAATTCAGTAGCAGCTTTTGATATAGAGCTCCAATGCATCTGCATCACAAATGTTATCATCAAAATTTAAGTTCCAACATTCTTCCCCTTTTTGATGATAACAAGTTGTGTGCACGAAATCTCCCCCTGCAAAAATTATTCTCCCCCTGCAAAGAAATAAGTTATAACATATATAGATAACAAGTGTTCTCCCCCTGCAAAAAATATATCATGACATATATATATGGTATATTATATTTTACATTATCAAGAAATCACCTTTTTATTTAAGGTACCTATAAGATAAACATTTGAATGGTACCAATCACAATAGGGTCAAAAATAATTAACCTTTTTGAACCCAAACTCAATTTTAATTTGGTTTCCATTTGTTAGTATAAACATAATCATAAGAATTACATACATTATGTATATATGATGCAATATAAGTATTTTTATCCACAATACTTAAATGTTTAGGAATCCATATATATTTGTTCTTAATTCTTTTTGAAATTGTATCAGCATTGGTTTTCACAAAAGAATTATATGGATTATAGTAAACATGTGTAGCTTTTCCAACATTATTTTTTGAAAATCTAAGGTCAACATGTGTAGATTTTTCAAATTTATCTTTTGAAAATCCAAGACCAAAATGATTATTTGAAATCTTTTGATAAGACAATAAATCATTTAAATTTTCTTTTCCCTTTTTAAATTTTGTTACTTTTTTCAAAATTTCTTCATACTTAATTTTGAAACTTGATATTTCCTTATCTAAAATTGAAATCTAGAATTTAAAGAAATAGTTTCTTTTTTAAGCAAAATATTTTCTTTTAAGAAATTCTCATTATCTTTTTTCAATGATGATATAACTTTTTCTAAGTCAGCTTTTTGAGAATTTACTAAAGAAATTGAGAAACATAAAATGAATTTAATTTATTGAGTCTTTTATTTTCCTTTATTAAAACTTTATTTTTAATCTTTTCATTCTTAAGATCATCATATAATTCATGAAATGCATCTAATAGTTTAGTATATTATATCTCAACTTCTTCTTGAGCCATAAAATAAACATTAGCATGTTCAGTGGCTTCTTCTTCGTCAGAGGAAGATGAATAACTATTCTCCCATGATGCCTGATATTTTTTCTTCTTTTTGAACTTTTTGCTCTTAATTTTTCTTTGTTTTAAGCAATGGGCAATCCTTCTTCATATGACCTGTTTTGTTACAATTAAAACATGTAGGATTAAACTTATCTTGCTTCAAGAACTTTCTGAATTTTCTTGAGAGCATTGTCATCTCCTCTTCATCATTATCTGAATTGTCCATATCTGAGGATGCATGGAAGACAAGTACTTTCTTCTTGGATTAGAGTTGTTGTTCATCCTTCTTTCTATCTTCAAGTTGCACTTGTCATTAAATTACCAATAATGTTTTCAAATGACATAGTTAAGAGATCATTTGCTTCTTCTATTGCAGTAGTTTTCTTCTCCCAATCTAATGTGAGTGCATGAAGAATCCTTCTAACTTTTTTGACTTGAGAGTAATCCTTTCCAAGGGATACTAAGGAATTTGTAATGTCACTGAACCTTGTAATTATTTCTGAAATTATTTCATTCTCCTTCATTTTAAAGAGTTCAAACCAGTAAACAAGAACAAAAATTTATATTCTTTAACATTATTAGTACCTTCATATTTGATTTACAGATCTGGTTGTTGACACGCGATTAAATTCTTCTTTGTTCAAGGCACAGAAAAGCGCGTTCATTTCTTTGGCATCAAGGTTTGCAGACTTTTTTTATTCTTCATTCCATGCACTATAATTGGTGGTCGGCTTGGTGTACGGTGCTTCTACTATATTCTAGAGTTCATAGTTGAGTGATTGCAAGTACATTTTCATTCTACACTTCCATTAGTTGTAGTTTGATCCATCAAACAATGGTGGACATTGTATAGAATGTCCTTCTTTGAATTGTGATGAAGAAAACTTCATTGCCATCCTTGTATGTAGGGTGTTGACCGGGTATGCAGGGCTCTAATGCCAAATGTAGGATCTAAAAATAATGTCAACACAAACATTTAAACAAAGATGAATACTGTTAAATAAAATACTTGCAAGAAAATAAAAATACACAGAATAAATCTCAGAAAATATGCAAACGCAAACACGAGAGCTTTTATCTTGGTTCGACCCTCGTGACCTACGTCCAGTCCCTAAGCAACCTACTTGAGATTTTCCTTATCCTGATTTTGTCCACCCAAAATCAACTCCTTGTACACCACTTGACAAAACAACCTTTACCAAATCCGTACAACTCTTCTCTACACCAAGAAGACAACTTGTACAACTTCTCTTCTACACGAAGAAGACACTCTTGTACAACTCTTCTCTTTGAATAGTTACAATATATCCTATAAGCCTTTAAACTTGTATGTGATTGTGATTAAGATTTCTTATAGGTGGACTCTACGAATTCTTCACAATGGAGTTGGAATTGTGTGAAGAAATGAAAGTGGGAACTAGTTTTCTGAAAAATAAAATTTTTCAACAGATCTTAGATAGAAAAACTATGATTTTTAATTGGTGTATTCATCCTAGGACACATCCCTATTTATAGGTGAAATCTATGGTCAGTTAGAGAAGTTATCAACTCAAATTTGAATATCAGAATGTTAGATAAAACACCAAAAATCAATAACTGTTTAACAATCAGAAATTGTTATAAGTCGACTAGGATATGACATTTTGCTAGATTAGTCAACTAGTCAAGCAATCAAGTCAACTATATCAAGACTGATACAGATGATAAGTTTCTAGAAAGTATAATTAGTTGACCAGCAGAAAGGGTTAGTCAACTCCAACTTGAATTAATCGACTAGCAGTGTGGGTAAGTCGACTAATACTGCTTACAGTAAAAAAAAAAAGAAAGTTGATATATATCTGTGGAAGGACTTAGTAGACTAGATAAAGGAGGAAGTCGACTAGAGGATATATTAGTCGACTAGATATGGGGATAAGTCGACTATAAGACTATATAGTGTGTGAAATCATGGCTTTTAACATTATATAAAAAATATACAAAAATAGACAATATCCTTGAGTAGTCTTAAGCAATTGGAACTCAGTAGTAGCTTTTGAAATAGTGCTCCAATGTATCTGCATCACAAATGTTATCATCAAAATCTAAGTTCTAAAAGATTGGAGAAGGAAAGAATACCCTCAACAGTTGAAGTATCTACAAATGCAGCACTATTCCCGGAGCAGCTACCTGCACCTCTTCTTCAACCAAATGAGAATATTTGTTGGTATCAGGAGCAGCATGCACATCATCCCAGTCAGCGTCGTCGTCTCCTGAGTAATCCAGCTTCTCGCATGAAGTTGAGGATAACACAAAAGTAGGTAGGATTCCTATAGTAGGAAGCTCAGTCCCAACAAGCCCAACAATAGGGCTTTGTTTTGAAAATTCCACTGAGGGCATTATCTCCACTAAGGAGCTTGGATGGATGTCAATTGGGTCAACGATCATCTCTTGACCTTGAAAGGAACTCGAGGGAACAGCCTCAGTAGATACCGATATAGGCTTCCCTCTAGATGTCTGTCCTCCGTGACTTCCATCGGCAATGCCTCCGTCGTAATCACTGCAGGACCCTTCATTCGGCAGCTTCGTGAAAGCAAAGGGACCTCAGAGACCTCTTCTTCTCAGAACCCACATGAATAGGCTCAGGGTCTATGGCTAGTGAAGAAGTTCCCCTTAGCGGAACTTCGATCACAAGTTCTCGTCGAGTCTTCTTCTTACTCCAACAAGCCTCAGTAGACTAAGATAGAGTACACTTCGCAACTCCCCATGAGCCCCTTTGATGAGACTCCTTGCCGACTTTCTCCGTATCCAGCAGCTGATCGGTAGCTGATATTGCGCATTCATTGTCACATTCTCATACTTATTATATAATAAACTCTGCTTTAAATCCTAATTATTCTCTAATTTATATGCAGGCCCATTGTTAAAGGAAAGGAAAGATAAACAAGCCCAAAAGCACATCAAAATTTGATTTAAATCAGAATTAATTTAAAATCAAAAAATCAGGGCAGATCAATGCAAATCAGAGAAGTTGAAAACTAGTTAAAACAAATCTTTCCAAATTAATTGGTTAAAGCCAAAGATTAAAGGCCATTTCATCAAATCCAAGAGCTGAAACGAGAAATCCAGAACCAGATAAGGGAATATCACCAAACGAGGAACTGTACCCCCCGGGTGTGGCCACCTAGCCACTCCCAAGCTGCAAAAATGCGGCTAAATCCACATTTCTGTGACTTTATTGATCTAGTTAGGGGAGCGTTTGCTCCCCTATCTTCGTACACTCCTCCCCGTTGGGTTTTGCCTATAAATACTAGTTTTTTCAGAGACCACAGGGAACGGCCAAGCAGAGAGGAGAATTTGGCCTATTTTGTAGTTTATAACTTAGGTTTTTAGTTTTTTTAATGTAATTTTTATTTTCTTTATGTAACTGAGAGGAGAGGAGATTTTCATGGAGGAATAACAACAAGCTTGTACTGAGGGTGACACTGGTGTAAGTAATCTTTTCCTTCATTGTTATTTGAATTGAATCGAAGTTTTCTTTTCTTTTCTATTCTTGTTTTTATTTGCTTCCCTCTTCTATATTTGTGGATCCAAACGAATCTGATAGCCTCGAAGTTGCCTTGCCCTTGCAAGTGTCGTTGATGGTTTATGGTAATGAATATCAATTTCTATGATAGTGTAGCTTGCCCTTCATTTCATAGTGTAAATCAATGGGGAAGATCCAATTTGTCATACTTCGCTCGTCTAAAAATAAAGATACCTCGTCGATACAGTCAAAGGAGAGCAGGCGCCAAAGAGGTAAGTAAGTTTTTCGGTTTTAGTTTTCATTCTTTCAATTCTTTAGTTTAGATCACCAACACCATCAACACCCAACTCTTTTATCACTCTTTTCAATTTCTTTGTATATATCCATTTTCTATTTTCTCCACCTTCTCAATCTGCCACTTTCTTTCAAATTTAATTTTAACTTATTTTTCTCTTTCTTTTTTAAGAACAAAAAGAAGATCTTTAACAATTATTTGTAACTTAAAAGAGAACTTGCTAAAAAAGTTTCCATCGCTAGTCCCTCCTTATGGATCACGACCCGCATAGCCACTTGCTATAGCGGTAGCATTGAGAACTAGCACATTCTATTCTTAAAGTTCTAAAATTCTATATACTTGTGTTCAGGCCTAACCTCAATCAAATTTTAGCGCCATTGTTGGGGAGGGTACAGCTCCTCATTTGGTGATATTCCCTTGTTTGGTTCTGGATTTCTCGTTTTAGCTCGTGGATTTAACGAAATAGCCTTTGATCTTTGGTTTAACCAATTAATTTGGAAGATTTATTTTAATCGATTTTCAACTTCTCTGATTTGCCATGGTCTGCCCTGATTTTATGATTTTGAATTAATTCTAATTAAATCTGAATTTTGATGGGCTTTTGGGCTCATTTCTCTTTCCTTTCCTTTAGCAAGTGCCTGTATATAAATTAAACAATATTATGATTAAAAATAGAGTTTATTATATAATAAGTATGAGAATGTGACAATGAATGTGCAATATTAGCGATGATCAGTGGCCCCTGTTGGATCAGCCACGAGCTCAGCCTGAAGAAATTCACCTATCCCTTTCTGACGGGTACTCTTGGAGCCCTTCTTGGCTTGGAACATAGCCTTGATCTTCTTGATGCAGGTACTATTTATGTTATAACCCGGAACTGAATCCACTATTATGTACCATGCGCAAAATCTGAGGCTGGTGTAGGAGTTCAGAACCTTCTGCGGGAGGTTGAATCTGGCCACGGTTCCTCCAGCCATGCTGAACTACCATGCCCTCGCCCCTTTGTACAAATTGCCACTGAAGCGAAGGGCCAGGTTCGGATTTCTTACGTACAGCTGGTTGTACCCAAACTGGTGAGCGAATCGACTGAGAAAATACAACTCAATGGTGCAAACATTCCGTTGGTGGAAGACCAAGTACCTAGGGTAAATGTTGACCAACCACCAAAAGACCCCTGATGGAAGGATAGTAAATCCATCAGTACCAGGTTAGTCGAAAAATTGTTCCTCGTACGAAGCCCCGAAGAACTCTAGGAAACACCTTACTAACTAGTAGTTCATGCAGCTCTGAAGAATTTATTGAATCATCAGCATGTACCAGCCATTCCAAGTTGAACACTCCAGCCGCTGAACAAATGGCATGCATCCTCAAAAGACTGCACTGCTGACATCAAAGATGGGCTGTGCATGACATACCATACCATAAGATATGTGTAAGGCAATTCTACTTGAGGATTTGGCATTTTCATCATGGGTTCACCATCTGGGCCGACAACCACATTAACTTCCCTATCTTCCTCCACAACTATGTTGCAAAGGCTTTGACACAAAATTCGAATCCCATTCTGAAGGAAACCTACCATGGCGGAGAGCAAGCTAAGGGGCCGACTATGAACAAATAGAACAGCCGGGTAAACCATGTCAGCAACAATGACCTCATGTGGTAAGGTGGGCAAAATGCACCGCTTCAGCCATAGCATCAAAAACCCCGCAAACAAAGCTCTGTCTGAAATAGGGATTTTGGCTTGATGGTCACAAATAGTATCAGGTTTGAAAGTGTCCTCGTTTGATTCTGTCAATATGAGGTCATGGATTCAGAGATCCTCTCTGCAATCTCAGCAACAGTCCTGGCTGCCAATCGAGATACTAAGCTTAATTTTTCCTCTAGACCACCAAAGAGATAGTTGGCCCAGGACATTTGCTTGACTCCTCTGGACCTCTATCTGGTCACCTGAATGCAAATATGAAAATGGCATAAGAACTCCCAGTAGGTCTCGTACACCTAGGGCGCATCCCGCTTTAGCAAATGCAATTCCTCAGTACTGGGAATGTACTTCTCATATGGCAGGTCTCCCATAGATAGCCCTAACACTCGAACATCTCGTGCAAAGCAAATCCTGTTTCCCTAGAGGGAGTGAAAAATGTGCAAGTATCAGGGTTGTACTTCTAAAGAATTCCAAAGAAGTTATAGTGGCTCAAAATGATTCCATAGCACATGGCCCTTGCTGCAGGATAGAGCCGCACTGGAGCAGTGGTTCCTCTAATTCTCTGAGGATGAAAGGGACCATTTTCGCCCACCATGAGGTTGTCATCGAGTACACCCACACGGACGTTCGGAAGTCACACTGAGGGAATTCACCCTTCACTTCCATAAATCGACTAATAAAAGTTACCGCTTGCTTAGGAGTCTCACCCGTCGAAAACTCCTGCTTCATCGAGAAGGGAAATAGTGCAAGAACTTCTCTACTATGACTGGCAGAAAAAATAGCACGGTTAGAAATTCTCCCGATGGCGACACCTGACTGCGCCCTGACCGAATCCCAGTCCATGTACCGGGTAAGAGATATGGACTATGGGTATGACAATGAAAACATCTGTTCCATATTAGGGAGGAAGAAGCCGTGCTTCCTAATTTGACGGAGCCACTTATAATCCCATCAAATAGAATATCTTCATTCTCCTTAATGGCATCTCCAAAAGGAACCCTGGTTTCCTGAATAGGTGAAGGTCGTTGGACTTGAATCTCCCGTCTGAAATAAGTTCCCGCAAAGTAGAGGCAACACCCTTGATTAAACGGGCCTGGCTTTCCTCATTTATGCCAGTAAAAGCAGGGACGGTCCTTCACAGGTTGAGGAGAAGGTTGGAGTCGACGCCACCAACATGTCCAAAATGATTCCTCTTGGTCAGAGGATTCGAGAAATATCTCACTACAACGAGAAAAAAAATACAATATCAGTACTCTAAAATAGTGAAATAACACTAAAGTATTTGAGACCAAACATGGGGCTCAACACATGAGACCAGAGTTTTATGACTAAAACGTGAGGCTCACATGGAGCCTGCGTCTAGACTCTATACCTAATAATTTCTCTAAGTTGAAAGACTCAAACGTGAGTCTCCTAAACAAAACCAGAGTTGAGAAGTCTCAAGACTCAGAGTCCTCTGGACTCGTGTTTAATTCGCAGACATGAGGATCGCGTTGACAAACCACAGAAATGCCAAGATCACCAGATCAATGTTCTGCTCATCAATGCGAGGACCGTATTTACAAATCAAACGTGGACCTACGAGATTCGTGTCGACTGTTCAGCTTCAACAGAAGTTTCAAAACTTTAAAAAGAAGTTAAGAGGACAAAGCCTCTTCATGTTTATAATAATGGAGAAAGCCATTTGAAGATTTTTACCTGAAATGGGGGCTTCTTGAGGAGGAGCACCACACCCATTCGAAACTCGGCAATGACGTCGCTGGAGGAGGAAGCGATAGTCTTCGCTTTCAGAGCCATGAGCATGGTTAAATCTTCAAAAAGATTGGAAAAAAGCTCAAAGCTTTATGGGTTTGAGAAAGCTTGCGAGCTTTAGATGCGAGTTTGATTGAAGATGAATGAACAGTTAAAGTGAATTGACTGTTGAAAGAACTAAGTCTTTTATAGGCCTTTCAGTGGCCGATATACGCGATGGGTGTCTCGAGCTTAATACGAGCCAGACACGCATCCAACGCGGCGCCTCCCAGCGTCTGGAAGCATCTAACACGATCTTCGCATTTTGAGAGTCGCGTCTCTACAACAATTAAGAGCCGCATCTTTACAACAATTGAGAGCCGCGTCTCCACAATAATTGAAAGTCACATCTCAACTTCATTGAAGTTCACGTCTCCACTTGATCAACATGATAACTGCGTCTATAAGGACTGCATTCTCTCACATATAAAAAGTATGTCCCTATTTCTGTAATCAGTTCAACAGTACACTGGCCAAAAGTTGCCAACAACTCTACCGGTTCAATGGTACACCAATCAACAAACCAGAGCTCATGACAAGTACTGGACTGAGTTTCTAAGACACATGTGACGACCTTTTCTGGAGGCTTCAAGTAGTTCAGTAGTACACTTACAAAGACCACAATCCAGACGGAATCATGAGAAGCCTGAAATCAACTAAAGTCCAAAGTGTTTCGAAATTTGTCCCAATCAACTACAGAGTTTCGAAAACTTTGGAGTGGTTTTGTGGGATGTCCAAAAATCACTAAGGACAAGTCATCAGATGCGAACCTCACTTCAACGTGAAGGTCGCGTTTCAAGCTAAAACGCGAAACTCGCATCCAAAGAAGCATGGAGACTTTAGAAGTAGACCTGAATAAACTCACGTTCAACGTGAGTCTGAGTAACTCTATGTCCTACCAAACGTGAGTCTGAGGAACTTTGCATCTCACGCGGGTCTGAACAACCCCACGTCCTATTTTAAGTGCAGGTCTGAGCAACTCGGTGCTCCACTTCAGACGTATGTCTGAGAAACCCTGCGTCTCACATCAAACGCGGGTCAAAGCAAACATGCATTCTAACTGAGATGCCCGCATCAATAATAAGCAGTACGAGGTTCGGGTCCAGCATGAGTCAAATGTTTCCATTGTAACTGAACCCCATTACTTGGTCAATTAACTCCTCACATAATGTGGGAGTTACTCTCCATTATGGAGGGATTTTATGGGACAATAATACCCCTTTGACTTCCTATAAAGTAGCCTGAGGAGCTATGAGGGAAGGGGAAGGCTTTTGAGAGGCTTTTATGAGATTGAGAGCTGAGAATTCTCAAATTAAAACGCTTCTTGTTTTTCAACCACAGAGGTTCAGAGAGAGAAAAGGAGTAATCAGTGGACTCTAAACACTTAGTGTGTTAAAAACAGAGTTCCTCTCTGATTGATCTTTAAGAACGTCCTGAAGAGAAGCTTGATAGTTGGCCGGTCAATAAAGAATAAAAATCACTCTCCACCACCATACGAAGAACCCAGTCTTAAAAATGGGGAGAACTAGTTCTTCTTCCCTCTTTTGTAATCGGAATCATTCTGTTGTAACTTTTCAACCACTGAAAGAAACTTTACGTCGACCTACTTTTCCAACCAAACAGAAGGTAGTTCATAATATCGGCATACCATGGAACACTTGAAGGGGAAACAAACATTAACTGCTCATCAGGAAATGTCTCAAGGATAGGTAGCGAGTCTGACACATATTCGACCACTATCCTAGACAAGTGATCTATGACAACATTCTCAGCCCATTTTTTATCGTGAATTTCTAGATCAAATTCCTGTAGGTGTATTATCCAACAAATTAATCTGGCTTTAGCATCCTTTTTTCTAAGAAGATACTTTAAAGCCACATGATCGTATAAATTAGGACCTTAGAACCTATAGGGTAGAGACCAAATTTTTCAAGAGCGAAAACGACTACCAACAACTTTTTTCAGTAGTGGAGTAGTTCAGTTGGCATCGTTAAGAGTTTTGCTAGCATAGAAAATGACATGAGACAGTTTATCCACTCGCTAGCCTAGAACAATCCCTACCGCATAGTCAGAAGCATTACATATCACCTCAAATGAAAGATTCCAATCAGGTGGGCGGATGACGGGTGTCAAGGTTAACTCGGTCATGAACTTTTCAAAGGCTACCAAACAGGAAGGAGTGAACTCAAAGTGAACATCCTTTTCTAGAAGGTCACACAGAGGTTTGAAAATTTTTGAAAAGTTTTTGATAAAGCGACAGTAGAACCCAGCGTGTTCTAAGAAGGATCGCATCTCCTGAATAGTTCTAAGAGGTGGTAATTTAGAGATTAGTTCTACCTTAGCTTTATCAACCTCTATACCTCTATCAGGAATAATGTGTTCTAAGACAATCCCAGATTTCACTATGAAATGGCATTTTCCTAATTAAGACTAGGTTCTTCTCCCTACATCTTATCAATACCAATATAGATGATACAAACTCTCATCAAAATTAGCCCCAAAGACAGAAAAGTCATCCATGAAAATCTCTAAAAATCGTTCTACCATGTCTGAAAAGATGTTGAACATACACCGCTGAGAAGTAGCAGTGCATTGCATAGCCCAAAGGGCATGTGACAGTAGGCAAATGTACCAAAAGGACAATTAATGTTGTTTTCTTTTGGTCCTCACGAGCAATGGGGATTTGGTTATATCTAGAATAACTATTAAGGAAGGAGTAGTAAGCATGTCCAAGACGTTCTAACATTTGGTCAATGAAAGGCAGAGAAAAATGATCTTTCTTAGTCATGGAGTTGAGTTTTCTATAATCTATGCACACTCTCCAACCTGTTTGAACACGAGTTGTAACCAACACATTATTCTCATTAGCAACAACTGTGACTCCAGAATTTTTAGGAACAACTTATACAAGGCTGACCCACTAACTATTAGAGATAAGATAAATGATACCCGTATCTAACAATTTTGTGACCTTTGCTCTAACTACCTCTTTTAGAAAGTTTAAACGTGATTAGTCTACAATTCTATATTATTATATCAAATTTCTCCACTGATTTATGAATAAATATCATTTCTAACTATGTTTTGGTCTACTTTGCAGATAATCAAGAGTCAGGGGTAAAGGAGTAATAAGAGCTTAATTAAACCCATTTTTTGGGTAACTAAATCTAGATTTCTTGAGACTAAGCTAGAGAGTTTCTAAAAGATACATTGAATCTAGACGTTGGTGGGTGTCTGACGAAAATCTGGACACAAATAATCGAATTTGAGCATATCTGGAAGGTCCCCGAAGCGAGGCGAACCCACGCATTGAAACCAGGGATCTATGTCCCTAGTTTTGTTATGAAATGCGACAATTGTCGTGTTTTCGTGACAAAGATGGCGAGCCACACATCAATTTTCAACGTGTGGCCTCGTCTTGTCTTCTAGAAGGTCCTTTCGCTTATAAAAGGCCCTGCAGAGATCCGAACCGCGAGCAGATTGAGAAATAGGATAGGGTTTCTCTCTTTTAGTGTTGGTTAGTGTAGGTGTTCTTCTTTTATTTTGTATTTTAATTTCATGTTTAGATCATGTATTAGGGCTGAGAGATTAAGAGAGAAAGGGAGAGTTAATGTAATAGATGGTGACAATCTATGTAAAGATGTCTCCCTTCTTCTCGATTGTAATCTTCTCCATCTTCTACATGATGCCTAGCTAATTTTTCTTCTCATGACAATCTAACTACTAAGCACTAACCATAAACCACTTGATAATCCACATGAATCTAATAGCCTCTACAAGGCCTTGCTCTTGCAAGAGCCATTGATGGCTCATGATGATGGATTCTAATATTCTAACATTTCTAACATCTAACCTACTAACTTGCTAACTTGTAAGGTCTCCTTTATTTCATGCTCAACTCTAACCGGTTTTGATGATCTAACAGTAGCTTGCAACATGTTGTGTGGTATGGATGTGTTGTTTGAATGTAGAAGAATAATCTTATGCGCCATGTCTTGTACTGTCTCTTGAAGCCAAGGACTAAGTGATGGCCAAGGATCCATGTGAGGCAACTATCATTAAGAGGTTAGCATGGTTAGTGTAGCAATTAGTAGTTAGTAGCCATGAATTTTCTTTTATCATATTTTAAAAATTAATTTCAAACCCTTTTATCATTTTTTTTATTGTTTTCACTAACTTCTTAGTTCATCTTTATTTCATCTTCTTTTTGTTTTCACAACCACTTCTCTTTCTATTTCACATCGTCGTTTCATCGCCTTCTTCACCTATCACTTCTGAATTTCATTTCTTTTCTTTTTCTTTTTTTCTCATTCTTTAATAAAGAAGAACTTGTTAACAACTGACGTGAATAAAAAATGTTAATGCTTCTATCGCCTCCCGTCCCTGTGGATTCGACCCGTTGAGCCAATGCTATAACGGAAGTATCGAGGGAGCATTATCACGCACAAGCTTTTCACTAAGTTTATAAAACACACATTTTAATGTGCTGGTTTTGCCCTGATCAAATTTTTAGCGTCGTTGCTGGGGAAGGGAATGGTTTTGATTTCATGTTTTTGCTAACATTTTCTTCTCTATTTTGTTATGCAGGTCAATCTTTACAAAAGCTTAGAATTGCAGAAGTATAATATTACTTACATTTCCTTGCTCTAGAAAGCAGGGGCTCTGCTTCCTTGTCTTTGCTGCGAAAACCCAAGAAAAGCCGCGAAAACGCAACAATTTTGTGTAATTGTACTTTGTCTTTTGCAGGGAATTTGCAAGTTGCATATATTGTTATATTCTACTGCTACTTTCTTGTTTTGATTGCCTACACACTGTAATAAATGAAAAAATTAAAATACAGTATTTAGACGCTTTTAAAATAGTTTAGACATTTGCATTTAGGTACGTGTCAAATTTTAATTCCAATTTACTGTATTTTGTTCTGTTGTTGTGATCTAGACTGAGGTGTATATATGGCATTGCATATAGCATAGGACAACACGTGGGTAATTTACTCACTTTGTGTTATATTCTTATCTATATTGAACACTTGCACGAATTGAAATTAAGGGCAAAACCCATACAAGATAAGGTGGGGATTCATCACCCTTCCTTAGCCCAAAAGCCACCTCCCCACTCACACAACCCAAGCCCTAATGAAAATTGATAGACGTTGGCCCCTAGGGACATCTTGGACTCATTAAGAGATTGACCGAGGGTGAAACTTATTTTGAATCTTACTCTTGTGAAATCGGTATCTAAGGTTGGGGATTAAGAGGTTACGTCTAGAAGATATTGTGGTTTGGCATAATTAAGGCCCGTTGCTTACGCACAGGTACTTTTCACCGTATTTTGCCCCTACCTGGCCGATTAGCTTGTGGTCAAATTCATACGACAACCTCCCCCGTGTAATCGCCCAATTAAGAGTCGTCTAGGTCTAGGTCAACCTTAGTATAGGTTTGGTTTTGATTTTCTTTCTTTTTGTTTGTTGTTTTTTTCTTTTTTGCTTGTGATTGTTATGAAATGGAATTCAACAACAAGAATTTTTTCAATCCTAATATGAATTTATACTTCACATCAATCGCATTGTCGAATAGCTCCAACCGAGCATTGAAAAATATGAACCAACCAAATAATCTGAATTGGATGTATTCGACTCAATATAACCCATAACGCTTATCTGATGACCAACCTTTCAAAAATTATTTCAACTCTTCACAAAGTCAATGGGGATTCATCTTCCCTGAGTCAAATTTTCAACCACCTTGTCCACAATTTTCACAATTTTCACTATATTCATTTTTCGATTTTTCTTCCTATACTCCTTTTCTAGAACCACATATTGAAGAAAAGTCTGAGTTAGAAAAGAGTATAGAAACCAACCTGCAACAGGCCGAGCGACAATTTCAAAAAATGTTTGCCTTCCCAATTCCATTATATTTTCAAGAGTCTTACTCAGTCCCACCTCTTCAAAATGATCAAATATCCATCTTGAAATTGATTGAGGAACTCTTGCGTGAGTCTGAGCGACAATCTCAAAACTTGTTGGACTCACAGTCTTCACATTTTTTTAAAAACCAAGGTTCCTACACTCCCTTTCTAGAACAACCATTCGAAGAAAAATCTGAGCTGGAAAAGAGTATAGAAATCTTGCAGGAGTCTGCGCTACAATTTCAAAAATTCTATCAGTCTATCAATAGGTTGGAAACACAATTGAGTCAATTGGTTAGCATTTATAAGACTGAGGAAACTCTATCTTATCAACCTTTGACTAATTCAGATACCTCTAACTCTATTGGTTTGACCCAGGACTCATGTTGTTTTGAAAACCAAGATTCAATTTCAGCACACCCATTTGAACTTGACTAATATCAAATTCTTGAGAATCATATTGACATGTTGGTAAGTTATCCTTTTCCTAAAATAGAACTTGAGCATGAATATGATCCTGACCTCAACTTGATAATTCAATTCCACTTCTTGATTCAATAATGACTCAGGTGTTTTTACCTGATGTCAATTTCTTACGCGAGTTAGTATTGGATCCTGTGCTTATTTATCGTGAAATTGAATCACCAATCTTTTATGATCATCATATTGAACTTGACCAATTTCATACTTTTGAAAGTCCCATTGAAAAATTAGCAAGTTCTCATTTTTATGAAATTGAACTCAATAAGGAATGTGACCTAGATTCTCAAATTTGTGATCCAGTTCAAAGTTCTGAATCACTATTGACTCCTGTTCTGCTACCTGATTTGAACAACAATTTAAAGTCAATTTTGATTCCCATACCTGTCATTCTTGAATTTGAATCACCAATCATAGAAAGTCACATTCCGTTTTGCGAAAATGAATGTGGATTAGAATTTTAACTTCTTAACTTGGACCCGATTCATGGACCAATTTTGACTCCTGAACCTTTACTTGACTTAAGTCAAATTTCTGAGCCAGTAGTAGTTCATGTAGTTCCTGAGTCCAAATCAATCATTCCATCTTTTCATACTCTATTTTGGAACAAGGGTATTGATAAAACTGACTATGAAGTTATTTTGAAAATTTGAAAATTAGATTGGGTAAAATTCTAAATAAAAATCATTCATATATACATGATTCTAGTGAGTTGTATTATAGAGATCTGTGCTGGGATCCTCCAAACTCCATGTAAATTAGATTGGGCCGTATTTCGTGGACCATTCAGATAACTACCAGAACCATCACCTTGAGGTGATTTTTCCTTCCCTCTTTATTTATTTTATGCATACATACATACACGATGCATTGAGGACAATGCATGGGATAAGTATGGGGGGAGGATTTACTAGCATACAATTTTTAGATTTTCTTTCTTTTTTACTTCTTTTAGGATACTTTTAGAAATCTTTCCTTTCGTATAGAATTTTTCTAAAACTTTTTGAAATAAGAGACAAAGTTTTGATCTATTTTTAAGAAAATTAAGATGATTTAGAAATTAAGGAAGCCTTAATTATGACATCTTAAACCAAGTCAAATAATGGATCTTGTTTAAGATTATAGGCTAAGTAAGAAAAATTAAAGAGATAATTTTATCTTGAATTTTTTGTCTTAGAAAGTATGCACTTCACACTTACACATTTTTGGGATGGAAACAAAGACCTAAAATGCGATAAAGCAAAAATAAACTAAAAGAAAAAATATATGGTATAAATGAATAAAAAATCACTTATTAAAGCTGGATAACTATCCTCAAGAAGCATGATTATTCACGCCTAATGGTGGTCATAAGAAACAAATAATCCCCTTTAGTTTTGTGGCCTTGTTTACTCGAGTCCTTAAACCCGATGGATATTCTCTCATCTGATGCCTTAGACTATCTAGTTAGGGAGTCATCGATTAAAGACTCACTACCTGGGTAAACTAGAAAGCCTAAGAAAACTAAGGGTAGAAAAAAAGAAAAATATATAGGATAAATAAATAGCTTGATAGTTGGAGTTGAAATTTTAGAAATCTTCACTATCACAAAGTGCATATTATCTAAGTTTTATGAAAGATAAAATATTCAATTCAATTTTGAATTCTTTCCTTAATTAAGACAAGATCTTGCATAGAGATTAAGCTTAAGAAAGAATAATTTTTGGTGGACTTATGATCTTAGATCGCTTATATTTTTATAAAAATATTTTGAAAACTTGTCTCTCTTTCAAAATGCATTTTCAAAACACTAACATTAATCTTCTTTCTTTATGGATTTTATGGGTGCAATCCGCTTAAAATCTTCATGAGAGAAAACTCCTGCTCTAGGGGTAACCAAGTGGTTTAACGACTTGTTGCACACGTTCAATGCAATCACATCACCTGCGAAAGTGTTGTAATAATATTTGTAGTATAGTTTCTCTTGTTCTTTTTTTGCTCGGGACACACAAAAAGATAAGTGTGGAGATGTGATTAGTCAATAATTCTGCATGATTATATCACATTTTCTTACTAATTTATGAATAAATATCATTTCTAACTGTATTTTTGTCAACTTTACAGATAATCAAGAGTCTAGGGGTAAAGGAGTAATAAGAGCTTAATTAAACCTATTTTATTGGTAATTAAATTTGGATTTCTTGGAGGCTAAGCTAGAGAGTTTCTAGAAGATACATTGAATTTATACGTTGGCGGGTGTCTGACGAAAATCTGGACCCAAATAACTGAATCTGAGCATATCTAGAAGGTCTCCGAAGCGAGGCGAACCTATGTGCCAAAACCAGGGACCTAAGTCCCTTGTTTCGCAGCGAAAACGCGATAATTACCGCATTTTCGGGGCAAAGCTGGTGAGCCGCGCATCGATTTTCCACGTGTGGCCTCGTCTCATCTCGTAGAAGGTCCTTTTGCCTATAAAAGGCCCTGCAGAGACCTGAAATTCAAGCAGATTGAGAAATAGCTAGATTTTCTCTCTTTTAATGTAGGTTAGTATAGGTGTATTTCTTTTCTTTTGTATTTTAATTTTGTTTTTAGATCATGTATTAGGGTTAGAGACTCGATTGATGTAATAGATGATGACAATTTATGTAAAAGTGTCTCCTTTCTTCTTGATTGTAATCTTCTCCATCTTCGACATGATGTATAGCTAATTTTTCTTCTCATGACAGTCTAATTACTAACCACTAACCATCTAACTACTTACTTAATAATCCACATAAATCTAATAGCTTCTATAAGGCCTTGCTCTTGCAAGAGCCATTGATAGCTCATGATGATGGATTCTAACATTCTAACATTTCTAACATCTAACCCACTAACTTTCTAACTTGCAATGTCTTCTTTATTTTATGCTCGCCTTTAACTGATTTTGATTAATCTAATAGTAGCTTGCAACTTGTTGTGTGGTATGGATGTGTTGTTTGAATGTAGAAAAATAATCTTATACGCCACGCCTTTGTATTGTCTTTTGAAGCCAAGGACTAAGTGATGGCCAAGGATCCATGTGAGGCAACTATCACTAAGAGGTTAGTATGGTTAGTGGAGCAATTAGTGGTTAGTAGCCATAAATTTTCTTTTATCTTATTTTAAAAATCAATTTCAAACCATTTTATCATTTTCTTCATTGTTTTCACCAACTTCTTTGTTCATCTTTGTTTCATCTTCTTTTTATTTTCACAACCACTTCTTTTTCTATTTTCACATCACCGTTTTATCGCCTTCTCACCTATCACTTGTGAATTTCATTTCTTTTCTTCTTCTTTTTCTCATTCTTTAATAAAGAAAAACCTTGTTAACAACTGACGTAAATAAAAAATGTTAATGCTTCTATCGCCTCCCCTCCCTGTGAATTCGACCCGTTGAGCCAATGCTATAACGAAAGTATCGAGGGAACATTAGCACGGATAAGCTTTTCACTAATTTTACAAAACACACATTTTGAAGTGCTGATTTCACCCCGATCAAAACGTCTCTGTGGCTCTCTCGAGATTTTGGTATTTTCTTCGAGATGAATTTGGTGCATTACCACAGAGGGGCTAGTTCTCTTGATGTCTGCTATGGTCCATCCTATGGCTTCTTTATGCTCACTAAGAACATCTAGCAAGTTCCTTTCTTGGTCTTTATCTAAATGGGATGAAATTATCATAGACAAGTTTTCTAACTCATCTAGGAAGGCATACTTCAATGTGTCGGGTAAAGGTCTGAGCTCAAATTTTGGGGCTTCCATGATTGATGGAATATGAACAAGTGTTGACAAAGGTAAAGGTTCTACCTTGGGATTCTCTAGAATATTATACATGACAGGAACAGAGTCTAACAATGCGTTGACCTCTTCTATAGATTTATCAATGTCCAAATTTTGTCCAAAATAAGCCAAGCACTTCTCCAATGGATTTTCATAACAAGACTCCTCAAATATGTGAATGGCCAAAATATCAATCATGTTGACCTCCTCATTGTCATCCATTACATGTGGTTGGGAACTAGTGTGAAAAATATTTAGTTCAACTATCGTATTCCCAAATGACAAGGTCATGACTCCATTTCTACATCTATTGATAGCATCAGCAGTAGCAAGGAATGGTCTCCCTAAAATCACAAGAAAGTGATTGCTTGGATCTCTAACTGGGTCAGTGTCTAAGATATAAAGTCTGCAGGAAAATAAAATTCATCGACCTTCAAAATAACATTCTTAACAATCTCTTGGAGACCTTAACTGGCCTATCTGCTGGAAATAATGTATGGTTCGTGGGATGTAATGCCCCTAAACCTATTTGTTTGTACACATAATGGGATAAAAGGTTTACACTTGCCCCTAGATTTAGCAGACACTGATCCATAACCTGATTTGCTATCCTAACAGAGATAGTTGGACTCCTCGAATCCTCATACTTGGGTGCAATAGGTTACTAGATGAGACAGGATGCTTCTGTAGCAAATGCAGCTTCACGAGGCATTGAACTTTTCCTTTTGACAGTGGTTAGGTCCTTTCGCAACTTGGCATATGAAGGAGTATAATTGATGACATCCAAGAAGGGAATATTGATTTGAAAATTTTGAAAACCTTCAAAATTCTCTCACAGTGATTTTTCTTCCTAGTTGGTTGAAGACGTTGAAGAAATAGGGCCTTGGGCACAATGAATTTCTCTTAATTATCAATAACAACTTGATCATCTTTATTTGTTGACACTTTTGGGTTCTTTTTTTCTTTTTTATTGGCAACATTAGGATTGTTTGATGGAGCTTGAACTTGGTTATCCACTCTCTTTCCCGACCATAAAGTGTGGATTGCTTATACTTCACAGTATGAACAAGAACCAATTTCAAACTGGCCTGTAGGAATATTTTAAGGAGCAGGTTGTCCTCTCAGGTTGGACATACTTTGACTAGGGAAATGTCCCTTCTCTCTCCCCCTAACAAATGTAGCAAATTGATTTATCTGAACCTCGAGCTAGGCTATTGCTTGATTCTGATTATGAGATATTTGGGCTTGGGTTTGATTAGTTATGATTTGGATCTACATAAATTGTTGGATATTGCCCTTTATAGATGGTTTTCTTTGATTGGGAGGGACATATGGAGTACAGATGGCGTTGCATTGAATTAATTTCCCTTATGAAATTGATTGTTAGAAGATGGTCCTTGAAATGATAATGATCCACCATATCCTTGTCCTTGAGAAGATTTCCATGAAATGTTGGGATGGTTCCGTCATCCCGGATTGTAAGTTTCACTAAATGAATTATTGTTGGGATTGGGCTTGCGAAATGTGATAAGTGCATTTGCTTGCTCCGCTTTGATAATTGGCAAGCCGGGGCATTATTTAACCAAGTGGTCTTGATTATCGCAAAGGACACAAATGAGAGACACCACTGGCTTAGATGATTTGAGAGCCGAAGATTGTGCTCCCTTGCTCATCTCTAAAGCTTCAAGTCTTTTCATAACTGATGTCATTTTGGCATCAGTCTCAAAATTAGAATTGACTCTATGCATATGTTGGTGATAATTGTGGTGGTGGGCTGCTTAACATCAACAGGTTCTCATTCTAAAGTGTTTTCTGTCACCACTTCGAAAAATTGTCATGCATCATTGACGGTTTACTAGTGAATGTTCCATTGCAAAAGGACTCAATCATGATCTTAATTGGTTAGTCTAAGCCAAAATATAACATTTGGATCAAGCGGATCTTTTCAAATTCGTGATGAGGAAACTCAAACAAAAGATACTTGAATCTTTCAAAATATGTGAAAAATGTCTCCTCTTGTAATTGATAAAAGGTGTTGAGAGCTTGACGTATGGTAGTAGTTTTCTGCTTGGAGTAGACTTCCTATAGAATGTTTCAGCTAAACCTACCAAGTGAAATTGAACCAGGCTAGAGAGAAAGAAGCCAAGCTTTAGCTTTTTCCTTTAGGAAGAAGGAGAACAATCTAAGTTTTAAGGATTCCTCCGTCATTTCATTATACTTCATGGTTCCACAAATATCCTCAAATTCCCTAACATGTTGGTATGAGTTCTCATTGGTAAATTCTTCAAAAAACTGGAAGCATTTGCGTCATACTGGATTTAATCTCGAAATTTGCCGTAAGGGCCGGTAAAGTGATACAGGAAGGTTGGGTGGACCTTGTAGGATACCGTAATCCTTTAAGATCATTTTTTGGGTTTGATTCTTGTTGCCCATTATGTCAAAAGGGTTGAAAATGTAATGGATTCTAATTGACCCTTAACACGAACCCACTTTCACATGAATCAGGGTACTGCCCTGAAGGATTTTCTGAATTTTAGATAAGATTGTACACAAGATGACTCAACCAATCAAATTCAATCAATTATTTTCTTTATCTTGAACTTTATTTGAAGGTAATCACATTTCAACCACTAGTCTTAAGAGAATAAAATTCTCCCTAGTTAGACAGCTCCTAACTGGGTTGAAAGGATTGTGAGTTTACTGATTAAACCCGTCGAACAAGCGATTCAGTGCTTCCTCTAGGCCAGACACTGTCGCAATGACTAAGTCACACTTTCTAAGAAAAAGAAGTTCCTCTTCAAAAGCTTGAAAGTATTCACCAGAGTCTTCCTATAATAGTTCCACTTAATTGAGCTTGAAATCCTAGTAGCCAAGTTCTAATTGATTTTAAATTAGTTCATACTTGGAAAAAATTTATATGTGTTTGTGATTTTTAAGCCAAGGACTAGGTAATCACTCCTGACTTTATGTGAGGGGGGACAGCTCTTAAGATTTTTTATGCAATATGCACTAATGTAGCACCAGTTCAATCAATAAGCACCTCCAAAACCCCGCTGACAGGAGATTCATGTGTAGGGTTAGAAAATACTAGCCTTTCCAACGACTCTGACACAAACAATTTTTGTTTTTATTTTAGTTTAGCAATGCAATTATGTCATAAGCAAGCAAATTTCGTCCTGTTCTGCAAATCTTCGCTCGTTCATGTAATATCCCTGCAAAAATAAAGTTTGAAGTTTAGATCTTAGGGGATAGAAAAGAAAGAAAAGAAAAAAATTTTAATTTTTAATTTTTATAGAGATTTAATTTAAGTAGGACTTGATGAGTCAAGTAAGCGTCAATTTTAGGAGGATTTAGATGAGATTGTGTAAGATCCCTGTTAGAAATACTGTATTTTTATTTTTTCTAAAGTATTTATTATTATTTACAGATTATTTTTTTAATCAACTTAATTTATTATTTTCTTTTTTGTGATTATTATTATTAAATATGGAAATTTATTTTTAAAATAATAAATGACACTTTGGCTTTATATACTAATGCCATTATTTCTTATCAGTAATTTTTTATTACTTATTACTATTAGTATTATTATTATTATTATTAATATTGTTAGTGTTTATTAATTATTAATAGTGTTACTAATATTATTATTTATTATTATTATTGTATGTTTAATTATTAAGATTATTATTATTAGTGTTTATTAATATTACTATTCAATATTATGATCATTATTTATTATTATTAATAGTATTATTGTTACTACTAAGTGTGATTATTATCATTTGTTAATATTATTTAGTTAATGTTATTATTATTTGGTTAACTATTATTATTACTAATTATTTCTTATTGTTACTATTATTTATTATTATTTGTTTTAGTAGTAGTATTATTCCTTTTCCTTCCCTTAATTCTATACCCATTAACCCGTATCTTTTATCTATGGTTCTACCCATTATCTAATCCATTACCCGTTATCCTCTTTTACACTCAATACATATGATTATACCCAAGCTCAAACCCAGTACCATTTACCCTTACCCATGATCTTACCTGAAACCCAACCTATACCCATTATCTTTCTATACCCAAACCCATCAACCCATTACATAATAGACCCAATACCCAATACCCATTACCCAATAACTTATAAGTAATCCCCTATATAATCCTAACCTAACCCTAAATCTATTTTAATCCCCCAAATCTCCAAACCCAGCCACCCCAGGCCAAGGTCCATGGCCACCTCCAGCGGATACCACCTCCATCACCATCATCACTTCTCCATCGAGCCGTCGTGTGCCTGCTCGAGACCCGGTAGCAGCCCACGTGACAGCAAGGCTGCGCCCCTCTCCTCCTGCTGCCTCCTCCAGTCCATGCTCCGCTCTCCTTCCCGGCCTTCAACCAGTGCCTGCGTCCTTCCTGGCAGCCCGGCTACACACTCCCAGGAAGAGTCCCCACCCGGCTGCCCCCTTCGCCATGGCATGTACACTTCCACGCTTGGCCGAAACTCTTGCCGTGAGCACCCATTACAGCAGTAGCAAAACCTCCTAGTTGATCCTCTTACTCATCACGTTAAGCTTTATGATTTTGGAAGTGCCAAAGTATTGGTTAAAGATGAAGCTAAGCACTCCATGAGACATCTTACTCCGAGCCATTTTCCGGCTCCCCGTGGATCACCGTAGGTGAGTGCGAACACACCCACGCCCTTCACGGTGAACTCCTCTATCCAATGACACCCTCCACGGCCCCGGACGCCTCGGCTAGAGCCTCCGTCGGTGTGCCGCAAATCGACTCGAGGTTAGTTTTATATTTATGTGTGGGGGCAGTATTGTAATAATTGGGAAGTTGATTAAAATGTGTGTTGGTGTGTTGAGTGAGTGTCTTTGAAAGTGTAATAATGTAGGTGTATGTTGGTAAATATTTATGTGCATGTATGGGTGTTATAAATACTTATTTGTGCATTGCATATTTTTAATGAATAGGGATATTAATGTTTTAGTAAGTGAGTTTTAATTAAAGGTATAGTATATGTATGTAAGTATGGGTATGTATGCATGCATGTATGTATATATATGTGTACACTCGTATATACGTATGTATATGTATGTACGTGGGTGTACACGTATGTGTCGGTGTGCTCGGGTGGGTATTAAGTGTACATTTATATTTATTTGTACGTTCGGTTGCATGTTACAGTATTTTGGATCCGTTTGGTGAGATCCGGACCAGTTGGAGAAGACCCAGACCCGATCTGGATTCGTGCTCGTTGTGGACTCGATACAATGGTGATTCGTAACTGACCCATGGGATGATCCGTAGATCAGTGTCAGTTCGTGTAGTGAGTACTAGACGGCGATTCGGTTCCGAAACTACGTTATTTCATATGAGTGTTCGTTCTTGTGCATTTCCCTATTTACCGTTGTCAGCATGTATTTACATGTTGCATTTATCATTTTATGTGACTTTCTGTTATATTTTATCAGTTTGATTAATTGTACCACTTCATTAGACATTTATGACTGTTCACTTTATTTACATAGTTGATAAGAGCTTGTATCAGTCTCATTTCATATGTTGGTAGTTTAGCGTTGTTGGCTTAGGCCTAGTTTTGATGTACCTTAGACTATGACTTGATCCGGCTCGATCTTGAGGTTGATATAGTTTGTAATTTAGAATAATAGTAGATTTTATGTGTATTAATTATCAGATTTGGTATTCATGTATTGGTGATTATTTCTGACCAGAGCTCTTTTCGATATTGTGGACAAGTATATATGACGTCTTCACTGATATGAGACTGTTTAGAGATACCACGGATAGTAGATCAGATGAGATTTGATGTTAGACATTTCTGGACTTGATGTTTTATCACTAGGATATTAGTATTCTTGTTAGTTCTTACTAGTTGTTTATTATTCTGGATTTGGAGTTAGTTGCAAGGAAAGTTAGACCGTGATTTGGATTGATCTTGAGTTAGAGTCGATCTGAGATTTACATTCTTTATAATAAAGCCTGATTTACATTAAGATGAGATTGACGTAGCTGGATTTATAGTTGTGAGTATTTGGATTTATTTAGATGTTATGTTGTTGATGTTAAGTATCAGAAGCAGATATTGTAGACCATATGTTGTTTGAGGATGTTTCCTATTTAGATATGATTTCAGTATGTGTTGACTTGTTGATCTCGAGGACATACCATGTGCTTCATAATTAATTATTGATTACTTCAGTTAATAAAGATTGAGCTATTGTGATAGTGATCTAGTCGATATCGGTGATCTTATACTTCAGAGATAGTAGTCATTACTTTATCAGTTATTGGTGAGATTATTTGCTGGTGATCATATGATATATTTCAGAGTTTATAGTAGTTGTCAGGTATCTGTATCAGTTACCAGTTGTTAGTGACACTATTGTGTTAGTGGCTATATCTCCAGTGTCCTATTTCAGATGTCAGATATTAGTTGTCAGTTACTCAGTTATCGGATATCAGCTTTCAGTTGTCAGTTGTCAGATTATCAGCTAGTATTGACATCAGCAGTTAATCAGTTACTATTACATATTAAATCACACTGATTGCTTATTAATAAAAGATATCATAACCCGAGGAACAGGGGTAATTGCCTGATGATGCATGTGTTGGCCCAAGGTTACAATCACCCATGATTAGTGTATTTTGATGATTACAAAACATATTAGTTATTTGTACTAATAATATTTGTTGTTTAAGTGTGTTTCAGGTTTCTATTCATTCTAGAAGTCTTCTCTCACAAATACAAGGATTTGGACTCAAGTCAACTCCAATTGGGCTCAAGGAACAAGTGTTGAAGATCATATGAAGAAGCCTATTGAAGATCTTGAAGTCCTTAGAATCATTGTAAGAATAGAATGTTAAAGTTTGAGTCTTGGTTATTTGGCTCTAGGATACACACACACACAAAATTTGGTTTTGATAAAATTTGGTCTTGTTTTCATTTTCAAAATTTGGTTTCATGCCTTAGTAGAGATTTACATGAACCTAAGTTTTATAAAATAAATATCTTGTCTAGATCATGTATACATACTCCTACTAACATGTCACTCTAGTTTGTTTAAACCTAAAACAATTTTTCAAATTTTTCCAAGTTCAAAATCCTGCAGTTTTTCCCATTTCAGGCTGACCGGCCGACCGGCCCGGTCGACCGGCGCCATAGCCTGGACGTGCACGTCTGTGCACGTCCGTCGGTCGACCGCACCGGTCGACCGACCAAGAGCACACTGCTCTCTGGTTTTCTGAGTCGACCGGACCGGTCGACCGGAAGAAGAAAACTGTGTTTCCTCTTTTGGGACGGTCGACCGGACCGGTCGACCGAGAGCCAACGGCTCTTTGCAGCTGGGCTGGCGGTCGACCGGACCGGTCGACCGCCAGGCCTGCAACAATCTAACGGCTCTTTCCTCTTTGGGCAATTCTGAAAATCTGTTTCTTTTTTCTGCTTTAACAGATTTTTAGAGAGTTGTTGGGGAGCTTTTGCAGGTCAAATTAGGTGTAAAGAAATTGTTTTTAACCTATTTTCAACCCTATAAATAGAGGAGAAGTCTCTCTTGCATGCATCAAGAAAAATCCTCAAGTTTGTGTTGTTTTCAAAAGAGAAAAGAAAAGAGTTTAAAGCCTTCATTCCAATTCTTTTAAAGTTTGTTTTTCAGTTGTGTTTGATTGTCTATATCACTCTACAACTGAAGTTTTCTCACCACACTTCATAGAGCCAAAAATCCTATACTCATTCTATAGTGAAGTTGTAATAAAAGTGAGAGTGTTTGTAAAAGAGTTTGAGAAAAAGTGTAGTGATCTTGTTGTGATCACTTTGTTCTTGTAATCCTTTCCTTGTGGAGTAACCTCTTCGGTAGAGGTCCTTTGTACTCGGTGGAGCTCGGTGCTCGGTCTTCGGTAGACCAAATTGTAAAGGCGTCCTCGGTGGATAGTGGAAACCCTTCACGGAGGTGAAGGCGGGGAGTAGAGCGGTGGCTCGAACCTTGAAACAAATATTTGTGTTTGCGATTGCCTTTGCGTCCAATTCTTGCTTTAAATTCCTCTAACACTTTATTGCTCCTTATTACTTGCTTGTGATCTTGTATCTTCCTTGTGCTTTTAATTCTAGCTTGTAATTCTTGTGATATATTTTGTGCATCTCATTTCTCATCATCATACTTTGCCTTGATCGATCATATCTCAATACAACAAGGTTGCATTGCGCACCTCTAACCCATATCTAGGGGAATTGGGAGGAAGGAGTTCAGAACCCCGCAAGGGGTATTCGGCTCTTAGTCTTGTTTTTGAGAGATCGTTGCATCATTCATCATACTTAGTTCAAAAAGATCATTAGATTAGCAATTACACCTATTCACCCCCCCCCTCTAGGTGTTTTTTCAATTGGTATCAGAGCTTGGACTCTAGGATTTGGTTTAACAACCTTAGAGAAGATCCTAATTTGCTAATCATTTCATTCATATTCATATAGTAAAAATGGCCGATGGAATTAAGACCCCTCCTAAGTTTGATGGACTTAACTTTCCCATATGGAAAGTTAAGATGACCGTGTTTTTGCAATCTCTAGGTAGCCGAGTTGCAAAAGCCGTGACTAAGTCCTTTAGTGTACCCCCCGGTGACGAATCCACTTGGTCCGAAATAGAGACTAAGGAATTCGATGCCAATGCCAAAGCTCACTATGCACTTCTACAAGCCCTTAATGATGATGACATTTCTAGGGTTATCCATTGCAAATCCGCATATGAGATTTGGTCACACTTGATAGTCACACATGAGGGGACCTCACAAGTAAAGAAGGCTAAGATTGACCTTCTTCGGTCCCAATATGAAACATTTAGCATGCAAGAAAATGAAACCATAGATGATATGGTTACAAGATTTACCAAGATTACTAATGGACTCTCTTCTTTAGGTGAAGATATCAACAATGATCAAAGAGTAAGGAAGATCATCCGAGCTCTTCCTACTTCATGGGAAGTTAAAGCAACAACCTTGAAGGAACTCAACGACAATGAAGAGATGGAGCTTATAGGTCTCATTGGGAACCTCAAAACCCATGAGATGGAAAGGAAAGCAAGGGAGGATATGGCTCCTTCCAAAAAGAAGACTATCGCCTTCAAGAGTCAAGCTACACACTCCGATGAAGACGATGAAGAAGAAGATGATGAGGAGCTCTCACTCCTTGTTAAGAATGTCCGGAGGATGTACAACAAGGCGAAGTACCAAGGTAGAAGAAGATGGCAAGGAGGCAAAGAAGAAAGAAGGATCACTTGTTTCAATTGCCAAAAGCCCGGACACATTGTTGCGGAGTGTCCGGACAAAGCTAAGCCCTCCACATCAAAGAAGCCCTACAAGAAGAAGGCTATGAAGGCAACTTGGGATTCGGAGACCGAATCCGAGGAAGAAATAGACACCGCCAACATGTGCTTCATGGCTAATGAAGGCACAAGCAAGGTAACCTCTTCCCCTTCCCATGATAATGAGCTTTCTATGGATGAATTAGAAGAGGCTTTTGTTGAGTTGTCACAAAATTATGATTTCTTAAAGAAAAAGTATTTAAAAATGAAAAAGGAAAATGAATCTTTAAGTCATCAAGTTTTTACTCTTACAAAAGAAAAGGATGATTTGGTTTCCACCTTGGCCACTACTAAAAATAATTTTGAAAAATATAAGATTTCTTGCAAAGGTAAGGCCCCACTAATTGATTCTAATGAAGTTTCTATGCTTAAGGAAAGATTAGACTCATTAAGTGTTGTTTTGAAAAATTGTGAGTTTAACAAGAAGAAAATTGAGGCTATGTTTCCTAAGAAACAAGCCCCAAAGAAAAATGCTCATGCTCATGTTCATGTTCATGCTACACAACCTAAACAACATGGCAAAACCCCAAAACATGCTCACACTACACGTACACATCATGCATTCATGTATGGTAGAGTGTTCTCATGTTCACATTGTGGACGGAAAGGACACTTAGCCAATTTTTGCTATGATAGACTAAATGCATCACATCATAATATTTGGGTTCGAGGCACTAACTTTAAAGGACCCAAGAAAGTTTGGGTACCAAAATCAACAATTATGTTAAATGATGTAGGTACTTTCCAAAGCCCAACGACGTAGAGGATTGTGGTATCTTGATAGCGGTTGCTCAAGGCACATGACTTGGGACATCAACAACTTTGCAACCCTATCAAGATATCATGAAGGTGGCACCGTCACCTTCGGAGATGACGCCAAGGGTAAAATCATCGGTATTGGTAATGTAAAACTTGGCACCTCTCCTTTAATTGAAAATGTAGTTTTAGTTGATGGCCTCAAGCATAATCTCTTGAGTGTTAGTCAACTTTGTGATAAAGGTTTTGATGTTGTTTTGATAATGTTGCTTGTAAAGTAATTGATAGAACTTCTAATGTTTGTGTATTTTCCGGTTTTCGTGAAAGTAATGTTTATATGATTGATATGTTAAATATGTCTTGTAATATTACTTGTTTGAAAGCCCTCGATGATGACTCTTGGTTGTGGCATAGGAGATTAGGCCATATTTCTTTTGATCACATTTCTAGGTTAAACACAAAGGAAATGGTGAAAGGTATTCCTTGCTTGAATTTTGAAAAGGACCGAGTTTGTGACGCATATCAATTTGGGAAACAAACTAAGTCTTCTTTCAAGTCAATTAAGGATATCATGACACCACGTCCTTTGGAGTTAATCCATATGGATCTTTTTGGCCCTACACAAACCTAAAGTCTAAGTGGGAATAGATTTGCTTATGTTTTGGTTGATGACTTTTCAAGGTTTACTTGGGTTTTCTTTCTTGAACACAAAAACCAAGCATTTTCGTATTTTCAAACTTTTAAGAAAAGAGTTGAAAAAGAAAAAAATGTTTCGATTTTGAGAATAAGAAGTGATAGAGGAGGTGAATTCATTAACCAACCCTTTACCACTTTTGTGATGAACATAGAATAAAGCATGAACTATCTTGTCCTAGAACTCCACAACAAAATGGAGTAGTTGAACGGAAAAATAGAACATTACAAGAGATGGCTAGGACAATGCTAAGTGAATATGGTCTACCACATTATTTGTGGGCCGAGGCCGTCAATACATCATGCTATATATCAAATCGTGTTTTCTTATGTAAAAATACTACTAAAACTTCTTTTGAAATGTACTTTTCTAGAAAACCAAATGTTTCTTATTTCAAAGTTTTTGGATGCAAATGTTTTGTTTTAAATATAAAAGATAATTTAGGAAAGTTTGATGCTAGATCTTATGAGGCTATTTTTGTAGGTTACTCAAACACTAGTAAGGCTTATAGAGTTTTCATTAGATCATCATTGACTATTGAAGAGTCTATTCATGTTAAGTTTGAGGAATCTAACAAGTTTGTTAAGAATGTTGTAGAAATAGATGCATTGGATGAAGGTTTGGAGAAAGTGACCTTGGAGGATGCTTCTACTATGGGAGACAAACCAAAGGATGATGAAGAAAGCGAAGCTAAGGTGGAAGAGGCACAAGGAAATGAAAATCAAACACATGAGGTGGAGCCTACTCAACCACTACCAAAGGATTGGAGATACAATCCACATCATCCCAAGGACCTCGTCATAGGTGAAGTATCAAAAGGGGTAACTACTCGCTCTAGACTTCATGACTATTGTGGTAACTATGCATTCATTTCTCATATTGAACCCAAAACTGTCCTCGAAGCCGAGGCCGATTCATATTGGTTGCTAGCCATGCAAGAGGAGCTCAATCAATTTGAGCGCAACCAAGTTTGGCACCTTGTTCCTAGGCCCCACGATAGACCAACAATTGGTACTAAGTGGATCTTTAAGAACAAGTTGGATGAATCGGGTAATGTAGTTAGAAACAAGGCTAGGTTAGTTGCCCAAGGTTACACACAAATCAAAGGGATCGATTTTGAAGAAACCTTTGCACCCGTAGCACGGCTTGAAGCCATACGGATGACACTAGCATTTGCCTCATATAAAGATTTCAAATTATTTCAAATGGATGTTAAAAGTGCTTTTCTAAATGGATTTATTGAAGAGGAGGTGTATGTTGAACAACCCCCCGGATTTGTTGATCCTACACATCCGGATTTTGTTTTTAAATTAGATAAAGCTCTTTATGGTTTAAAACAAGCCCCTAGGGCTTGGTATGAAAGACTTTCTTCATTTTTGATTTCAAATGGTTTTAAGAAAGGTAAAATTGACACAACTTTGTTTACAAAACATGTAGAAAAGGATATTCTTATTGTGCAAATTTATGTGGATGATATTATTTTTGGTTCTACTAATGAATCTCTTTGCAAAGCTTTTGAGTCATGCATGAAGGATGAATTTGAAATGTCTATGATGGGGGAGCTCAACTATTTCCTTGGACTCCAAATCAAGCAAAGGAAGGATGGGATCTTCATCAATCAAGCCAAGTACACAAAAGAACTAATCAAGAGATTCGGACTTGAAGGATCTAAAGTAAGCAAAACTCCTATGGCTACAACTACTAAGCTTGACAAAGATGAACAAGGTAAAAGTGTAGACATTAAATTATATCGTAGTATTATTGGTAGCTTGCTTTATTTGATGGCTAGTAAGCCGGATATCATGTTTTCCGTTTGTCTTTGTGCAAGTTTTCAATCTTGTCCTAAAGAGTCTCACATAATTGCGGTTAAACGCATAATTAGATACCTTAAGGGCACCATTGAAATGGGTTTGTGGTATCCGAAAACCGGCCAATTTTCAATGACTAGTTTTTCGGATGCCGACTATGCGGGTTGTAGGGTAGATAGGAAGAGCACAAGTGGAACATGTCAATTTTTGGGTAATTGTCTTGTATCTTGGTCTTCCAAAAAGCAAAATTCGGTAGCCCTATCAACCGCCGAGGCGGAGTATGTTGCAGCCGGAGCTTGTTGTGCACAAGTTCTTTGGATGAAACATACTCTCCTCGACTATGATTTACACTTTGATCATGTTAAAATATTTTGTGATAATACTAGTACTATTCACATGACAAAGAATGCAAATCAACATAGTAAAACCAAACACATTGACATTAGATATCACTTTCTTAGAGATCATTACGAGAAAGGTGATATTGATATTGACTATGTTTCTACCGATTTTCAACTTGCCGATATTTTTACTAAACCTTTAGACTATGCTAGATTTTCATTTATTTGTGGTGAGTTGAATGTTTGTATTATGGATTCTTAAAATGAAATTTTCAATTGTTTTGTTTTAACCCTTTTTTTGATGTATGACAAAAAGGGGGAGAATAAGTTTGTTGATTTAATAGTTTAAGTTTGATACTATTTGAGTTTCATTTCATGGAGAAAAAGGAAGTTTGTTTTATTTGAGTTTTTGGACAAAAACTATTGTGCTTGTTAAATGCCTTATGTATTGAGTTTTCAATAGTCAATTTTTTATACATATCATTATTTGAGGGGGAGTTTTCCAAACTCTTCTTCCATATTTGTTTAAATAACTTATATGTTTTGTCATCATCAAAAAGGGGGAGATTGTTGGCCCAAGGTTACAATCACCCATGATTAGTGTATTTTGATGATTACAAAACATATTAGTTATTTGTACTAATAATATTTGTTGTTTAAGTGTGTTTCAGGTTTCTATTCATTCTAGAAGTCTTCTCTCACAAATACAAGGATTTGGACTCAAGTCAACTCCAATTGGGCTCAAGGAACAAGTGTTGAAGATCATATGAAGAAGCCTATTGAAGATCATGAAGTCCTTAGAATCATTGTAAGAATAGAATGTTAAAGTTTGAGTCTTGGTTATTTGGCTCTAGGATACACACACACACACAAAATTTGGTTTTGATAAAATTTGGTCTTGTTTTCATTTTCAAAATTTGGTTTCATGCCTTAGTAGAGATTTACATGAACCTAAGTTTTATAAAATAAATATCTTGTCAAGATCATGTATACATACTCCTACTAACATGTCACTCTAGTTTGTTTAAACCTAAAACAATTTTTCAAATTTTTCCAAGTTCAAAATCCTGCAGTTTTTCCCATTTCAGGCTGACCGGCCGACCGGCCCGGTCGACCGGCGCCATAGCCTGGACGTGCACGTCTGTGCACGTCCGTCAGTCGACCGCACCGGTCGACTGACCAAGAGCACACTGCTCTCTGGTTTTCTGAGTCGACCGGACCGGTCGACCGGAAGAAGAAAACTGTGTTTCCTCTTTTGGGACGGTCGACCGGACCGGTCGACCGCCAGGCCTGCAACAATCCAACGGCTCTTTCCTCTTTGGGCAATTCTGAAAATCTGTTTCTTTTTTCTGCTTTAACAGATTTTTAGAGAGTTGTTGGGGAGCTTTTGCAGGTCAAATTAGGTGTAAAGAAATTGTTTTTAACCTATTTTCAACCCTATAAATAGAGGAGAAGTCTCTCTTGCATGCATCAAGAAAAATCCTCAAGTTTGTGTTGTTTTCAAAAGAGAAAAGAAAAGAGTTTAAAGCCTTCATTCCAATTCTTTAAAGTTTGTTTTTCAGTTGTGTTTGATTGTCTATATCACTCTACAACTGAAGTTTTCTCACCACACTTCATAGAGCCAAAAATCCTATACTCATTCTATAGTGAAGTTGTAATAAAAGTGAGAGTGTTTGTAAAAGAGTTTGAGAAAAAGTGTAGTGAACTTGTTGTGATCACTTTGTTCTTGTAATCCTTTCCTTGTGGAGCAACCTCTTCGGTAGAGGTCCTTTGTACTCGGTGGAGCTCGGTGCTCGGTCTTCGGTAGACCAAATTGTAAAGGCGTCCTCGGTGGATAGTGGAAACCCTTCACGGAGGTGAAGGCGGGGAGTAGAGCGGTGGTTCGAACCTCGAAATAAATATTTGTGTTTGCGATTGCCTTTGCGTCCAATTCTTGCTTTAAATTCCTCTAACACTTTATTGCTCCTTATTACTTGCTTGTGATCTTGTATCTTCCTTGTGCTTTTAATTCTAGCTTGTAATTCTTGTGATATATTGTGTGCATCTCATTTCTCATCATCATACTTTGCCTTGATCGATCATATCTCAATACAACAAGGTTGCATTGCGCACCTCTAACCCATATCTAGGGGAATTGGGAGGAAGGAGTTCAGAACCCCGCAAGGGGTATTCGGCTCTTAGTCTTGTTTTTGAGAGATCGTTGCATCATTCATCATACTTAGTTCAAAAAGATCATTAGATTAGCAATTACACCTATTCACCCCCCCTCTAGGTGTTTTTTCAGCATGTCGTATATTTTGGAAGGATTTCTTATGGTACCGAGTTGTGGGTTCTAACCATGGGGAACCAAGGTAGTATTGGCTACCTATTCAGTTGTCAGGGCTATGCTTGGGTTACGGCGCCATACAGTTGTCTTTTCGTGTGGGGCTGTGGTCTTCAGTTATCAGAGCCTTGTGGCTTGTCCTGGTTCAGCGCCAGTGGTGCTAGACCGTGGTACCGGGCATGCACGGTACTCTTCCAAAACACATGCACTACATTGGCAGGCAGTTACAACAACGATAACTTTGTTTGATATGTGGGAAAATGGATGTGGTATGGGACACAGCTAAGTACTATATTATTTAGGCTAATAATAACCAACCGAACTAGTGACATATGCTAGGTTACATATTCAGATATCAGTTGCTTATTTATAGTTACGATAGTTGACTTTTGTCTTCATTCATGTTGTTATGCAGTTATCTTTCAGTTCAGCTGTTTATCATGTTATTTAGTTATCTTATATCTGCAGTTATCTTGTTATTATTCTGTGCATATTGTTTATATCCACGAGCTTTCCCCTTTACACACACACTCACCAGGTCGCTTTCTGATGACCCTGAATTTGTACGTCAAGATATTGGACGTTTGTTTCTATTGTGCAGGTGTTCGATGAGACTGTACGCTTTACGAAGAGCTGGAGCTTCTCCCTATTTGATTCCGGTATTCTTATCTTTCTTACCTTCATATTATTTCCGATTCTCATTATATCAGATCAGTGTTATTCCAGTCTTCATTCATATAGTATCATGCGTGGATGCCTATATGTGATATTGCAGTAATCATGGTTTATTACAGTTTCAATTTATACCTTGTTTCGGGTTATTTAAGGCTTAGCGTGTATATGTGAGGGATTTTCCTTGCGTAAATTGATAGGTAGTAAAAAGTGCATATTTTCATCACATTTACCATCATATTTCCCTATTTATTCTTTTATTAAGCACTACTACTAATGTTTTATTATTTAATGTGCGCAGGCCATGAGTAATTAAAAAAAAAATAAATGAAGCCCAATTAAAGTCCAAAAGCCCAAAAAGTCCACAAGCCCACATGCAAAATTAATTGTAGTAATTTAAAAGTTTCTACCTTATCTAACCTAATCTAAACTTAGACTTTAAAATCTAAGGGAGGAAGAGGAAGGATAAAATAGAGCTCCTAATTGCTAAAAGGAGGAGGAAAAGGATAAGATGGACTTCTACTTAAACCTAGTTGCTTACACCAATGATAAAGATAAAAGGGGAGAAAATCTTAAAGATAAAGGAATCTAGAAGAAGGCGCCCAGATACCAGAGGAGACCACGCAAGAAAGCGCGTGGCCATTGGCCACGCTATTGTCGCGAAAACGCGGCCATAACCGCGTTTCCGTGGCTAGTTGGATAATGTTGGTGATGCGTCTTCGTGGGAGAGTTGTACTGGGGCTCTATATCTTATATCTCCTATAAATCCCCCTGCAGAGCAACACAGAAGGGCAGAGCTCTGAGAGGCTCAAATTTAGGGTTTCCTTTAGATACTCTTTTCTTTTCGAATTTCTTGTATTATTTCGTTTTTGTTATTTGGATAAGAAGATTATTAAAGAAGGAAGGAGAAGAGCTTTGTAATTGGCCGGTGACATCCAATAAAAAGGTTTTTCATTCTTTTAATTTTTCTTGTTTTGCAATTCAATTTATTTTTCTGCTTTAGCTTATTTGTTTTTCTACTTATAATTTTCATGCAACCATTCTTATTCAAAATAAAAAAATAAAAATAAAAATAAAAATATGTTTAACTAATTAAAACTTATAGTTTGCTAATCTCTAGATCAACCCTAGTTTAGTTAAAAGATGAATTGATTGATATCTATTATTAAAAACCCTAGGATTAAAATTGATTTTCTTGAAGATAAATTAATAATTGAGTTTAACTATTTTAAGTTGCACTTCTTAAATGGCTATTCATAGTTCATATCTAAATACTTTGATAGCATATTGTTAAGTAGACTTTTCTTATGCTATGCTTTGAAATTAGGGTGAATTATAGTTTGACTTTTATTAGTGCACATGAATTAGAGTTTACAATATTGTTATTCATCTTTCTTGATTCTCAATCAAAACCTTAGGGTAGGTAATTCTTTATTCAATATGATGTTTATTCTTTTAGAATGATACTTTGGTTGTGATAGATGATTAGTAAACTATACTTCTAAAACTATTTCTTACTATCAATATCCCTTTTTTCCAAGCTAACTGTTAGAGAAAATCGTTCCAAAAAGCTTCTATCACATTCCTCCCTGTGGATTCGACCCGCATAGCTCTTGCTACCGCGGATATATTGTGGAAGAAAGAGACACGCACCCATTCAGATAACATCCTTCTAACCCTTAAACTATATCTCTGTTTTTTCTCAATCAAAATTTGGCGCCGTTGCCGGGGAGGGAATGGTACGATATTCTATAAAAAAACTAATTATTTATTTATTTTTTCTGTTTGCAGGATCTAATAACAGGAAAATTAGCTGCAGCTAAGGACATATGCAACTCTGTGCCTCTGCCCTAGAAGGCTGAGCAGCAGAACCTACTATATAGCCGCGGAAATGCGGCAATAGCTGCGGATCCGCGGCTATGGTAGTGAATTACTGACTGAATTTTTTGCATGTTGCTGCAAATTGCAATTTCTGTTTACTGCTCTGATAAGTTTTCTCTGTGATCATCCTGCATACTGCTAACTAATTAATTAATAGTAACCTATTAGTTGATAAATAAAAAAATTAGACTCTTGCATCATAGGCACGTGTCTATTTAATTTTTTAATTTCTATTGAAGAGTGCTGAGACAAGGTACGTTCGCATTGCATATAGACTAGGAAGCACCCTTGGCTGATTTACTATTCTTGAGTGACTACTTGTCTATTTCTTTGCACGTGCACTAAATCAATTTAAGGGCAAAACCCATAAACAAGATAAGGTGGGGATTTCATCACCCTTCCTTGGCCCACAAATCATCTCTGTTGCACTCATAACCCTAACCTTAAAAATAAAAATTGACTAGACGCTGGCCTTAGGTCAACTCGGACTCATTAGGAGATTGGCTGAAGGAGAAAGTTGTTCGAAATTAACTCTTGCCAAATCAATGTCTAGAAAGGGGATTAAGGGCCGAAAGCCCGAAGGTTGGTGGTTACTTAATTAAGGAACGTCTTTGACGGATAACCTCCCACCAACCTTGCCACCTACCTGGCCGATTAAATTGTGGTTAAGGTCGGCAATATACCTCCTAAAGACAGTCTAAAGTTAGGAGTCGCCTAGGTCCAGGTTTACCCTAACTTAGGTTAGATTTTTTTTTCTTTTTCTTCTTTTTGTTTGTTTGCTTATTTGTTTTTCTTTGTTTGTGTGATATGGCTTATAACAATAATTCTTCCCATTTTAATGGTAATCCATATTACACCCTACCTCTTTTTCAGATATTACCAACCCGGCATATCATAACTTTAGCCAACCTAGTGTGCCGGAGTGGTCTTATCCGAATGAATATAACCCATGCCCCTAATCTTATGACCATAATTTTCAAAACAATTTCAACTCTTCACAGAGTCAACAGGGATTCACCTCTCCCAAGTCTAATTTTCAACTAACTTGTCCTCCTTATCCACCTTGTCGACAATATTTCCAAGATTCATACTCACAACCACCAGTTCAAAATAGAAAAGCATCAATCTTGGAAATGATGGAAATGAGTATGCGTGAGTCCAAGCAACAATCACAAAATAGAAAACCTTCAATCTTGGAAATGATTATGCGTGAGCCCAAGCAACAATCACAGAATCTGACAGACTCACAATATCACAACGAATTTCACAACCACACTTCATCTTTTCAAGTCCAATCACAGTAAAACGATGAACCAATCGATTATGAAAAGATGCTTGAAGTCATGACTCAGGCTAAAACCGCTCGTAATCATGACATAAATCTAATGGTCCAAACTCTCCATTCTCACCGTTCGACCATTTCTGATGTCGCTAACCATTCTGTTAGAGCCGAAGAGTCATCTTGTTTTGAAAAACAATATTCCATTTTAGTACAATCATTTGAACCTGTCCAAACTCTAAATTTTGAAAATGACATTGACAGTTTGGCAAGTTAGTCATTTCCTGAAATAGAACTTGAGAATGATTATGATCCTGATCCTCAACTTAATGATTCAATTCTACTTCCTGATTCAATAATGACTCCGATGTCTTCACCTGATTTCAATACTTTTCCCGAGTCAACTTTGGATCATGTGTCAATTCATAATGAAATTGAATCACCCATCTTTGATGATCATCATATTGAACTTGACCAATTTCATACTTTTGAAAATCCCATTGACAAATTGGCAAGTTCTCATTTTCATGAAATTGAACTCAATAAGAAATGTGACCTAGATTCTCAAATTTGTGATCTAGTTCAAATTCTCGAATCAAATTGACCCTGTTTTGTTACCCGATTTAAGTAATATTTTAGAGTCAGTTTTGATTCCCACACCTGTCATTATTAAACTTGAATCACCAATATTAAGTCACATTCCATTGTGGGAAAATGAATGTGGACTTGAGTTTCAACTTCTTGATTTGGACCCATTTCTTGAACCAGGCTCGACTCCTGAATCTTTAATTGACTTAAGTTATTTTTCTAAGTCGGTATTAGTTCCCGTACTTCCTCAGTCCAAGTCAATCATTCTATCTTTTCACACTCCATTTTGGGACAAGGCGGTTGACAAAATTAACTCCGAAAATAATTATGAAATTTGGAAATTAGATGGGCTTAAATTTTTATTAAAAAATGTTCATACATACATCATTTTAGTGGGTTATACAAGAGAGATTTCTGGTGGGTTCCTCCGAACTCCACAAAAATTCGATTGGGCCCCATTTCGTGGACCAATCAGACCACCATCGGAACCACCACCTTAAGGTAATATTTTCCTTCCCTTTCTTTTTTTCATGCATACATGCATTCATTCATACATTGAGAATAATGCATGAGATAGGTGTGGGGGAGGATTTACTAACATACTAATATAGGTAGATATTAACTAAAAATTTTTAAAAAAAAACTTTTTGAAAAAAAGAACAATATTTTGACTTATTTTTTGAAAGAAATCTAAGTTAATCTTAAAAAGTAGGAAAATCATGATTAGGATTTCTAAAAACTTGGTCAAAATAAAATAAAGTTGGATTTTTTAGGTATAGGAGAAAATTGAATGATTAATTAGTCTTGATTTTGTCTTAATGAAATGTGCATACCTAATACACGTTCATATCTAGGATTCTAAGACAAAGACTCTTGTGCCGTATAAAAAATAATATAAATAATATAAAAATAAGGAGTTCACTAATTAAGCTGGATACATGTGCCTCAAGAAGCATAAGTATTCACGCCTAAAGGTGATTTTATAAATAAAGTACTTAGTTTTGTGGCCTAATTCACTCGAATCCTTAAGTCCATGGGGTGTTTTCTCACCCGGTGCCCTAAAACTGACCGGTTTGGGAGCCACCGACCTTAGGCTCGCTACATGGGTGGATTAGAAAGCCTAAGAAAATTAAGAAATATTATCTATATATGTACTAACACATCTAATAGTCAATTAGTTAGGTATAAGGGCCTCAAGAAGCCTTATACTTACACAAAAGAAAATTAGATGAGTAATATATATATAAAAATAATAATAATAAAGAGGCATGAGAGTCCAAGTTAAAGAATCCCAAGTAAAGATTCACAAAGATGCATATGACTTAGGGTAACGAAAGAGACTATACAAAAAATCAATTGTAATCCTTACCTAAAATTGATGACAAATTATTGTATAAAGACTAAGTTCAAGAATGAATAAAAATGATAATCTTAAAACTTATAGATTACTTAGTTTCTTCAAATATATTTCAAATATTTCTATCCTTTTTCAAAATAAAATAAATAAATAAATATAAAATTAATTTAATCACTAACTTTTTCCTTTTATGGATTTTGTGGGTGTAATCCGCTAAAAACCCTCACGAGACAACACTCGTCCTCTAGGGTAACCTAGAGATTTAACGGCGTGTTGCACGTTCTAAGTGCAACCGTGATGCCTACGAAAGTGAGTTAGGATAGATTAGTTTTTCTTTTCCTTTTTCTTTATTTTTACTCGAGGACAAGCAAAAAGATAAGTGTGGGGGTGTGATAGGTAGAAAAAAGTGCATATTTATCATCACATTTACCATCATATTTTCCTATTTATTCTTTTATTAAGCACTACTACTAATGTTTTATTGTTTAATGTGTGCAGGCCTTGAGTAATTAAAAAAAAAATAAATAAAGCCCAATTAAAGCCCAAAAAGTCCACAAGCCCACATGCAAAATTAATTGTAGTAATTTAAAAGTTTCTACCAAATCTAACCTAATCTAAACTTAGATTTTAAAATCTAAGAGAGGAAGAGGAAGGATAAAATAGAACTCCTAATTGCTAAAAGGAGGAGGAAAAGGATAAGATGGACTTTTACTTAAACCTAGGCTTACACCAACAATAAAGATAAAAGGGGAGAAAAGCTTAAAGATAAAGGAACCTAGAAGAAGGCGCCCAGATGGATGGACCAGAGGAGGCCACTTAAGAAAGCGCGTGGCCATTGGCCACGCTTTTGCCGCGGAAACGCGGCCATGCCGCGTTTCCGCGGCTAGTTAGATAATGTTGGTGATGCGTCTTCGTGGGAGAGTTGTACTGGGACTCTATATCTTATATCCCCTATAAATACCTCTGCAGAGCAACAGAGAAGGGCAGAGCTCTGAGAGGCTCAAATTTATAGTTTCCTTTAGATATTCTTTTCTTTTCGAATTTCTTGTATTATTTCGTTTTTATTATTTGGAGAGGAAGATTATTAAAGAAGGAAGGAGAAGAGCTTTGTAATTGGCCGGTGACATCCAATAAAAAGGTTCTTCATTCTTTTAATTTTTCTTGTTTTGCAATTCAATTTATTTTTCTGCTTTAGCTTATTTGTTTTTCTTCTTTTAATTTTCATGCAACCTTTCTTATTCATAATAAAAAATAAAAATAAAAATAAATATGTTTAACTAATTAAAACTTATAGTTTGCTAATCTCTGAATCAACCCTAGTTTAGTTAAAAGATGAATTGATTGATATCAATTATTAAAACCCTAGGATTAAAATTGATTTTCTTGAAGATAAATTAATAATTGAGTTTAACTAATTTAAGTTGCACTTCTTAAATGGCTATTCATAGTTCATATCTAAATACTTTGATAGCATAATGTTAAGTAGACTTTTCTTATGCTATGCTTTGAAATTAGGATGAATTATAGTTTGATTTTTATTAGTGCACATGAATTAGAGTTTACAATATTGTTATTCATCTTTCTTGATTCTCAATCAAAACCTTAGGGTAGATAATTCTTTATTCAATTTGATGTTTATTCTTTTAGAATAATACTTTGGCTGTGATAGATGATTAGTAAACTATACGTCTAAAACTATTTCTTACAATTAATATCCCTTTTTTCTAAGCTAACTGTTAGAGAAAATCGTTCCGAAAGCTTTTATCGTATTCCTCCCTGTGGATTCGACCCGCATAGCCCTTGCTACCGCGAATATATTGTGGAAGACAGAGACACGCACTCATTCAGATAGCATCCTTCTAACCCTTAAACTATATCTCTATTTTTTCTCAACATATATGCATCGCCGACTCATGTCTCGTCTCCGCTCTAGCGTATTTTGGGAAGCGGGACGTGACTGGGTTGTCTTAGTATCAGAGCCTAGGTTTTCGACTTGCAATCCTGAATCTTTGACTTTTGCCTCGCAAGAGAGACCTACTTCTTACCGGTAAATTGAAAACAAGCTATAGTTATACTGCAATATGCATATACTATCCATTATGATACTGGCTCCATTTGGAATTGGTCATCCTCCTTTTGAAAATCTTTATCTTTGATCTTCGATATCCTTGATCGCTACTCTTCTTTTAGAGTGATCCGGTTTCCATCTTGCTTTCCTTCCTCCTCCTCTATTCTATTCCTTGACTTTGTCTCTTGAGATTGGTTACTCCTTACCGAAGCCAGTAGCATACATCATAGTGGCGCAACGGAAGCGTGGTGGATTTATGATGTGCGAAGAAGCGACATGAAGTTTGTTTGTTTTCTCCTTTGATTTTGAATTCTTTTTACCATTCCCTGCTTTATATGAATTTCGGGGACGAAATTTTTATAAGGTGGGTAGAATGTAAGATCCCCAGTTAGAAATATTGTATTTTTATTTTTTTCTAAAGTATTTATTGTGATTTGCAGATTATTTTTTTAATTAACTTAATTTATTATTTTCTTTCTTGTGATTATTATTATTAAATATGAAAATTTATTTTTAAGATAGTAAATGACACTTTGGCTTTATATACTATTGCCATTATTTCTTATCAGTATTTTTTTATTACTTATTACATTACTATTATTATTATTATTAATATTGTTAGTGTTTATTATTTATTAATAGTGTTACTAATATTATTATTTATTATTATTATTGTATGTTTAATTATTAAGATTATTATTATTAGTGTTTATTAATATTACTATTCATTATTATGATCATTATTTATTATTATTAATAGTATTATTGTTACTACTAAGTGTGATTATTATCATTTGTTAATATTATTATTTAGTTAATGTTATTATTATTTGGTTAACTATTATTATTACTAATTATTTCTTATTGTTACTATTATTTATTATTATTTGTTTTAGTAGTAGTATTATTCCTTTTCCTTCCCCTTGATTCTATACCCGTTAACCCGTATCTTTTATCGATGGTTCTACCCATTATCTAATCCATTACCCGTTATCCTCTTTTACACCCAATACATATGATTCTACCCAGCTCAAACCCATTACCATTTACCCTTACCCATGAATCTTACCCGAAACCCAACCTATACCCATTATCTTTCTATACCCAAACCCATCAACCCATTACATAATAGACCCAATACCTAATAACCATTACCCAATAACCTATAAGTAATCCCTTATATAATCCTAACCTAACCCTAAATCTATTTTAATCCCCCAAATCTCCAAACCCAGCTGCCCCAGGTCAAGGTCCATGGCCACCTCTAATGGATACCACCTCCATCACCATCATCACTTCTCCGTCGAGCCGTCGTGCGCCTACTCGAGATCTGGCACAGCCCACGCGACAGCAAGGCTGCGCCCCTCTCCTCCTGCTGCCTCCTCCAATCCATGCTCCGCTCTCCTCCTCGGCCTTCAACCAGTGCCTGTTGGTGTGTTGGTGTGTTGCGTGAGTGTCTTTGAAAGTGTAATAATGTAGGGGTATGTTGGTAAATATTTATGTGCATGTATGGGTGCTATAAATACTTATTTGTGCATGCATATTTTTAATGAATAGGGATATTAATATTTTAGTAAGTGAGTTTTTAATTAAAGGTATGGTATAAGTATGTAAGTGTGGGTATGTATGCATGCATGTATGTATATATATGTGTACAGTCGTAGATATGTATGTATATGTATGTACCTGGGTGTACACGTATGTGTCGGTGTGCTCGGGTGGGTATTAAGTGTACATTTATATTTATTTGTATGTTCGGTTGCGTGTTACAGTATTTTGGATCTGTTTGGTGTGATCCGGACCAGTTGCAGAAGACCCGGACTCGATCTAGATTCGTGCTCGTTGTGGACCCGATACAATGGTGATTCGAAGACCGACCTATTGGATGATCCGTAGATCAATGTCAGTTCGTGTAAGTGAAGGCCAGACGGCGTTTCGATTCCGAAACTACGTCATTTCATGTGAGTGTTCGTTCTTGTGCATTTCCCTATTACCGTTGCCAGCATGTATTTACATGTTCCACTTATCATTTTATGTGACTTTTTGTTATATTTTACAAGTTTGATTAATTGTACCACTTCATTAGACATTTATGACTGTTCACTTTAATTACATAGTTGATAGGAGCTTGTATCAGTGTCATTTCATGTGTTGGGAGTTTAGCATTGTTGGCTTAGGCCTAGTTTTGATGTACCTTAGACTATGACTTGATCCGGCTCGATCTTGAGGTTGATATAGTTTATATTTGAGAATAATAGTAGATTTTATGTGTATTAATTATCAGATTTGGTATTCATATATTGGTGATTATTTCTGACTAGGGCTCTTTTCGATATTGTGGACAAGTATATATGACGTCTTTACTGATATGAGACTGTTTAGAGATACCACGAATAATAGATCAGATGTGATTTGATGTTAGACATTTCTGGACTTGATATTTTATCACCAAGATGTTAGTAATCTTGTTAGTTCTTACTAGTTGTTTATTATTCTGGATTTGGAGTTAGTTGCAAGGAAAGTTGGACCGTGATTTGGATTGATCTTGAGTTATAGTCAATCTGAGATTTACATTCTTTATAATAAAGCCTGATTTGCATTAAGATGAGATTGACGTAGCTGGATTTATAGTTGTGAGTATTTGGGATTTATTTAGATGTTATGTTGTTGATGTTAAGTATCAGAAGTAGATATTCTAGACCATATGTTGTTTGAGGATGTTTCCTATTTAGATATGATTTCAGTATGTGTTGACTTCTTGATCCCGAGGACATACCATGTGCTTCATGATTAATTATTGATTATTTCAGTTTATAAAGATTGAGCTATTGTGATAGTGATCTAGTCGATATCGGTAATCTTGCACTTCAAAGATAGTAGTCATTACTTTATCAGTTATTGGTGAGATTATTTGCTGGTGATCATATGATGTATTTCAGAGTTTATAGTAGGTGTCAGGTATCTGTATTAGTTACCAGTTGTTAGTGACACTATTGTGTTAGTGGATATATCTCCAGTGTCCTATTTCAGATGTCAGATATTAGTTGTCAGTTACTCAGTTGTCAGATATCAGTTTTTAGTTGTCAGTTGTCAGATTATTAGCTAGTATTGACATCAGCAGTTATTGGAGATATCAGTTACTATTACATATTAAATCACACTGATTGCTTATTAATAAAAGATATCATAACCCGGGGAACAGGGGTAATTGCCTGATGATGCATGTCGTGTATTTTGGAAGGATTTCTTATGGTACCGAGTTGTGGGTTCTAACCATGGGGAACCAAGGTAGTGTTGTCTACCTATTCAGTTTTCAGTTGTCAGGGCTATGCCCGGATTATGGCGCCACACTAGTTGTCTTTTCGTGTGGGGCTGTGGTCTTCAGTTGTCAGAGCCTTGCGGCTTGTCCTAGTTCAACGCCAAGCGTATTAGACCGTGGTACCGGGCATGCACGGTACTCTTCCAAAATACATGCACTATATTGGCAGGCAATTACAACAATGATAACTTTATTTGATTGTGGGAAAACGGCTGTAGTATGGGACACAGCTAAGTACTACATTAGTTAGGTTATTAATAACCAACCGGACTAGTGACATATGCAAGGTTACACATTCAGATATCAGTTGCTTATTTATAGTTGCGATAGTTGACTTTTGTCTTCATTAATGTTGTTATGCAGTTATCCTTCAGTTCAGCTATTTATCATGTTATTTAGTTATCTTATATCTATAGTTATCTTGTTATTATTCTGGCACATTGTTTTTATGCATGAGTGTTTGACTGATTTTTCCTGCACACAAAAATTAGAATATTAGATTAAGAATAGATCGTGCGAGGAATCAGTTCTAATCCGCGGTAGCAGGGCTATGCGGGTCGTGATCCTCAAGGAGGGACTGCGATAGAAGCGTTACGCAAGTTTCTCTAAAATTTATCTTTTTTAGTTAATTTGTTAGTCACGATGGTATTTACAAAGAAAAGTGGTATTTACAATGAGTTGTGGGAAAGAATATTGGAGAGGTGTGGATTTGATCTACAAAAAAGAAAAGAAAGAAAAGAATAGAAAACTAACCTTGGTTGGAGAAAATATGCGAAACCTAACACTTTCTACCTTATTTCGGAGGCATTGAACGTATAAACCTTGGGATCGAACTCAGTCCGTTGTCGCATTAGGTCATCAAGCCTTGGGCAAGCATGAGTTGATACGCCTCGAGGAGGAGAACATCGCCATGGAATATCGTTGGAACCTACTAATCTTCGGTATACTTGTGGTTCGGTAAACGCTCGCGTGCTCGTCAAAGATCAACAAAAAGAAACGCAGTAGAAAAGAAAGAGAAAACAAAGAAAAGCAACGACATAAGAACAAAATAAAAATTACCTTTTTATTGATTACAATGGAAGAGAAGAGAATCATCTGTCGGTGTCACCCTCAACAAAGCCATCTCCCTCACTTACATAAAAATTACAAAAAGAAAAGAAAACCTAGAAGAAACCCTAAAAATCTGAACTTTGGCCCTTTGCTGGACGCTGGACCCCCTTTGCGTTGCACTGCAGGTGATATTTATAGGTGCAGAAGGCTACAGAGTCCCGGATAAACATCACCACGAAATCTGGGATCTTGATGAGATCAAAGTGCCGCGTTTTCGCGGCTTTTGCCGCGGATCCGCGGCGCTTTAGTGGCTTCTGGCCACGCGCTTTGGCGCGTGGCTTCTCCTGGTCCGTTCCTCTGGGCTCCTGCTTCTAGAAGTGTGATCCTGGCCTTTTAATCGGGATTTTCGAGATAACTTGGTAATCAAGTTACCCTTAATCCAGATTTCTTCAAATCTTCTTCCCACGAATTTTCTTCTTATCTTGGCCTTTTATCCTCATCCTGCATGTGTTTAGGGTTGGATAGAAGTCTATCCTTCCCTAATCTCTGATATTTGCAACTTTTAGCCCTTGTATTTGCATTTTGAATCTTTGTATTTGCGCTTCTTCACCTGGGCTTCAAACATGGGCTTGGATCTGGGCTTTTGGGCTCTTTAAGCTTTATTTATTGCTAAAATAACAATTCGAGGCCTGCACACAATAAATTACAAATTATTAATAAATGTGCAGAATTAAATGAATAAATATGAAAATGTGATGGTAAATATGATGATAAAAATGCACTTTTGACTACCAATCACACCCCCACACTTATCTTTTTGCTCGTCCTCGAGTAAAAACAAAGAAAAAGAAAAAGAAATGAAAAGTTAATCTAACCTAACTCACTTTCGTAGGAATCACGATTGCACTTAGCACGTGCAACAAGCCGTTAAACCTCTAGGTTACCCTAGAGGACGAGTGTTGTCTCGTGAGGGTTTTCAGCGGATTGCACCCACAAAATCCATAAAAAGAAAAATATTTGAATTATTATTGAAGAGACTAAGTAGTCTATAAGTTTTAGGATCTTCATTTTTATTCATTCTTTAAACTTAGTCTTTATAAAATTAATTGTTTTTCATATTAGGTAAGAATTAAAATTGAATTTCTAATATAGTCTTTTTCGTTACCAAAAATCATATGCATCCTTGTGTTTTTACTAGGAATTCCTTAACTTGGACTCTCATGCCTCTTTATTATTTTTATAACATCATCTAATTTTCTTTCGTGTAAGTATCAAGGCTTCTTGAGGCCCTCATACCTAACTAATTGACTATTAGATGTGTTAATATATATAGATTTTTTTTTTTTTTTTTTGGTATGTATAGCTCATCTAATTTTCTTTCGTATAAGTATCAAGGCTCCTTGAGGCCCTCATACCTAACTAATTGATTATTAGATGTGTTAATACATATATTATATTTCTTAGTCTTCTTAGGCTTTCTAATCCACCCATGTAACGAACTTAAAGTCGATGACTCCCAAACCGGTTGGCTTTAGGGCACCAGGTGAGAAAACACCCCGCGGACTCAAATTCGAGTGAACTAGGCCCCAAAACTAAGGACTTTATTTTATTTACTCACCTTTAGGCATGAATACTTATGCTTCTTGAGGCACATATATCAGCTTAATTGGTGATTTTTTTCTTCTTCTTTTTTTTTTTCTTTTTTTTTTATGAGGCACAAGGTCTTTGTCTTAGAATCCTAGATATGCATTGGTATGCACATTTCATTAAGGTAAAAATCAAGACTAATTATTTATTCAATTTCTCTCCTATACCTAAAATTTAAACAATTTATTTATTTTGACCAAGTTTTTAGAAATCCTAATCATGATTTTCCTAATCCTTAAAACTAACTTAGATTTCTTTCAAAAAAATAAGTCAAAATATTTCCTTTTTATAACATTTTTTTTTTTAAAAAAAAAATTTTTAGAATATTTTTTTTTTTTTTTAGTTTTTACCTATGTTAGTATGTTAGTTTAGCCCACCCCCACACTTATCTCATGCATTGTCCTCAATGTATGAATGAATGCATATATGCATGAAACAGAATAAGGGAAGGCAGAAAATTACCTTAGGGGGTGGTTCCGGAGGTGGTCTAATTGGTCCACGAAATGCGGCCCAAACAAGATAACAAATAATTTGGTGGAACCCACCAGAAATTTTCCTTACATAACCCACTAAAATATATATATAATCATTTTTTAGTATTTCCACCCCATCAAATTTCCAAATTTCATAATAAATTTCAGAGTTAATTGTCTCAATCTCCTTGTCCCAAAATGGAGTATGAAAGGATGGAATTATTGACTTGGACATTATAGGTGCGGGAACGAATACCGACTCAGGGAAGATGCTCAAATCAAGTAAGGGCTCAGGAGTCGGGCTAGGTTCAAGAATTGGGTCCAGGTCAAGAAATTGAAACTCAAGTCCACAATCTTCTTCCCATAATGGAATGTGACCTAATATGGATGATATCTCTTTACTTCCAATATTAAGGAATTCTAGCTCATCGCCATACAATTCTTCAAAACTAAGGTCAACATCGTCCGTCAGAATTGTACAATCAATTTCAGAAGTAAAGAGATTGTGAGAATCTAGGTCAAGTTCAATATGATCATCTAAAATGGGTGATTCAATTTCATAATGAATTGGAATAGGATCCAATGTTGACTCGGGAAAAGTGAAATCAGGTGGAGACACTGGAGTCATTATTGGATCAGGAAATAAAATTGAATCATCAAGTGGAAGATCATGATCATATTCAAGCTCAAGTTCTAATTCAGGAAAGGAAAAACTTGCCAAGTTATCAAAAATTGGAGTTTCGGCAACTTCACATGATGGTACTGAATTAGAATCTTGTTGTCCAAAGCAACTTGGTTCGTCGGCTCTAAGCGAGTGGTCAGCGATATCAGAATCAGCCGGACGGTGAGAACGTAAGCATTGAACCATCAAATCTATGTCATGATCACGGGCTAATTTAGCCTCAGTCATGGCAGCTAGCATCCCTTCATAGTCGATAGGTGGATCATGTTCTGATTGGACTTGAAAATAGGACGGGTAATCGTGATAAAGTTGTGAGTCGGTGGACTCACGTATCATCATGTCTAAGATTGATGGTGATTTTTGCTTGGACTTATTTATACTCATCATTTCCAAGATAGATGGATTTCTATTCTGAATGGGTGGATCTGAGTATGAATCTTGGGAAGAATGTGGACTAGATGGATATGGAGGACAATTTGGTTGAGAATTATACTCGGGGGACTCGAAACCCCATGAACTCTGTGACGAGTTGAAATTATTATGGAAATTATAGTCATAAGATGGGGGGTGTGGGTTATATTCATTCGGATAAGACCATTCCGGCACACTAGATTGGTCAAAGTTAGGGTATGCCGGGTTGGTAATATCCGAATAATAGTTAGGGGTGTAATATGGATTAAAATTGGAATTATTCTTATATGCCATATCACACCAACACAAACATAACAAACAAAAAGAAAAATTCTAACCTAAGTTAGGGTAGACCTATGACCTAGACGACTCCTAACTGGTTAGACTGTCCACAGGAGGTTGGGTGCAGACTTTGACCACAAGTTAATCAGCCAGGTCAGGGCAAAAGTGGTGGGAGGTTTTCTGTCAAAGACGTTCCTTAATTAAATAACCACCAATCTTCGGGCTTTCGGCCCTCAATCCCTTTCCTAGACACTGATTTGACAAGAGTCAACTTCCAGCACTGTTCCCCCTTAGGATAATCTCCTATTGAGTCCGAGATGTCCCTAGGGCCAACGTCTACTAATTTTTATGTTAGGCTTGGGTTAGTGAGTGCTTGGGATATGATTTTTGGGCTAAGGAAGGGTGATGAAATCCCCACCTTATCTTGTTAATGGGTTATGCCCTTAAGATGAATTAGTGCAAGTGTACAAGATAAGTAGATAGAATTCACTCAAAGCAGATAATCAACCAAGAGATGAGTCCTATTCTACATGTAATGCGTACGTACCTTGCTCCAGCACTCTTCAACAGTAAAATAAAAATAATTGAAAATACACGTGCCTAATATGCAAATGTCTAATAAAATTTTATTTTTAACAACCAATAATTTACTGTTGAATTATTAGCAATTTACAGGTATATCACAGAACAAAACAGAATAGAGCAGTAAGCAGTAATCTCAAATTTCAGCAATCTGCAAAAAAAAATTGAATCAGTAGTCCTTACTGTTGCCGCGTTTCCGCAGCTCTGGCCGCGGATCCGCGGCAAAACAGTGGGCTCCTGTGCTCTGCCTTCGAGGGTAGAGGCACAGGGCAGCTATATGTCCACTGCAGCTGCTGTTTTCTGTTTCCTGTTCTCCAAACCTGCAAACAGAAAAGAATAAAGAATTAGTTAAAAATTAAATTTTTTGTTTTAGAGATAACTTACCGTCCCTCCCCGGCAACGGCGCCAATTTGTTTGACTGATTTTTCCTGCACACAAAAATTAGAATATTAGATTAAGAATAGATCGTGCGAGGAATCAGTTCTAATCCGCGGTAGCAGGGCTATGCGGGTCGTGATCCTCAAGGAGGGACTGCGATAGAAGCGTTACGCAAGTTTCTCTAAAAATTTATCTTTTTTAGTTAATTTGTTAGTCACGATGGTATTTACAAAGAAAAGTGGTATTTACAATGAGTTGTGGGAAAGAATATTGGAGAGGTGTGGATTTGATCTACAAAAAAGAAAAGAAAAGAAAAGAATAGAAAACTAACCTTGGTTGGAGAAAATATGTGAAACCTAACACTTTCTACCTTATTTCGGAGGCATTGAACGTATAAACCTTGGGATCGAACTCAGTCCGTTGTCGCATTAGGTCATCAAGCCTTGGGCAAGCATGAGTTGATACGCCTCGAGGAGGAGAACATCGCCATGGAATATCGTTGGAACCTACTAATCTTCGGTATACTTGTGGTTCGGTAAACGCTCGCGTGCTCGTCAAAGATCAACAAAAAGAAACGCAGTAGAAAAGAAAGAGAAAACAAAGAAAAGCAACGACATAAGAACAAAATAAAAATTACCTTTTTATTGATTACAATGGAAGAGAAGAGAATCATCTGTCGGTGTCACCCTCAACAAAGCCATCTCCCTCACTTACATAAAAATTACAAAAAGAAAAGAAAACCTAGAAGAAACCCTAAAAATCTGAACTTTGGCCCTTTGCTGGACGCTGGACCCCCTTTGCGTTGCACTGCAGGTGATATTTATAGGTGCAGAAGGCTACAGAGTCCCGGATAAACATCACCACGAAATCTGGGATCTGGATGAGATCAAAGTGCCGCGTTTTCGCGGCTTTTGCCGCGGATCCGCGGCGCTTTAGTGGCTTCTGGCCACGCGCTTTGGCGCGTGGCTTCTCCTGGTCCGTTCCTCTGGGCTCCTGCTTCTAGAAGTGTGATCCTGGCCTTTTAATCGGGATTTTTGAGATAACTTGGTAATCAAGTTACCCTTAATCCAGATTTCTTCAAATCTTCTTCCCACGAATTTTCTTCTTATCTTGGCCTTTTATCCTCATCCTGCATGTGTTTAGGGTTGGATAGAAGTCTATCCTTCCCTAATCTCTGATATTTGCAACTTTTAGCCCTTGTATTTGCATTTTGAGTCTTTGTATTTGCGCTTCTTCACCTAGGCTTCAAACATGGGCTTGGATCTGGGCTTTTGGGCTCTTTAAGCTTTATTTATTGCTAAAATAACAATTCGAGGCCTGCACACAATAAATTACAAATTATTAATAAATGTGCAGAATTAAATGAATAAATATGAAAATGTGATGGTAAATATGATGATAAAAATGCACTTTTGACTACCAATCAATGAGCTTTCCCTTTACACACACTCACCAGGTCGCTTTCTGACGATCCTGGATTTGCACGCCCAGATATTGGACGCTTGTTTCATTGTGCAGGTGTTCGATGAGACTATACGCTTTCCGAAGAGCTAGAGCTTCTCCCTATTTTATTCCGGTATTCTTATCTTTCTTGCCTTCATATTATTTTCTGATTCTCGTTATATCAAATTCAGTGTTATTCCAGTCTTCATTCATATGATATCATGCGTGGATGCCAATATGTGATATTGTAGTAATCATGGTTTATTACAGTTTTGATTTATAGCTTGTTTCGGGCTATTTAAGGCTTAGCACGTATACGTGAGGGATTTTCCTTGCGTATATGCGTCGCCGACTCATGTCTCGTCTCCGCTCAAGCGTATTTTGGGAAGCGGAGTATTTTTATTTTAGTTTAGCAATGCAATTATGTCATAAGCAAGCAAATTTCGTCCTAAACTACAAATCTTCGCTCGTTCATGTAATATCCCTGCAAAAATAAAAGTTTGAAGTTTAGATCTTAGGGGATGGAAAAGAAGGAAAAGAAAAAATTTTGAATTTTGTATTTTTTTAGAGATTTAATTTAAGTAGGACTTGATGAGTCAAGTAAGCGTCAATTTTGGGAGGATTTAGATGAGATTGTATAAAGCATAACATTTAGAGAAAAGCTTTTCATAGGCGGTGACCTCAATGGACATGTAGGAAATAGTCGTTCTGGGTTTGATAGTGTACATGGAGGATTTGATTTTGGGGAAAAAATGAAACAGGTAATTTGATTCTAGATTTTGCTTTGTCATATAATTTAATCTTTTTGAATACTTGGTTTAGGAAGAGAGAGTCTCACTTGATCACTTTTAGAAGTGGATCAAGTACATGCCAAATAGATTTCTTTTTAACTAGAAAGGTAGACAAAAGTTGTTGTATGGATTGTAATTTAGTACCGGATTAGTGTAGTAACCCAACATCGACTATTATTTTTAGATGTCCGGATTAGAAGGAGATTTAAAAAGATTAAACGTAAGTTAGATCCTAAGATTAAGTGGTGGCAGTTAAAAGAAGGTAACCAAGGAGTTTTATAGATCGAGTAGTACCTAAAGCAGATTGAAAAGTCTAAGATGATCCCAATACAATATGAAACAAAATTGCTAGATGCATTAAAAGAGTAGCTAAAATGTACTTAGTGAGTCACGGGGTGGTGCTCCACCATGTAAGCACACATCATGGTGGAATGAAGAGGTAAAAACTGCCATTAAGATCAAACGTGACTCTTATAAAGATTTGGAGAAAAATTGTGATGGAGTAAAGTTTGAGAGGTATAACTAGCCAAGAAACATGCTAAGAAAGCTATTCATAATGCAATAGCTAAAGTGTACAAAGAAGTATATGAGAAGTTAGACACCAAATAGGTTGAAAATGATATATATAAAATTGCTTGAATAAGGGAGAGAAAGACCAGAAAATTGTGTACTGTGAGGTGTGTCAAAGATAAGGATCAGAGGGTTTTAGCTCGAGATAGAAAAATCAAAGAAAGATGGAGAGAGTATTTTGACAAATTGTTTAATATAGTTTTACTCAAGACTTGGATGACCTTAGCATTCAGTGTCAGGATATAAACCATAATTATATGCGCAGAATTAGCGAATCTGAAGTTAAAGAGGTCTTGAAAAGGTTGAAGTCAAGGAAAGCTTTTGGCCCGGATGGAATTCCTATTGGGGTATGGAGGTGCTTAAGAGAGGTGGGTGTGAGATGGCTGATAAACCTCTCTAATAAGATCTGGCTAGCTAAAAAGATGCCAAATGAGTGAAGAAAGAGTACTTTAGTACCTCTCTATAAGAACAAGGTGATATCCAAAGTTGTTCAAACTATCGTGGAATAAAACTCATGTGTCACACCATGAAGTTTTGGGAAAAGGTAATTGAATACAGGTTAAGGCAGAATGTAACAATACCAGAGAACCAGTTTGGGTACATGCCGGGACGATCGACGACAGATGCTATTCATTTGCTTCGTCAACTTATAGAGCGATTTTGAGAGAGGAAGAGAAATTTTCATATGGTCTTTATTGATTTAGAAAAAGCTTATGATAAGGTGCCCAGAGGCGTATTATGGTTGACATTAATAAAAAAGAGAGTCCCCATCAAATATATTGACATAATTAAGGATATGTACGATGGAGTAGTAGCAAATGTCAGAACTTGTGGAGGCATAACAAGTGATTTTTCTATCACAATTAGATTGCATCAAGGATCTGCTTTGAGTCCATTCTTATTTATCATAGTGATGAATGAGCTTACTAGAGCTATTTAGGATGAGATACCATGGTGTATGCTATTTGCTGATGATATTGTCCTAGTCGATGAGACGAGAGCTGGGGTAAATGCCAAATTGGAGTTATGGAGGCAAACTCTAGAATCTCGAGGTTTTAGATTAAGTAGGGGCAAAACAGAGTATATGGAGAGTGTAAATTCAGTAAACAGGAAATCTGAGATTATAGTATTGTGAGACTAGATGGATAAGAAATACCGATGAGCAGTCATTTTAAGTACTTGGGTTCTATTATCCAAAAGCATGAGGAGATCGATAGTGATGTTAACCATAGGATCCAAACTAGCTGGTTGAAATGGAGGAGCGCAACAGGAGTTATATGTGATCATAACATTCCATTAGGATGAAGGGAAAGTTTTATCGGACTGCTATTACTCAAGCTTTGCTTTATGGCACAGAATGTTAGGCTATAAGAGATATCATGCCCAGAAGATGAGTGTAGCAGAGATACGCATGCTTCGTTGGTTATTTGGTAACACGTGGAGAGATAAGGTGAGAAATAAGGATATTCGTACTAAGATAGGTGTAGCCTCTATAGAAGAGAAGATGAGAGAAAACAACCTATGGTGGTTTAGTCATGTGCGATGTAGACCTACAGATGCGCCAGTCCGGCGAGTAGAGCATATCAATTTAGGACAAGTTAAAAGAACTCAGGGGAGACCGAAGAAAACATTGATGGAGGTAATACAACAAGATATAGAGGCTAAAGGTCTTAGTGAAGGCATATTACTCGATAGGAATGAGTGGAGAAAGCGGACCATGTGCCCAACCCGGCGTAATTCTCTTTTGGTTAATGTAGCCTACCCCATAATACTTGGGACAAATGGCTTCGTTGTTGTTGTTGTTGTTGTTGTTTTAGAGATTTAATTTCTAAAAAATTTTAAATTAATTTTTTAATTTTTTCATATAAACTAAAACAAGATTAAACGTTGATTTTCGAAAACAAAAAATTTCAAAAGTCCCTGGCAACTGCGCCAAAAATTGTTCGTGGTTCGAAAGTCTTGAAAATTTCCTTCGTTGTTTGAGCCACTTACCAATTTAGAAACATAATCATACTTGAATTGTATAATGGAAAGAATTGGGTCAAATCCACAGAGACTTGTTTCTAAAAATTTAGTTTTTAAAAATCTAAATCTAACTTTTAATCTAGTTTTAAAAGTCTTTTAAAGAAAGGTGTGATGATTGTTTTATGAACTCAAGTCTTTAATGTATTAAAAATATGAAGAAAACAGAAATAAAGAAAATACTAACCTTGTGTGAAGACTAAATAATTAAGGTGATGATGAAAGAAACTAAGAGATTGGGATGAAGGGAAGAAAAAGATTAAACACGGTGACTTTGTTCCTTGTCGTCACCTTAACGTCTCCCTCCTCTGATCGATGTTGCAGACAAAAGAACTAACAAAAAAAGAAGGAAAACATGCATGAGATTGTTGATGAATTCATAAATTTAAAGATGCAATGAAAAGAAGAAAATCGCATCACAAAAATAAAAGAGAGAAGTAGAGAAAGCTTAGACTGAAACGCTGCAAGATTTGTATTAAAGAACTCTGAATTTCATTCATAAATCAATATTACAAAACTCTTGATCTTCTCTAATCTCACATTATAATGCACAAAACTCTCCTTTCTCAGTCTTTTCAGCCTTCTTGTGTACATTTTCAATCTCCGATATAGGTATTTATAGGAGAAAGGAGATAAAGATAGGGGTACGAAGATAGGGGAGCAAACACTTCCCTTAATTCAAATAACTAGCTGCAGAATTGTAGCATCAGCAATATTTCTGTAGCCAGATCCAGGCCATTAGGCCAGGGTTTGGGAGCTCTCATTTGTTTAATTTTCCTGTATCATTTTATCCTCTCAGAAGCTCAGATTCTGCTTCGGATTTCATGTTCTATCCCTTTATCCTCAGAGAAACTAATAGGGTCTTCCTCTGTTCATTTTTTCTTTGAATTTTGATGATCTTATCTCATCTGATATGCCCGATCTTCTGATAAGATTTCTTTTAGAACCTCAAGATTTGAATCGATCCCCGTTGATTTGAACTTTTTGATTTAATTGGATAAGATTTGTGCTTATCTTCTCTCTATCATACCTGCATGAATTTGACATTAAGATAAGTGAGTTGTAAGAATTATTATAGAATAAATGTAGGAAGACAGTAACAATTATGCAAGATATGTGTCCAAACACCTTTTCTTTTTCTTTTCTTTCTCATTTCTTTTTCTTTTCCCTATTTTTCTCCACCTACAAAATCCCCTACAAATTCTTCCCCAACTAATTCTCTCTCATCCCTTTCTCTCTCCATCTAACGCAGGTCCAGACTCGCATTCGGGTCTAGGCCCGACGCGGATCTCCCCTGCTGAACGTGCGGGTCCCTTCCCTTTCATTTCCTTCCTATTTAATCCCATAAATCTCTCTCTTCATCTAATTAATCTCTTTCTCGTTAATCTCTCTCACTTTATCCCCTTCTCTATTCTCCTCCAATGGCAGCTGACCACCCACCATCATGACTGTCCACTTGCCTCCAACTTCCCCTACTCCAGCAAACTCTCCACGTCGCCCCCACTACGGCCATCTCTCCTCTCTCAATCTCCTTCCTCCACCATCAAAATCACCATCCTCTGTAAATCCCTCCACCACTCCCTCGTTCAATCCACCACCACAACCATCTCCACTTCAATTCCACGCTCCCACCTCCAAGAACGCCTCCATCTCCACCTTCAAACCCCCTCAGAACCACTACATCCACCATCATCTTCAACAACTCCACCACTATCTTCATCTTCGTCTTCTTTCAATTACCACCACTTTCACCTTCATCAACCCCCACCATCACCACTTCCGACCCCACGCTGGTGACTTGGTTGGCTTCTCTATGGCCGACGGACCCTTCGGAGAAGCACCACACCCCCATCTCAACTCCAACTCCCTCCACTCCTCCATCTTCTTCAACTCCAAAACCATTACCATCCCCTTCAATCTCCCAAAATCCATCTTCTTCTTTCCAAAATTCCTTCTTCTCCTCCTCAACTACTACTCCCACTAGCGCCCTCCCATCTTCCCCATTTTCATCTTCTCCTTTCCTAATTTTCGTTACCACCATCAAAACAATCTTCATCTCCTCCATTAAAATCATCGCCCACCACCACAAACTCCTCCCCCTCAACTCCACCTCCTCCTTCTCTCTCGTGGGGGTGGGTAAGCCGACGATGGCAGGCGCGCGGCCTGCGCCGTCCGCAGCGCCGCTTGGCCGCACTGCAGGGCAGTGAGGCCCTGTGCATGAGCAGAGGGCAGCCCCCCTCTCTTTTTCTGTTCTCTCTCTCTTATCTCTCTTTCATTCTCTCTCTCATGCTAACTCTCCCTCTCCCTTGTTTTTCCTTTCCTCTCTATTTCTCTCTCCCTCTCTATATATTAATTTACATATATATTATTATATTTTATAATATTGAATGCGTATTCGTGTTCGTATTTGGAGTTTTAAGGATTTGACGGCATTTTTTGAAGATTATTAGCAAGTGTTCTCATTTCTAGGTACTCCACTTCGACGGGTGTTTTTATTATATTTTCTAAGATTTATATTATAATTATGAGATTGTATATTTATATCGATGAATTGGTAGTGGACACGTGTATTGTATCGGTGTGTCTACTTGTATCAGTGTTATGGACTTGTATCGATATCAGTGCATACTGTATTTTGTGATTTGAACAAGTTTTGTGGACTTGCTATTCCATTGATGAGAATAACAAATAGAGTTTGACCTGCTGGGGATTATGCCAGAGTCTATCATCAGAGGTTTAGTGTAAACATGACTAGTGCTCTGCTGAGAATAGAAGTTTACTATTAGAGGTGTCATATTAACATAACAGTGATTGATTTTGATACCTATGCAATTTAAGTGGACTTGTCATGAGAATGACAAGCGAAGTTGGATTTGTTAAGGGTCCATGGAGATTTTTACCGTCAGAGGTATAATGTTAACGTGACAGGTTAATTTTGCGATTTGAGAAAATTGAACTATCAGAGGTGTGATGTTAACTTGACAAGGATGTGCGCTAGATGTGCGATATTAACTTAGCACAAAGAAGGTCTCATTTCATTGAGAAAACTTAGAATATCACTATCATAGGTGCAGTATTAACTTGATAGTGAAATAAATGTTAGAGGTGTGATATTAACTTAGCACCAAAATGATCTCATTTTCATTGAGAAAACTGAGAATATCACTATCTTAGGTGTAGTATTAACTTGACAGTGAAATGAATGCTAGAGGTGTGATGTTTAACTTAGCATTAAAAGGTCTCGTTTTCACTGAGAAAATCGAGGAGATCACTGTCATAGGTGTAATGTTAACTTAACAGTGAGATGAATTTGCAATTTAAGCAAAGCAAGTTTGGTCAGAGGTGTGATGTTAACTTGACTAAGATTTGTCTTGATATTTGAGCATGTTTTGTCAGAGGTATGATGTTAACTTGACCGAAATTTGTCTTGTGATTTGAGCAAGTTTGGTCAGAGGTGTGATGTTAACTTGACCAGGATTTATCTTGCAATTTGAGCAAGTTTGGTCAGAGGTTTGATGTTAACTTGACCGAGATTTATCTTGCGATTTGAGCAAGTTTGGTTAGAGATGTGATGTTAACTTAACAGGGATTTATCTTGTGATTTGAGCAAGTTTGATCAGAGGTGTGATGTTAACTTGACTAGGATTTGTCTTGAAATTTGAGCAAGTTTGGTCAGAGGTGTGATGTTAACTTGACCGAAATTTGTCTTGTGATTTGAGCAACTTTGGTCAGAGGTGTGATGTTAACTTGACCGGGATTTATCTTACAATTTGAGCAAGTTTGGTCAGAGGTTTGATGTTAACTTGACCGAAATTTATCTTGCAATTTGAGCAAGTTTGGTTAGAGGTGTGATGTTAACTTAACAGGGATTTATCTTGTGATTTGAGGAAGTTCGATCAGAGGTGTGATGTTAACTTGAACGGGATTTGTCTTGCAATTTGAGCAAGTTTGGAGGACATGCTATTCTTTTGAAAAGTATTGACAAATAAAAGTTTAACCCACTAGAGATACACCAAAGTCTTACTATCAGAGGTGTAATGTTATTATGATAGGTTCGTTCTATAATTCATTTCATTGAGGACATGAGTATAGCTTTTTATGCATCTACCATTCCTTGGAAGGGAATTGATAGAGAATTTTGGTGGGGATTTAGGGAATGAGCTGTCAGAGGTAACTGTTAATGTGACAAACTTTTATTTTCCGTGGGAATGAAGATTTACTGTTAGAGGTGTAATATTTAACATAACATATTTAAGCAATTTAAGTGGACATGTCATTCTATTGAGAAGAATGACAACAAGATATTGGACCCGTTAGGGATCTATTGAAGTTTTATTATTAGAGGTTTAGTATTAACTTGACGGACTCCGTTAGGGATTAGGAAATGACTTGTTTGAGGTGTGATGTTAAATTGACAAGGGTTTGTTTACTGTTAGAGGTGTGATTTTGAACATAACAGTACTTTGAGTGTACTTGCCATTCTGTGGGAGAGAATAACAAGTGGGTTTGATCCATGGGGATATGAAAGTTTTAGTGTCAGAGGTATAATGTTAACGTGATAGGTTTGACCTGTAATCATTTCACTGAGAAAATGAATATAGCTTTTTGTGGTTCTGCCATTCCATGGAAAGGAATTAGTGAGGGATTTTGGAAGGGAAGTTGGGATCAGGTCCCGTAGGATTTTTAGAAACCCTCAGTTATCAACAGATTTGACTTGCCTTTACCAACTACCGTTTGAGTTGAGCTAGCAATGCTATTCCCCTCAGCATGATGAGTTGTCAAGAATTTTTCGTTGGCTTAGAAGCTAACTTTTTCCTTTATTGTTAGCCATCGAAGATGTCGGGTTGTTATTCTACAGATAACTTCTGAAATCTTGCTTGGGATTAAAGAAGTATAAACCCTTGGGAAACTTACAGAAAAAATATTATTCCTTGTGAGTACATCTTTGATCAGAGGTGTATTGTTAAACTTGATCAGGGAAGTACTTCTTTGTTTGGAGTAGTACATGATGTACTTTCAGGGGGTTTTTAATCCATGGGAATGACAAATACTGATGGAATGGTTTAGACTGTTCAAAGGTAACTGTTGAACGTGACAGTCATAGGAGTCGGATCACCTCGTTGTCCAGTAGATTCAATGCTACATGCTCTTGTAATCTTCCTATTTTCCTCTTGCAACTATATCTCCTGCTCGTTCACCTTGTAATACTAGTTACTTCCAGGTGCAACTTTGAGTTACTCCTATTTGAGATAGGAGTGTGATTTGTAGGTTGTGGTGGCAAGTCTCTATCAGTGTAGACCATGACATGCTACTTGGACATCAGAGCGCCATACTCTGAAATCTCTCCACAAATGCTTTGATTGTCTCTCCTTTCTTTTGCTTTGTAGCAAGGAGAGTTGGCACGAATACGTTGATGTCATCTTCGAAGAATCACGCCAGGAAGAGCTTTTCGAGGTTGGACTAGTTCTTGATAGAGCCGATAGGAAGCTTCATGAACCATCCAAAGGTAACCCTCATGAGGGTGCCGATGAATAAACGAGCCATGATGGCATCATTTGGTACTACATTCCCTGTTTGGGATTTGAAGTAGTACATATGTTTGTTCGATAAACCTTTGCCGTCCAAAGCATGCAGATTCGGTGCCTTGAACCTGGGAGGATAAGGAGCTGAATCCCACTCGACAAGGTATGGTCTGACCACCCTCACTTCTTAAAAATTGCTTTGATTTGAGATAGCCTATAGGCGTTTCTCAAGCTCATTCATCTTCTTGGCATGATTATCTTCTGAATTATCTGGTTCTTCAGAAGAAGACTCAGGATTTTCATATCCAAAGTTATTGTCATTGCCATCAGAATGTTTTGGGGCAGAGTTTTCATCCTCCTCTTAACCATTGTTTCTGTGGGAGGAAGCTTTAGTCTTCAGACTTTTCATCTTCTTCCTTGGCTTTTTAACAAAAAGAGCTATCATCTTCTTGAGATCATTGATAGACTCTTGTTAGGCTTGAAGCAACTTGTGTTGCACCTGTTGCACTCGAGCTTGCTCCTCAAATTTTTGGTTATCTCTTCTGGAATATCAACCATATATCTGAAGGCTTTTGTCTCCTTATAAGAGTTAGATGAATGAGATCCCATGATGGCGGAGTGCTCATCGTCTATTTCAATCCCTCTAGCCAACAAATTTAGTCGATTGGGGAAATTGCTCCTATTCGGATCCAAGTACGTCGGTGAATGTGGATGTATGTGGAAGGGATGCCGGGACACATACCAAGACATATGTGTCAGACGAGTAATAATAATAAAATAATAATCTGATTGCATTCATTAAATTCTGATGGCGTGTTATACTGTTCATTGTAGTTATTTCATATTTGCATGATTTGAATACAAAACATGCTTCTTGGTACACATGTATTTATTGGGCACGCCATCTGGCTTCTTTTTACATACTCGTTGGGTTGCTTTCTGATAACCCTGGACTTACTTATCCAGGACCCAGAACTTGGACTGAGGAGAACCCACTGCGGAAGATCAGGCTTTCCTCGAGGAGTAGTTGGACCAACCATAGATCCTTCCAGTCCTGCCACCTTTTGACTTGCTCGCGCGATTCCCATCCTACAACTTGTGAGCATCCCCCAATCTTTTGTGTATTGTAAATTTTACTTTTGCGCCCCTCGTGATGTAATATCTATGTAATATTAAATCACGCTCTGTGATAACTAAGCACTTGTACTTTTCTATTGGAATGTATAATACCACGTACTTTCATACTTTGATTCATGTATTGTACTATTACTTAGCACACATACGTGGGGTCTATTGACCCTGTGAATGTACGTTGCAGTAACATCTCCGTACCAATAGGATTGGGGCGTTACATTAACACTGTAAGAGTAAGTGACCTAGTTGGCATCATTATACCCTTCTATGATATCAGGATATCCAATATATATATCAAATAATAGCCAATTGTGCCTTAAGATATATGAAAACTCTCTCTAGTGTTGTTCAGTGTTCTCTACTAGGGTTACAGGTGTATCTACTCAATCTACCTTTTGCATAAGGGATATCAGGCCTAGTCCTGTTGCAAATGTAGATAAGTGAGGCTATTAATTTAGAGTATTTCAGCTGAGATAAGACTCACTCGTATTCTTCTTCAAGACAATAGAAGAATCATAAGGTGTATAAATAGATTTAGAGTTATAAAAATCAAACTTGTGAAGTATTCTTTCAATGCTATGAGATAGACTCAATGAAATTTCATTTTAGGCTTTGGATATCTTCATTCTTAATATCATATCAGCGATCTAGATCTTTCATGTCAAAATTTAAGGAGAGATAATCCTTTACCCTTTGGATTGCATCAAAAAAGTTTCAAGAATAAAAATATTGTCTACATATAACAAAGAATTATATAATCATCATCAAAGTTCTTAGAATATATGCATTTGTCATATTCATGGATAGTGAATCCAAATTGTGCAACAACTTTATTAAACTTCTGGTGCCATGGTTTAGGTGTTTGTTTTAAACCACACAATGACTTCACAAGTTTGTACATTTTTTTTCTTGTCCCTTGGCTATGAATCCTTCTGGCTATTCCATATAGATCACTTCTTCAAGATCACCATTCAGAAAAGCAGTATTGACATCGATTTGATGGATGAACATGTTATAAATATATACAAGTGCAAGAAATATTCTGATAGAAAATATCCTGAGCACAAGAGAATATGTGTCAAAAAGTCCATACCCTTTTATTTGGGTGAAACCCTTGGCAACTATCTGCCTTTGTATTTATCGACAGTGCCATCGAGTTAGAATTTCTTCTTAAAAATCTATTTACAACCTACAACTTTGCATCCTAGAGGAAGATCAGTGAGAATCCAAGTGTTTCTCCATTATGGATTTGATCTCACTGTCAATGATTTTTTCAGAAAGGAGATTCAGAAGAGTCAATTGCTTTCTTGAAGGAGCTAGGATCGCTTTCTACCAGATAGGTAAAGAAGTCTTCATCGAAAATTGTCAAAGTCCTAATTTTTTTGCTCCTTTTAAGTTCAATGTCAATTGCAGGAGTAGAACTAGAAGAAGGGATATCAGAGTACAAGAAGGATCTCTAGGGATTCTCGATTTGAAAGGAAAGATGTTTTCAAAATATATAGCATCCCAAACTTTTATGATGGTGTTGTTGGATATTTCACTGATCTCAGAGTTAATCATTAGAAATCGGTTATCATTGCTATTAAGTGCATATCTGATAAAAAAAAGCATCAATAGTCTTGAAGCCAAATTTTCTTTTCTTCAGTTCATGTATTGAAACTTCAGTCAGGCAATCTCAGACTTCGAAGAATTGAATTTTAGGAGTTCTCCCTTTCTAGCGTTCATAGGGAGTGATGTCGTAGTCTCTTTGAGAAACCCTATTCAGATGAAACAGGCTGAAAGGAGAGCTTCTCCCCAAAGATTCTCGGGTGCACCTGAACTGTGTAACATGCAGTTCACTATGTTCATCAGTGTTCTATTCTTTCGTTCAGCTATACTGTTGGATTGAAGTGTGTAGAGAGTAGTGACCTCATGAATAATGACATGCTCTTGGCAGAATTCTGATCTTTCATTCAAGTTGATTCTCATCTCCGGCTTTATATATCTTGAACCAATCGAAAACATCATCCTTGAATTTGAGAAGATAAGTGTAACAGAATTTGGAGTAGTTATCAATGAATGTTACAAAATATCTTCTATCATTTCGGGTGAGAACTTTGTTCGAGTCACACACATCACTATGAATAAGCTTGAGGGGTTCAGAATTTATTGTGATGGAATAAAAATGTGTTCGGATATATTTTCCTTGAACACATATTTCACATCTAAAAGATTAGTCAAAGAAGATTCAGGAATGAGATTCAAATTAATCTTTTTCTTGATGGAATTGAAGTTGACATGTCCCAATCTACTATGCCAAATATCACAAGATCAATGTTCAAGGAAAAAGAAATAGAAATTTTATTATCAAAAGGATTGATTACATTGAGCCAGAAAAAGCCATCACAAACAAAACCCTTTCCAAAAAAATTTGACTTGGAGATTATAAACTTATTAGATTCTTTCACAATCTTATAGCCAGCTCTAAGAAGAAAAGATGTGTTGATCAGATTTCTCTGAAGTGTGGCTACATGCAAAACGCTTTGAAGAGTCATAATTTTTCCTAAGGTCATTCTAAGATCAATGCGTCCAATTTTCTTTATCTCTCTAGTGGAGTCATTTATCAGGCTCACGCTTCCTCCACGTTGTTCCTAATAGAATTTAAACCAGGAGCGATCAGTGCAGATATGAATATTGGCACCTGAGTCTATGTAACACCCCATCCTCAGAATATGTACACAGTTATGTGTCCTGATTTTTGGAGCGTATTTCCTTATTTTCTCTTATTTAAATTCTTACTCATATAGCAATACTGTATGATTTGACCTTTTTGGTCAGTTTTAAATATTATTTTTAATATTCTACATTTTCATGATTTTCTGGAATTTTTCTGAATTAAATTGTAAATCTTCAAAACCGGTGTCGACTAGTGTCGCTGACCGACTCTCGGATTTTTAATTCACAAATGGAGCTGAAAATCTAAAAACAGCTTTCACATTATTTCTTAAAATAATGTTTTCTATCTAAATGAATTTTTCTAGAATTTTTAAAAATTTATCAAAATTCCCCTGGATTTGGTGTCGGCCAGTATCACTTGTTGATTCCAGGAATTTTAGTTTACAATTAGAATTAAATTTCTAAATTTTGCTTTCATATTTCTTCTTTAAATTATATTTTCTTCTTTCAGGCATTTTCTGAGATTTTTCAGATTTTATCAAAACTCCGGCCTACCCGTGTAGACACCGTCTATAGTGGATTCTAGGATTTTTATTTTGAAAATGGAATTGAATTTCTAAAAATTGATTTCACTAAAAATTTTAAATAATATTTATTATTTTTGAGAATTTTTAGAAAACTTTTCGAGATACTTCATTTTTCGGGCTTTTCCTAAGTTTCAGGTGTTTTCCCAGATACCGAAATTCTATTCGGATATTTTACTTTTTCTCCCTCCTTGCCTGACGCGAGACCTACCAAATCTGGGTTTAACATTTAATATGGAGACTCTCTCTATTCCGCATTTAATGTTATGTCCTTCAAAGGGAATCAACACAGATCATATCACCCATGCCTTTTTGTCTCTTCTTTAACGCGATCTTGCGTTTTCCTTTTTTGGATGCAGCATTAATCTCCGCGTGCAGCTTTAGTTGCCAGACGCGGATTTCATGAATGAGACGCAACCGTTTTTTTTATGAAGAAGACGTAGCTCTCCTTTAAATGGAATGGCAATATGGTAATAATCATATTCCCTTTATATACACCCCCACCTTTCTTCCTTTCTCTTTCATTTTCCTTCTCCTTCCCACCAACAGCCAACTGGGAACGAACCACAGCCCTTGCCTTTCCTTTGGACGGCCACCCCCCATTCTCCATCTCCTCCACCACCAACTTTTTCCACCATTTTCTCCACCACTTTCTCCTCCATCTACTCCTCCATTCCAACAACAACAACAACCACAACACCATCTTCATCACCATCTTCTTCCTCCATTTCCACCAAAACAACCCATTACCTCCAAAACTTCACCACCATTTCCACCACTACCTACACCATCTTGGCCGCCACCAACCACGCCATCTTCCTCTCCTCGGAATATTCTTTCCAACGAGCTATAGGTTCGTCCTCCGAAACACCATTTACAAAACTCCATAAAATCCTTTTGTACTAGACTTGCACCCCCTCTTCTAGCCTTGGGTTTGGGGGCTTTGGCCGCCCACCTCCAGTCTCCGGCCGCCGCCGGCGAGGTCCAGCCGACCAACCTCCCCTTTTCCTTCTTTTCTTTTCTTCCATCTCTTTTCTTTCATTCCTTCTTTCTTTTCTTTCTTTCTTTCCTTCTTTCCTTTCTTCCTTTTTATTTTCTTTCTTCTCTTCTCTGATTTTTCCCCTCATCCTTGCGTCTCACCCCTTTTTTCTCTGATTCCTGCGTATCCCCTCTCACTCTTTCCCTGCGTCTATCTCACATCTCCCTGTCTCTCTCTTTCTCTCATGTTTTATTAGTTAACGCAGGCTCACCCCCGCGTTCAAGCACATCTTTAATGCGATCTTCGCGTTCATATGTTAACACGTCGCGGAGCACGTGCTCGCTTCTGCGTTCTTCCTGTGTTATAAAACGCGGGTCTCAGACCCCGCGTTTGTGACATCTACGAGGCGCAACCTCCCGCGTCTGCGACCCCTGCGTCTTCATTCTCCCCTTTTTCTGATTCATCCTTCTCCTCCTCTTTTTTATATATAATATTGGTTATTGAGTGCGTTGCCTACCTAGACCCCGGATCTTGGGATTTCCCTTTGTTTTTTGATGTTTTAGGCGAGTATCCTCGCTTTCCTTCAGATTTTCCTGCTTCGTCATGTTGACTAATATTATATTATTTTCATGGCACCTGTTACGCTACTACTTGATACTCGCCTCGTTATGGCATATTGATACTTGGCTTACGATTATCATATTTATGAGAATCCTGTGACTTGAAATTATAATACTCATGTACTCTTGAACTCCTGATCTTGTCATGTACTTGCTTTCCCGTGAACTGATGATTACATAATAAATCATAAAAAGGAACCACTTGAATCGGGTCGGGGGTAACTTGCGGCTATCAATATATGTTCGTGCTTACAGTGGTGCTAGGTATGTTGTGCAACTAAAACTTCTGGTCTGACCTGTGGGCCTTCAGGCGACTGAGGGGAGTACTGGCTCCCTCCTTCTTGGTACCATCTTGATAAGGGCATTCTATAAGGCCCTCCTGTAGGCCTGGCGGCCGGTTCCATACACCAGCAATGGAACGTCCTGGACCATGGTCCCGGGCATGTACGGGACCCACTGTAAACATTGTTCGTTGATACCCCCGTTGGTTTCCAATAACAGCCTCGATTTACTCATATGTGGATGTATGTGTGCTGGCACGCTATTACACATACCTAGACATAGGGGTATAACGAGTAATAAGTATAAATATTGAAAATGGCAGCAATAGATTTATTCAAGCCTTATCACTTTCATTTTATGCCTCCATTTCATACTTACTGTACATGTACACTCGACACAGTTCTTGATGCTGAATACTGTTTTGATCATATCAACACACACACACAACCTATCTCTACATGACACTTGGCATTCACCTGTCTATTTGTTAGGGAGTTTCTGACTCCCCTGGACTTGCATGTTCAGGTTCTGAAGCATGATTGAAGCGGAACCCTCTACCGATGATCAAGCCTATCTCTCGGAGCAGGCTGACTTGTCCTAGCTCCTTCTGTTCCTGAATCTTCCTGCAAGCTCGGGGATCTTCTTCTCAGCCCGTGAGCACCTTTTTGCTGTACAAATTATAATTCCTAATTTTGTACATGGTTGTGATATAATGTACATGTACCAATATATCACGCTCTGAGATAACTTTGTAATCCTCATGTTGGAATGTATATTGCCACGTACTTCCATACTCTTTTACTTGCCTGTGCGGATACTTAGCGTATATATGTGAGGGTATTTCTGACCTGCGTATATACGTCGCAGTAGCTCTCCGTACCCGCCAGATCGGGGCGTTACAGGTTGATATCAGAGCCCAGGCTCTCACACCTACAGTACAACCAAATTGCAAATTTATGGGATCTTAATTTGCAGTTGGAATACATGAGTTTCGGTTATACATTCCAACTACAATATACAAAGTTATCCAGTCCTTCTTGATATTCCTTCCCTTGATTCCTAAAGTCCATCTATCTTTTGCTTTCACTCCTCTTTCCATACATCTTTTACCAACATAGATATGGATAGAAGGGCAGGACGTAACAACTCCGGGCTGCCACAGGACGTACTCGCAGGGGGAAATGTAGATATTCTTAGGGTTATCCAAAATATGGTGGAGAATCAATAAAGACAGACCGAACTCCTTCGGCAAGGATTGATAGCAGCTCCTCAGGAACGGAGGCCAGGCAACATGTCAGACTTCAGGCGGTTGCAGCCGGTAATATTTACAGGGGGAGAGAGATTGCTAGATGCCGAGCAATGGCTAATCAATACCATAGATCTCTTGAAGGCAGCACGGGTTACAGAGGAAGTTCAGGTGGAGGTCGCCAAGATCCAACTAAAGGATGTGGCTAGAAACTGGTGGCTAGCTGAAGAAGCGAGACTGGATAAACCCATCACTTGGACTAGTTCTCTAAGAGCTTTTATGATAGATTCTTCCCTACCACAGCTCAGAAGGAGATGGAAGAGCAATTCATCCGACTTCAATAATGGAACCGATCTGTTGATGAATATGCTGCTGAGTTTTTAAGGCTGAGTCGTTTTGCTCCATATATGATAACCGACGAAGAGAAGCGGGCAAGAAGATTTCAATAGGGCTTACAAATGGATATTCAAGTCCTTTTAATTCCCCAACAGCTGAAAACTATTCCCAGGTCCTCACTATAGCTCGAGAGGTGAAGTGAGGACTGGAGAAAAAGAATCTTGATCAGATAAGGAACCAGGCCATGAAGAGGCCATTTCAGCAATTAGGCAGAGGAGGTCCAGTCAGAGCTGCAAAAGCCCCAATGGTTAGAAGACCATTTCGATCAGCCCCTCTTCAGATAACTCAAACACCTCCTATATGTGCTTATTGTCAGAGGACGGGCCACACACAGCAGGAGTGCCGTAGGGCCAATGGATTATGCCTAGCATGTGGATCTGGTAATCACACAATAGAGGGTTGTCCCCATAAGAGAACTGGGATGATAAACCGAACCCTACCGGCACCCGCAGTAACCATTGGACAGAGGAACCCAGGGCCAGTGGTTAGGAGGACCCCTTTCCCTCTACAACAACGGGTTTTTCGCCAAGCTCCAAGGGGAGGAAGAACAACAACAGGTCGTGGAAGAGGACGTTCCTACAACTTGACAGCGGAAGAGGCCCAAACTTTTGGAGAGGTAGTGACAGGTAAGATCATGGTGCACTCTAAACCTGTTTTAGCCCTCTTTGATTCTAGCGATTCTCATTGTTACATATCAGATAGTTTCGCTGTTTTGCACTCTATACATGTTGAATATTTAGACTACCAGTTGGAGATTAGTACCGGTAATGGGGTAGTCATCTCCAATAGAATTTGTATAGATTGTCCGGTAGAATTGTGTAAGGACATTAGCAGTGGATATGCTCATACTGGATACTAAAGGGTACGATGTAATCTTAGGCATGACTTGGCTCAGCAAATACCATGCGGTTATTGATTGTCGAAACAAGAGAGTTATTTTCAGAATACCACTTCAGCCTGAGTTCCAATTGAAGGAGAACATAAACCTGCTAAGGGAAAAATACAGATGACTGCTGCTGAGATCCAGAAAAAGAGAGTACCAGTTTGGAATGAGTTTCCAGAAGTATTTAAGGAGATCTCAGGACTTCACCCGATAGAGTAATTGAGTTCTCCATTGATATCATTCCGGGCACAGTCCAAATATCTAAAGCCCCATACAAAATGATACCCACTGAGTTAGAAGTTCTAAAGAGGCAGTTACAGGAATATTCTGACAAGGGATTGATTAGACCAAGTACTTCACCATGGGGAGCTCCAGTACTATTGGCCAATAAGAAAGATGATGGTAAGCGGTTGTGTATAGACTACAGAGAATTAAACAAAGTTACCATCAAGAATAAGTATCCCTTACCAAGAATTGATGATCTTTTCGATTAAGTTCATGGGGCCCGAGTGTTTTCGAAATTGGATTTAAAATCAGGTTATCACCAACTAAAAGTGAAGAAAGAAGATATTCTGAAGACAGCATTCCGAGCTCGCTATGGTCATTAAGAATTTCTAGTCATGCCCTTCGGAGTGACCAATGCCCTAGCTGTCTTTATGGATTTGATGAACCGAGTTTTCTCACCATATTTGGACCAGTTTGTCATCGTGTTCATCGATGATATCTTGATATATTCTAAAAACGACAGAGAGCATGCAGAACACTTGAGGATAGTGCTACAGACTCTCCGGTAGGAACAACTTTAAGCTAAGCAAAGCAAGTGTGAGTTCTGGTTAGACCGTATAGCTTTCTTGGGTCATGTAGTTTCAAAAGAAGGAATTTCAGTTGACTCTAACAAGATCCAGGCAGTAAAAGATTGGCCAATCCCAGGACAGTAACAGAAATTAAAAGCTTTATTGGATTAGCTGGATATTACAGGAGATTTGTCCAAGACTTTTCTAAAATCGCAGCTGTTTGGCGCGGAAAAGGAGCTGGTGTAAAATTTCCTTGAATCAGATGAAAAATTAAAGCCGGCTTAATCTTCCGGTTACAAGGGAGGGAGAATATTGAATCTTGAATTCCCCCTTTGTTTAGTGCTGGGTTCTTCGGGTGGCGGTGGAGAGTGAATCTTGTTCTCCGTTGACCAGATGACTGTTTGGACCGTCGGGGATCTTATCTTCGGTCGGTAGAGAGAGTAACTCAGCTCTGTCTACCAAAACTCTAGAAGAGGAGCTAGTCAAAGAGCAGCTAGTACGCAGTAAGCTTGCTGAAGAGTCTTCTCTCCTTCTCTGTTGACGATGCCTTCGTCCGGTGATCGTGCGTGTCTCTCTCTACGCGTGTTGGATGCGTATGCCTGTATGTAGGTACGTCTCTCCCTGTGTGTCTGTCTCTGTTGATGTCAACAGGGCTATTTATAGAGGTCCCTGGGGATGAACGTGCCCCCTGAAAACGCACCACAATGAGGGGCCACTACCCGCTACATGCGCGGTGACTGGCCCCTTATTTCGGGTAGTTGCAACCGAGACGCGGGTGTCGAGCCAACGCGTCTTGTTGCTGAGACGCGGGCTTCGGGCCGACGCGCCTTGATGCTGAGACGCGGGCTTCGGGCCGACGCGCCTTGATGCTGAGACGCGGGCTTCGGGCTGACGCGCCTTGATGCTGAGACGCGGGCTTCGGGCCGACGCGCCTTGATGCTGAGACGCGGGCGTTGAGCCAACGCGCCTTGATGCTGAGACGCGGTCGTTGAGCCAACGCGCCTTGATGCTGAGACGCGGGCGTTGAGCCAACGCGCCTTGATCTTGAATCTCTGCGTTTTGGTGGCTTGTCTGTGTGATTTTTAGACAGCCTACAGAACCCCCTCCAAAGTTTTCGACATTCCGCAGTTAACTGGGACGGATTTCGAAATACTTTGGACTCTAGCTGAGTTCGCCTTCATGACTAGACTGTTGATGCTCCGGGTTTAATCTTATCTGGAGTTGGTCTTCGCGAGTGTACTGTTGAACTCTTTGAAGCCCCCAGAGTTGATCATGTTGAGTGTCTAGATGCACAGTCTAAACCTCCCCGATTGCTTTTAGTCTGTCACTGGCGCGCTTTAAGCCAGGAGTGGTTGGTCGTCTGCTTGCGTCAGTGTACTGTTGAACTGATTTTGCAGAAGCAAGAGGCCAAACGCAGGTTCTTTTTCAAAAAGCAGAGATGGTACTGCTGTAAAGGCGCGATTTCTGTAACGTGCGTCCTTTGGCAATGGAGACGCGACTGATCTTCATAAGGCAGACGCGATATTTGGCCAGACTGGAAGGACGCGAATTTCTTAGAGAGACGCGACCTTCCGAATGCATTCATGGAGAGGCTGACGTGGCATGTCCATCGAGGAGGTGCATTCTTTGGGCGCGAATTCTGTGCCATGTCATGATTACGCCGCCAGCTGGCCTAGGGAACCGGCGAAATTTCGCCTTTTGGCGCGCGGATTTCCTGGTTCATTAAATGAACTGCTCCACGTGTCGACTGCTGACTCGTGGCGGGGTTGCGACGCATGATCTTCTCCGTTCAGAAACGATTTTGTTACACGCGTCAAGCGGCGACTCGCTGCAGCGTCTACCGGGCCACACGCCGCGTATCTTCGCGAATCTTTGTGCCTATAAAAGGCCACAGTTAGAGAGATTTGTCTTCTTCTCCGAACGCGCTTACTCAGAGATTTAAGAGAGTTCTTCTTCTCCATTACTGCTCATCTTTCTTCATTGACCTCTGATCACCAATGGCACCCAAGGCCAAGCCGACCGCGTCGTCCTCCAAGGCGACCATTGCCGAGGCCCAAGGGGGCGCTTCCTCCGTGCAGGATGTTTTCCGAGGTAAAGAAGCCATTTTGGCTAAGCTTCACCGTTACTGGAAGTTTTTTTAGAGAACCCTAAAAAAACTCTTAACACAGAATATGAACCGGTTTGATTCTCAGACGCAGTCTCGGACGCGGTCTTTGAGTTGATAACCGAGGCGCGGGTTTGATGACCTAGCGCCAGTGAACTCTGCACTTCGGGTCCTTCACTTAGAGATTTCCTAACTGTGAAGGATCTGGACGCGGTCTTGGTTTGCAGAACGCGGATTTGATCCTTGCGTTCTGTGCCACTTGACGCGGATTTGCAGGTCTGGACGCGGGTTTTGATAACTTCTGCGTCCAGTATCTTTTCTGCGTTTGAACGCAGATTCGCAGGTCTGGACGCGAATTTTGATAATTCCTGCGTCCAGTTTCTCTTCTGTGTTTGGAGTCATGAACACTTAGCATTTTTCCTTGCTTTTAATGAAGTATCTGACTAAGTGTCCTTTTCTTTCGCAGTGCGACATGTTTCTGGCTCACTTGCCAAGACGCGCCACTTTGGACATGTAGGTGGTGCTGACCAGGGCTTGACCTTCGTGCTAAGAATGAGTGTCCCATTGACTGCTGACCAGTCGCCGGATCGCAGGGAGAGGCTCTCTAATGTTGACAGGAGAACCTTTCGGGCGCTTATGACCGATGCCGCATTCAAAACGGATGATGGCGTCAGGCTGGAGAAGCCTGCCTTCTTCTTCGGAGATCGCATTCATGATGATGGCCGTCGCGTGTCTGGAGGAACTTACAAATGGCTCCGTCAGATAAAGGATGGAAGATTGTTTCTTCCGGATATGGAGAGGATGTTCCCATTGTCCTACTTCCAACACATGTCCATCCCTCGGAAGATGGAATGGGACATTTCCCAATGTGTCCCCGAAATCACCCTTGGTGACTTTGGCTTCCAGAAGGTAAACCGCCATGATAGTCATGACAGGTCAGCCGTCGGCCTGTTCCCCGCGTCGCGCAAGTCCGATGTTCCGGTCGGGGAGATACCACAGCTTGCCGCTACCTTCCTTAACTCGTTTATGGAAGCGGAGGGTGACTATCCTACTGAGTTCCGTGCGCATGGGTGGATCCATTCTACGGGGAATATTTGGTGGGGCAGGATGGTGGGTTTTGTCCTCACCGATCTTAAAGAGCTGCTAGAGTGTGTGGGACTATACCCGGCGGTCAGGGCCGTACAGTGGGGTATCCCACCAAGCTCTCATAATTTCTTCGGAGTCCTGGAGCGATATGACTCTCTGACGGGGACATTCTTCACCCCGGTTGGAGAGATGGGCCTGGCACTGCACGAGCTGCATGAGGTCTCGGGGCTGGCGTCAGGGGACATTCCTTATGAGGAATATGTCCCTACCACTAAGGAGCTCCACTTTTGGAAAAAGAGTTTCCCGCAATATATGAGACCTACTGGGAGGTGATGTGCCACTTCCACATCTGCGGCCAGATAACTGCCTGGAGGTCAGGAGGAGTCAAGCAGTTGTCTTGGGCTAGTTATCTGTTCAACAACGTTACCAATAAAGACCTCCCGATAACCCGACTGGCTCCCAGCTCCGATAGGAAAATTGAAGACAGGATCGACCAGGCTCCGAACAGCTTTTACACCACGGAGTCGAACGAGGACGGTTTCGACCCTGACTTGGTTTTTGAAAGCTTTCACCATCAAGCCCGGACTTCCATCTCTAGTCGAGCACTGTTGGCGGGCTTCTTGATGCTGTGGTTGAAGCGTTGTGTGGTGCCCACGCTGCCACACGAAGTTATTGTTGCCGACGTGGTGTACCCGTGTGCTCCTGGCTCATGGTAGCCCCATAGCTCTTCTTCCGGCCGTGGCGGCCGGTATTCAGAGTGGGCTACGGGCGTTAGCCAAGAATTTCTGTGAGCCCCCGAAGACTGTTGACTCCCATGGAAAGCCATATGTCGACTCAGAGGGGAATCCGAAGGTGAAGCGCCCTAACCCTCGGATTGAACTGCCTTACACGTACCTCATGGCTTGGTACGTGATGCATTGCCCTTCTTTGATGACGGCGGCGCGTGGGAGCACGGGTCATGTCCCATTTGTGCAGCGGCTGGAACGTTCGGAGTGGCGTGACACCTACCTGTATTATATTAGGAAGTGTCTTTCCTGCGCCACGAACTACCAGCTCAACCGCTGCTTTCCAGACGTTCCTGGTGCGGCTTTCGGGGAGTTGTTCGCTGATATCGCTGGTCGGGATAACTTCACACAACTGCCTGCGGGAGTCTTCTGGTGGTTGATCAACATCCGGCCGGGATATGTGATGTTCCGGCAAGGGACTTCATGCACCATCGAGCCATACATGCCGAACCGTTTTGCCCGACAGTTCGGCTACGATCAACTCTATGTCGGGAACCCCAATGCTCGGCTCGCCTTCGAAGGGAACCTGTTCGAGGGTGCTCGGGCCTGGTACTACAGTGCGGCTGGAGGGACGGGAGCAACATTCCGTCTACCCATCGAGACGCCCAAATGCCGCACGAGCTTCAGCTTCTGCACTTGGTACTTCCAAGCCAGCCAGACACCAGACCTTGTTCCGGAGTCTTCATGCCTTGAGAGCATCAATGCACATCTCGAGGCCAGGTCAGAGTCCGGTAAACATTCGAAGCTTATCGACCAGTATCTGAAGGCTCATAAGGAGGTCAGGAGACGATCGAGGAGGGAGCCCCCAGCAGTGAGGGCGGAGCCGCGACCGGCAAGGGCAGAGCCACGAGCGACAAGGGTGGAGCCACCAGCCACGAGGGAGGAGCCGCGGGCAAGGAGGTCTAAGCAGTTGGCGAGCAAGCGTCGTCGACACTCTGCTTCTATTGCCGGGCCTGTCCCAAAGAAGGTTCGGAGGGACTTAACAGCCGAAGTCTCTCAATCTGAAGGCACCTCTACTGGAGTTGAGGCTCATCCTGAAGACGTCCTTGTCAGGGTTGAGGAACCGTCGGAAGATGAAGATTTCCCCACCCTAGTCCGTGCCCCTAGGTCACACCGCAAGACCGTGGAGGAGGGGGAGCTTGTTGACGAACTCACCGCTGGTGATGATGATGAGCGGCTTGAGGTCGACATAATGGGTGAAGAGGATGTTGAGATTCCGGGATTCTCAGCTCAGCCCGAACTTCCTTCTGCTCATGAAGGGAGAGGTGAGGCACGGCAGCTGGGGTCTCCTAGCGTCTTCATTTCCAGTCCTAGGGCAGTTGACCCTAGTCCTACCACTGGGGTGATCGGAGGCAAGGCTCCTGTTGCGAAGCTTCCTCGCGTTGAGCTGTCGTCTTCTTCGTTATCGGGGGAAAGCGCCTTTGAAGACGAGGTCGATTATGGCGATGAACCCGCTCTTCCTGATCAGAGCAAATTTTTCCACATCTCGGAGGAGGAAATATATGGGGGCGAGCCATCGACTGCACCATCGCTGGCGATTATCCCTACTGAAGGTATTCTTTCCATCTCTGTCTAATTTTCTCTTTGCATATTGAAGAGGATGTTCTAACATTCTTCTTTTATGCTGCAGGGCCAGCCGGAGACGCCGACGCTACAACCTCCTCGCGTATCGAGGAGATGGTGAAAGAGTTGACCCAGCCCGAGAGAATCGAGGCTTCAGAGGGGGCAACTGTTGAGATCGGGGAGCCTTCCATTTTGCCGGAAGAGGAAGCAACCACTGAGGTTGAGGAGGCTCTCACTCTGCCGGGCGAGGAGGTTACTGCTGAAGCCGAGGAGACTTCCGCTCCGCAGGATTCGACGTCTCTGGACCTCCAACCTGGTAAGGCAGCTCTGATGCTTTAAATGTTTCGCTTTTCTACCATTGTGGCTAACATCGCGATAACTTGCAGAGAGGACTGAGGGGGCTCAGGTAGAGAGTCCGACGGTCGGTACCCTTCCAGAAGGCCACACAGCTCAGGTCTCGATTGAGGTTTCTGAGGAGGTTGCGCTAACTACTCCATCATTGGTCGTGGAGGTTCCTGCAGAGGTAGCACCTCCGGAAGCGCCATTGGCCAATCTTGCTCTTGCCGTATCGACGGCCAGCACGACTCTTGTGCGAGAAGATCCGCCTTATATCCCCTATCCTGTGACAGAAAAGGGGTCGGGAAGCTTCCCAGGTGGTGAAGACATAGGGGAACTAGCACGTCAGATGGTGCAACAATTCTTCGCTTCGATGGGATCATGTATTGATCTCATCTTACGTGGAGCAGCTCCTTCAAATTTGCCCAGAAGCTTCTCGAAAATATGGCCGTGAACATCGAATTAACGGGAGGCCCCTCACTTGCCGAGGCATGTCTGCGGGTGGTGAAGCAACTGGGAGATGACCTGCACGAGCTGGAGTCTTTGGAAAATGCTGGCTCCTCTGATGAGGCCCAGGCCACCTTGACTAGGCTCCTAGCTGCTCAAGAACAAGAGCGACAGGAGGCGGAGGCACAAATTGCTGCAGAGGCCCGCAGCCTCGAATATTCCCAGGCTGAATGTCAAAGACTAACCGCCGATTCAAGGGAATCCGAGCTTACCATGCAGAGCACTGAGCAAGTCATCATCAGTGCTCGTGACACCATTGCCAAGGCTCGGGACACCATTGCCAAGGCGGAAGCTGTTCTTGCGTTCAATGAGAAGAAGCTCGTTACCATTAAAGAGGAGCTTGAGGAGCAACAAGCTGCTAAGGCGCGAGCTGAAGAGAGTCTGTCTCTACATTTTTCCAGGGTGGAATCTCTGCGAACGCAACTGGCCGAAAGAAATTTCTTATCTGAAGAGGAGCTGCGGGACAGGGTTATTATGGAAGCTAAAAGGACGCGCCAACACGAGATTCACCGCCTCAAGGAGCAAATCCGTTCCTTGGCGAACCAGGACATTTAGCCTTCTTTTCTTTTTCTTTTTGTAAAGAAAAGGACACTCAATTTATCAAGAGTGTTTTGTATCCACTTTTATCATTCTTTTGATATAAAAGTTTCGAAGTTTTTGGCTCCACCTTCTTTGCTTAGCTGCGGATGAACCCAACTTCTTGATCACTGGCTGTGAATACTAAACTTAGATAGGACTAAGTTCTTTTAATGAGACGCGGCGTCAGTCCACCTGAACTTAGATTTCACCAAGTCCTTTTGATGAGACGCAGCGTCAATCACAGAGTGAGACGCGGTCATCATTCACTAGGAACTTAGATTTCACTAAGTCCTTTTGATGAGACGCGGCGTCAATCACAGATTGATACGCGGTCTTCTTGATGAGACGCAGCGTCAATCAAAAGATGAGACGCAGTATTGATCCATAAAGTGAGACGCGGCCGTCAGTCCATGGAGTGAGACGCAGCGTCAATCTCAAGGTGAGACGCGGCTCTGAATAACGCAAATATGTTTTGCGCAGATCGGGCAGGCGCAAGAGACGCAGCCTTGTCTGCTGAAGGGACGCGGCTTTCCCATCTGCGTTTAATGCAACCTGACTTAAAAGATTTTAGGAGATCTTTGAACGTCAAGTCTTCGCTGTCGATTGGGATTCTGGGTCGTTCGTTGCTTCCCAAGGCAGTTATCCACGCGTCGGCCTCTCAATGGATTTAGGCGTTAATGCTCTTGCATGCAGAACCGACGCTGGCGGTTGAAAAACCAGCGCATTTCGACGGTTTCCAAAGCAGCGTTCCACGCGTCCGTTTTTGATTGGGCTTTGACAGTCGTGCGCGACGGTTCCGATTGACGCACCATAAATGGCAGTTGTTGAGAATTGCCTATAAATAGGGTGTGCCCCCTTCTCAATAATCCAAACTTGGATTGTTTTCTTTTGTTTGCTCTGAGAGACCACGCCTTGAGTTATCTTTAGAGAACCGTCTTCATGGGTGAAGGTGACCCCGTGGATGAAGATGACCCAGAGCTCTCATGCTTCTGTTTGGTCTCTTCAGAAGGAATCCTCTCTCGGATCATCTTGCGCACCTGCGTTTGGACGCGAAAAGGCCAGCTCTGGATAGAGGCCCCTGCTGGTATGCCACCCTGATGACATCTATAGCCCATCCAGGCCTGCACCTTGGCGTAACCGTCTGAAAGAAGTCTTGGCGCATTCCTTTTCTGGAATTTGCGCCATTGATTTGAACTCCTCTGAACGCGGGCGCTTGACGCGCGCGTTGCTCATTGCGTTTTACAGCCATTGTCTTGACGCGTTTTATAGCCAATGCCTTGGATGAATTCAAAGTTTCCGACCTGAATCTTGCAACTCCTGTTCACCCAGCAGAGAGATGGCAATTTTCGGCGTTTACACTTTTTCGCGTCTTGTGCTTTTAGGCGCGGACGCAAGATAAAGCCGCGTTTGAATCCTGCGCATGGCACAGTTTTGACCCGCGTCTGAAGTCTCTAAAGACTGCCGCGTCTGTTACTTAGTTTTCTTTTGTTAAAGTATACTAAGTTCCAGATTTTCTGATTCTCTTATTTGTTCTTTGCAGGTTCGCTGGTCCCCTGGAAGAATGCTTCAACCGGCGAGCTTGTTCAATGTTCACCTATGAGAGAATATATTATGGTCCTCGTCACCTATGAGAGAATATATTATGTCTCTGACGAGGACCCAACCCTCGCCAAGGTCTCTTCAGATCTCCTGTACCAAACATGCCTGATGGCAAGAGATGGTCAGGGTATGCATGACGGCGATGAGGGTCCGGCGGTTGTGGTGGCGGATAAGATCCTCTTCCTCTCCCACTCCAGAAGTGACATCGAGGACATTCCGTTAGATGGCCTGCTGGGGAAAGGGATGGTGATGAATGAAGGGTTGCAGGACTTTCTGCTGCCACCGGACCTCAAGAACACCATTGCTCTTAGCTTAGTCAGCTAGGGCGCTTTCAGAGTTTGGCGTTGTTGCCATGGTGCAACCGACTCCAATTGTCGTCACAGTCGGGCACTTTCCCGGACATCATGTATTTGGAATCAGATGCGGCTTCAAGGAGTGAGTACGGCCTCTAAGAGAGAGAGGGACTTCTTTGTACTCCTTAATTGTAACACTCAATCTTATTGTATAAGAGAGCGTTTTGTATCACTTTCATATGCTTGAATATCAATAAAAGTGACACTTTTCTTTTTGCCTCTTTCTGTTGTCTTGAATGTTTTGTTTTAGAAGCAAAAGAATGATTTTGGTGGACCCGCCACTTTATAAAAGAAAGTGACAGGGGAATGCATACTCCCAGAGAAGGTGAACTTTTGTCAAGTGTCTGGGATTGACTTGATTCAAGGTCAGCTGGGGAATTTGATAAAACATTGTCAGCGGTGTAATGTTAACCTAACAATGTCTTTAGGTGGACCTGTTATTCTGTTGAAGAGAATAACAAGTGAAACTAGACCCGCGAGGAATCTAGTGAAGCTTTTACCGTTAGAGGTGTGATATTAACTTAACGGGTTGGAGATAGTTTTGTCAGAAGTGTGGTGTTAACTCGACAAGGATGTGAGTCAGAGGTGTGATATTAACTTAACTCAGAATGTCACTGTCATAGGTGTAATGTTTAACGTAACAGTGAGGTAATGCTAGAGGTGTGATGTTGAACTTAGCATTGGTCATCTCGACTTAGACAAAGAAGTCGAGGAAAGGTCATGGCCATAGGTGTATTGTTGAACTTAGCGATGACTCGGATGCTAGAAGTGTAGTGTTAACTTGGCATCGTCCATTTCAGCTTCGATACGGAAGTCTGAAGAAAGGTGACTATCAGAGGTGCGATATTAACTTGACAGGCACTCGATGTACTGCTTAGAGGTGTAATGTTAACTTAAACAGTAGCTTGTCAGAGGTGTAATGTTAACTTGACAAGAATTGGCCCGTGATAAGAGCAATTTGAGGACCTGTCATTCTATTGATGAGAATTGACAAGTGAAATTTGAAATGCCAGAGGTATAGTGTTAACTTGGCAAATTGAGAGTTTGTTACTCTATGCAGAGTTAACGAGCAAAGTTTATACTCGACAAAGAGTATTCATTACCAGAGGTATAGTGTTAACGTAGTAATGATTGCATTTTGTGGTCCTACCATTCTATGGATGAGAATTGGTAAGGGATTTTGGAGGAAAGAGTGGACTCAAGCCCACTTAGGATTTTTAGCAAACCCTCAGCTATCAACGGATTTGAGATGCCTTTACCAACTACCGTTTGAGTTGGGCTAGCCATGCTATTCCCCTCAGCATGATGAGTTGTCGAAGACTGATGTTGGGCTTAAAAGCCAACATTTTCCTCTATCCTTAGCCGTCGGAGGCGTCGGATGTTTCTGATCAGAGGTGTATTTTTAACTTGATCAGTGGAAGAATACTGTCTAGGGATAGTATTTCTTCAGGAACCTGCCGTTAATAGGCATCATGAGTATATCGCCATTCGAGGTTATGAGGCGATATGATCCATTTGAGTAGACTGACTCTACTACAAATGGTCCTTCCCATTTGGGTTGGAATTTTCCTTTTGTCTTGTGCGTCATTACCATGGGTCTTCTGACGGCTAAGACTAGGTCGCCTTTCTTGAAAGTTCGCACTTTAACTTTCTTGTTGAAGGCTCTGGTAATTCGAGCTTGGTAGAGCTCGATTTGCTGTTGGGCTTGCAGACGCTTGTCGTCTAAGGCCTCCAGTTCTTGGAGTCGCTGTCTATGCTTCTCCTCTGCCGTCATCTCCGCTGTCAAGGCGACGCGTAGAGATGGAATTTGCATCTCCAGGGGAAGCACGGCTTCACATCCGTATACCAAGGAAAACGGCGTGGCCTTAGTCGGGGTTCGCACAGTTGTGCGGTAAGCCCATAAGCATTCACCCAACTTGTCGTCCCAGTCTCGTTGACTTTTCGAGACGAACTTTTTGAGAAGCTTGCCAATAGTCTTGTTGAAAGCTTCTGCGAGGCCATTGGCGGCAGGGTAGTATGCCGTTGAAGACACACTCTGGATTCTGAACTTAGCGCAGAATCTCTGGAAAGCCTGGCTGATGAACTGGGGTCCATTGTCATGGACAATTCGTCGAGGTACGCCAAAACGGTAAATAACGTGATGTTTCACGAACTTGATCACGTTAGAAGATTTTACCTCTTTCAAAGGGATAGCTTCGGCCCACTTTGAGAAGTAATCGGTTATCGCTAGAATGAACCGATGTCCTTTCGATGATGGTGGGCTGATAGGGCCAACCACGTCCATCCCCCACATTTCAAACGGCCAGGTAGAGGTCGTAGAGTGGAGGTACCCTGGTGCTTGATGGATGAAATCGCCGTGTATTTGGCAAGCATGACATCTTTTGGCATAGGCGACGGCGTCGGCAACCATCTTGGGCCAATAGTAACCCAATCTTTGGAGTCGATATGCCAGTTTTGGGCCAGGTTGATGGGCTCCACAAGTACCATCGTGGGCTTCTTTCAATACTCCTTGGGCTTCTTTTGATGAGAGGCATCGGAGCAGGATCCCGTCATGCGATCGACGATACAATGTTCGCGAAATCGCATTATAGTAGAATTTGGGGGCTTTCCTTCGGATGGCAGCCGCCTCCCTGGCGTCTTCAGGCAAGATGCCGTATAAGACAAAATCAATGTAGGGGAATCGCCAGTCTCTAGGCTCTAGACCGGTTGACACTTCAAGTGTTTCCTTGTCGTGATGATCTCCCGTTGACCCTGGGCAGTCTCCGAGTGAAATTTTTGGACAGTACAGGTCGTGGCTATAGACGAATACTTTCTCCATTGCTCCAGCTGGAAGGGCTAAGGAGGCAGCAAGGGATGCAAGTGCATCTGCATGCGCATTTTGCCTGCGTGGTACATGGTCGATGTAGAAGTTTGAAAACCTCTCGGCCATGTGGATTGTCGCATTGTAATAGGGTACTAGATCTTCATGTCTGACCTCATACTCTCCGCGAACTTGGCTGACGATGAGTTTAGAATCACCGTACGCCTCGAGATTTTTAACGCCAATCTCATCGGCGAATTGCATCCCAATCAAAAGAGCGTTGTATTCCGCCACATTGTTGGAGCAGGGCTCGGTTAACGAGATAGCTCGGGGAATCACATAATTTTGTGGGGAGACGAGTACTACTCCCACCCCCGCTACTGAGTGTCCCTTTGGGCTTGTTCATGATGCTCCATCGAAGAAAAGTTGCCACACTTGCCCTTCGAACAACGTCTGAGTCAGGCAGACTTCGGCGACCTCGTCTGGGAGATCCTCATAGAGTTTGGCTGCCCTTGGATCTGGGTGCTCAGCTAGGAAGTCCGCCACCGCTTGTCCTTTAATGGCCTTCTGGGGTAAAAAGTGCATCTCATATTAGGATAACAATATAGCCCATTTTGCCAGCCGGCCATTCAACAAGGAAGGCTTTGTCATGAGTAACCTCAGAGGGTTGACTTTTGATATGATATTTATAGTTTGGCCTGCTAGATAGTGTCGCATTTTCTGAATAGCGAACACCAGCGCCAAACATTCCTTCTCGATCGGGTTGTACCGATGTTCGGCTCCGATCATTGTTCTACTTAGGTAGTAGATTGCTTGTTCTCGTCCTTGTTCATCATTCTGAGCTAGTAGAGCCCCCAGGGAATGATCCATTGCTCAAACGTACACCAGAAACGGCTTTCCGGATACTGGAGCTGCAAGGACTGGTGGTTGGGTGAGGTATTGTTTGATCTCCTCAAATGCTTTTTGACAAGCGTCATCCCAAATGAATGAAACACCCTTTTTCATCAGCTTGGCGAAGGGTTGGGATCTCCCGAAAAGGTTTGATATGAACCTGCGGATGTACGCCAATCGTCCTTGTAATCCCCTGAGCTCCTTGAGGCTTCTGGGGGTTGCATTTCTTGGATAGCGCGGACTTTCTCCGGATCCAAATGGATTCCTGTGGAAGTCACAACAAATCCTAGGAATTTGCCACTGGCTACCCCCAGGAAGGACTTGGTGGGGTTCATCTTCAATTGATGAGCCCGCATGATGTCGAAGACCACCTTCAGGTCTGCTATGTGATCACCTTTAGTGCGACTTTTCACCGCGATGTCATCGACATAACATTCCACCGTTTTGCGTATCTGCTGATGGAAAATGACGTTCATGGCCCTTTGGTATGTTGCCCCTGCATTTTTCAGTCCAAAAGGCATGACAGTATAGCAATATACCCCTAGAGGAGTCCTGAAGGAGGTATGCTTTTCGTCATCGGGATACATCTTGATTTGATTGTATCCTGAGAACCCGTCCATAAAGGACATTCGCTCGAATCCACAAGTATTGTCAATCATGACATCTGTGATTGGCAATGGGAATTCGTCTTTGGGGCAGGCCTCGTTTAGATCACGGAAGTCGATGCAGATCCGGATCTTCCCATTCTTCTTGGTGACGGGGACGATGTTGGCTACCCAGTCGGGATGCTGTTCCTCCCTGATGAAGCCAGAATCAATAAGCTTTCTGACTTCTAATTGAATTGCCTCCATTATCTCTGGACGGAACTGTCGCTGCTGTTGTTTAACAGGCTTCATGTCCGGATTGATGTTGAGGCGATGCATAGCCACTTGAGGATCAAGTCCAGGCATGTCCTCATAATTCCAGGCGAAGACGTCAATATACTCTTGTACAAGAGATATTAGATCCTCCTTTTCCGAAGGTGACAAGCCGTCACTTATGAAAATGGGCTTGGGGTTGGCCTCATCTCCTAGGTTGATTTGAACAACCTTATCTTCTGTGGGTGGCTCACGCTGTTCAAAGCGGATATCCCAAAGAGCATTCAAATGTTTGATCCAAGGATCTGTATCAGGTTGGATCATTTCTTCATCTTCATCTTCCAGATGGCCTGTTGAAACCATGTTTACTGAAAGCCCTTTGAAGATGTTGCCGACACTGACATCTGACTCCCACGATGACGTGTCTGAAGAGCAATCGTGACCTGACGACTCTCGAGAATCAGAGGCTGATGGGACTGGAGTTGATACATAGCCCAACCCCCGGCGCGTCTGATGATAATAATTGGGTGCTTTCCCTTTCGGCACAAAGGACCGGAGCAGCGTTCTCCTTCCTTTACCGAAGTTTAATCCGGGCCTGTTGGTTAGGTCATACCCCATGCGTTTCATCATTCTGAGCGCTTTCGGTTCATAATGATTGAACTGAGGGGATTCATCCTCGCCTTCCGATTCTTCGTGAGGCATCGGTTCAGACGAGATTCGCCCAAAAAGTATTGGTCTTTGGCCTTTTCGTCTGGCTGGAACCATAAATATAGATTCTTGCGCATTACCATTATCTTGGTATGTCCCGAAAGATGATTTCACCGGTACATGCAAAGATGTCAAAGCATCCATTGCCGACCAGAGGTCATCGTCCACGTCGGTAGTAGTATCCGATGGTATTGAATCGGAAACATACACGGGAAAATACGCAAAATCTAAATCTTCATTAATGTACCAACCACCCGCATCGTCGGTGGTGTTGTCAATATCGAGCTTATTAGTGCTCTTTACAAGGGGTTCCAACTCCCACAGGCACTCTTCTTTCTCAGGCTCGATGTCAGCCTCATTACCAGAGTCTAGCTCCTCTGGTTGCGGGGTTTCATTAGTCTCCTCAGGATCCTGATATAGGAGGGAGTCCGTGAAATAATTTTCAACCCCTTTAAACGGATGCCTTTCGGCAATCAATATTTGAACTTGTCCACTCTCGTCAATGTATTTCATGACTTGGTGGAGAGTGGAGGGAACGATGGAATTACGGTGAATCCATGGTCGTCCCAGTAACAGGTTGTAGGAAGTGTCAGCGTCAATGACGTAGCATGTCACTTCCGACTTGAGGCTCCCGATCCGGCATTTGAGCTTGATCTTCCCCATCGGACGGGAGCTATTGGCATTAAACCCGTAAATAGTTGTCTGGGTAGGGCTCAGACGATGGGTAGGAATGCCCAGAAATTGCATGACTCGGCGAGGTATGATACTCAGCGCGGACCCTGGGTCTACCTGGATGCGATTTACCTCGGACGACTCGATATATCCTGTGAAGTATAGGGGTCGGTCATGCTTCCCTTTAACCTGCATGTCATCTGTTGTGAAGGTGATGCAGGGAGCATTTGGAGAGGCGTGGAGGCAATCCTCTACATCTTCCTCCCTTGGTACGCGGGTCATGAAGACCTCAGCATTTGCCAAAGCTTCTTGTAGAGCCTCTCTGGTTGACTTTGATAGCCTCAGGAGTTCATATAAGGTGATGCGTGCCGGGATGTTGGCTAGTTGAGCCAAGACATCGAAGCGGTAAGGTGTCGAGGATCCTTCCGCTGCACCTTTTGAAAGAACCCGAGAAAACCGGGTTTCTTTCTGTTTCTCCACAGGTGGTTTTGTGGAGGGCTTGGCTGGTTCTACGGCTGGTTGCGGAGAAGCCGATGCGTTCTCGCCGTACTGCTTCAAGTATGCCTGTCCTGAACGGGTCCCTGCCATCGGTTGGCTGGGCTCTGCGGCCAGGACTATTGTTTCCTCTTCTGAATCAGTCAGTGAGGGAACATCATCCTCTGCTTCTCGGGAGGAAGCACATACCACATGGCAGGACGAAGCTTTTGACTTGCCTTTGGACTTCCTGTTGGTTACAGTAGTCCATTGTTGTTCATCGACGAGGTCAGGGTGGACCCACATGGTTTCCCCCTGAGGTGTAGGGATGGCTACCAAGCCCTTCTCCTGCTGCTGGTGAGGGTCTGTGTTGACCACTCTTAATTCTCCCCTTAGAATAGGAGTTACCCCCGCAGGCGTTGGGGGTTGTCTCCCGAACTGGAGAACCGACGTCACATTAGCCGTGACCTTCTTCTGCTCTGGTCGGAGCTTTAGCACCTCCGCGTCAATCAAAGCCTGAAGGATGTCTTTGAAGACGTAGCAGCTTTTGGTAGGATGTCCCAACATCCTGTGGTACATGCAGTAGTTGGGATTGTCGGTCTTGCCGACTTCCTCCGGGCGGCTAATTTCAGGGAGCTTCAGTCGATTGCTCTTGTTGAGTAGCTTGAAGAGCGAATCGACGTGTTCCTCCTTGAAGGAATACTGCTTGTTGGGGCGTGGCTGGCTTGAAGAGCCACTTGCCCTGCCTGTTTGAGGTTTGGTGGGAGATTTGGTCTCCGTCGCCAAATTATCCTTCCGCTTCGTCTGGAGGGAGGTGTCTGGTGCCGGTGCACGCCTTGTCGACCTTTCCGGCCGCAGCTTGCCTTCCTCTGCCCTGACACGGGCAACAATCTCCTCAGCCTGTTCACCTTGTTGGACTAACTGCTTCCAGGTGCGGCTTTCAGCAACTCCTATTTGAGCAAGGAGTGAGGTTTGGAGATTGTGGCGGCATGTTTCCACCAGGGTGGCCTGGGTCATACCGCTTGGGCACCGGAGTGCCGTGTTCTGAAATCTTTCCACGAAAGATTTGACGGACTCCCCTCTCCGCTGTTTGGTAGCTAAAAGGGTGGGCATCGTGACTTCGGAATCATCTTCGAAGAAGCGTGTTAAGAACAGCTTCTCCAGATCCCCCCAGTTCTTGATAGAACCCTCCGGGAGCTTCATAAACCACTCAAAAGCCAACCCTTTCAGGGTGCCGATGAACAGTCGCGCCAGGATGGCGTCATTATCTACTACATTCCCGGTCTGGGATTTGAAGTAGTAGATGTGCTGGTTGGGTGACCCCTTCCCGTCGAATGCTTGGAGGGTTGGAGCCTTGAACTTAGGAGGGTATGGAACTAAGTCCCACTCAGCCGGATAGGGCCGGACCACTCAAGCTTCTTGGAGGTCCTTGCGATTGGCAAGGGCCTCGAGGCGTCGTTCTAATTGACTCATCCTCTTAGCATGAGTCTTCTCCTGGTCTTGGTCGCTTTTTATTTGCGACGAGGGTTTGGACGAATCCGAAGCAGATTGCTGTCTCTCTTCAGAAGGTTCGGAAGATGAGTTTCCTCCCCTTCTCCCTTTACCCTTTGGCCTTCTAGGAGGAGATTTCGCTCTTTCTTCAAGCAATTTTTCAAGCATATGCTTGAGGGAGTCAATGGATCTCTGTTGAGAGGCGATTATATCCATCTGGCGCTTCTGCGTCTGCTCTAAATGCCTGGCCGTCTCCTCAGGAGTGTCTGCCATGTAGGCGGAAGCCTCCTTCTCGACGGAAGAGTTTGAAGCCTGCGACTCCACTACAGCGGAGTGAGAATCACCCATTCTAATGCCGCGGGCTAAGGCATTATAGTCAATTGGGGGAATGGCCCCCGTCCGGGTGCGAGTGTGTTGATACACCCCTTCCGGCTCAGAGTCAGATTCCTCTGAGTTGACCATTGGTTGTTTTCCTTTGCTTCTGCTAGTCATGTTTGCAGTAAGCTCCGGGTATTCAACATCTGAAAAGGTTCTCTTTCTGAGGGAGCGTCTTCTTTTGGCTGACGGGGGAATCAGGGTCAGCTGTCTGATTAAGGACTGCTGGTGCATGCCTGATCCATAATGGCATCCAGAGAGCATATGGATGAGCTGTTGACAGCAGCATGACGAAGTGGCTTGATTGGCACTTCTTTTCCTTGTCAAATAATCCCTCAAATCCGTGGGAGGGGGATTAAAGAGACTGGTCTCGCAACGTCGAAGACGGGAGACAGTCATGTGCTGTTCAGCCTGGACGCAGACTTCAGGGACGCGGTTCTCATGACGCGGCTGTATGACGCGCACGCGAGTCTCGTGTTGCTGCCTGATGCGTTTGGGCAGAGTTGCTTGAGAGAGAGCGGGCTGCTGGGCCCCACGCCTACGAGTGCGTACTTCCTGCGTTTGAAAAGACGCGGAGGTTTCACCCAGGCGTTTGATGAGTTGGTCCTCAGAGGACTCAACTTGAGGAGTCTCGTGTTTGGGTCGCCAAACGCGGATCTCACGCACTGGACGAGGTGCGGGCAAGGCATCAGATTGTACGCCGCGTCCACCCCCAGTCAGACAACCAACGGTTCCGACTTGGAGTTGACGCGCGCGTCTCCTCTGTCGACGCTCAGCATTCCGGTTGCGTCGTGGAGGAGGGGAGAAACCAACAACCTCCTGGTTTACAGAACCAAGAGTGTTCACCATGCGGGTCTCCTGAGAGACGTTGACGCGGGTATTCTGCGCGACGCAGTTGATCGCAGCAGCAGTGGTGCCTGGGACCACGCGGGCCTTCTGGGAGGCGTTGGCGCGTGTGTTCTGTGCGACGCGGTTGATCGCAACAGCAGTGCCTGAGGTCACGCGGGCCTTCTGGGAGGCGTTGGCGCGTGAACTTGTCTTGGCACAGTGGGCATCGGCACCCAGCAGAGCCTCAAATTGGGCTTTGGGTAGCTTTTCAGTTGAGACCCTGCGGCAGACGCGGGTCTTTGGGCTCTTGGAGCCAGAAGAGAGGAACTCTTCATACTTCGCCTGGTCGAACTCGACAACGAGCGTTTCGACCATCTTCCCCTTACGGAGAACATCATCCTGCGCCACAGCTTGTTCATCAGTGACAAACAGATTCCCCAGCGGAGTCGCCATCTCTTGTTTGGCGCGGAAAAGGAGCTGGTGTAAAATTTCCTTGAATCAGATGAAAAATTACAGCCGGCTTAATCTTCCGGTTACAAGGGAGGGAGAATATTGAATCTTGAATTCCCCCTTTGTTTAGTGTTGGGTTCTTCGGGTGGCGGTGGAGAGTGAATCTTGTTCTCCGTTGACCAGATGACTGTTTGGACCGTCGGGGATCTTCTCTTCGGTCGGTAGAGAGAGTAACTCGGCTCTGTCTACCAAAACTCTAGAAGAGGAGCTAGGCAAAGAGCAGCTAGTACGCAGTAAGCTTGCTGAAGAGTCTTCTCTCCTTCTCTGTTGACGATGCCTTCGTCCGGTGATCGTGCGTGTCTCTCTCTACGCGTGTTGGATGCGTATGCCTGTATGTAGGTACGTCTCTCCCTGTGTGTCTGTCTCTGTTGATGTCAACAGGGCTATTTATAGAGGTCCCTGGGGATGAACGTGCCCCCTGAAAACGCTCCACAATGAGGGGCCACTACCCGCTACATGCGCGGTGACTGGCCCCTTATTTCGGGTAGTTGCAACCGAGACGCGGGCTTCGGGCCAACGCGTCTTGTTGCTGAGACGCGGGCTTCGGGCCGACGCGCCTTGATGCTGAGACGCGGGCTTCGGGCCGACGCGCCTTGATGCTGAGACGCGGGCTTCGGGCCGACGCGCCTTGATGCTGAGACGCGGGCGTTGAGCCAACGCGCCTTGATGCTGAGACGCGGGCGTTGAGCCAACGCGCCTTGATCTTGAATCTCTGCGTTTTGGTGGCTTGTCTGTGTGATTTTTAGACAGCCTACAGCAGCCCCATTAACAAAGCTCACCAGAAAAGGGGAAAGGTATCAATGGTCAGAGGAATGTACTACAGCATTTGAACAATTAAAGGAAAGACTAATTTCAGCTCCAATCTTGAAGACTCCCTCAGGAACAGGAGGGATGGTTATATATAGTGATGCATCCGGAAAAGGCCTAGGGTGTGTATTAATGCAGCATGGTCATTTCATAGCTTATACATCGAGGCAATTGAAACCACATGAGAGAAATTACCCAACCCATGACTTAGAACTGGCGGCGGTAGTATTTGCGTTGAAGATCTGGAGACACTACCTTCTGGGGGACAAAGTATTGATCTATACTGATCATAAGAGTCTTAAGTATATCTTTACACGGAAAGAATTAAACATGAGGCAAAGATGGTGGCTTGAATTGATGGCCGACTATGACATAGACTTATGGTACCATCCTGGTAAGGACAATACAGTCCCAGATGCATTAAGCAGGAGACCAGAGAACAAAGTATTATTACAACTTACTCAACAGAAGGAATTACTTCGGGAAATCATAAAGTTGGACTTAATGCTAATACAAGGAACTGATGAGTCAGGTCAATTAATGACCTTCCTGATTCAATCAACCCTGATAAATGAAATTAAGGAAGCCCAAAAGGGAGACGCCAGATTACAGAAATTTAGGGCTCAAGTAGAAGCTGATTAAGGACAGATATCTGTATTCATCCGGATGGTGCACTTTATTTTGGTAACAGAATCTGTGTACCACAAGGGGAAGTCCGGCAGAAAGTTTTGGCAGAGGCATACAGTTCGGCTTATTCCATGCACCCAGGAGGAAATAAAATGTATCAAGACTTGAAGCAGAAGTTTTGATGGAATGCCATGAGAGGGAGATAGCCTAGTATGTGGCAAAATGCTTGGTTTGTCAGCAAATAAAGGTAGAACATCAGGGAACAGCTAGACTTCTACAACCATTACCGATACCCGAATGGAAGTGGGAACATATCACCATGGATTTTGTTACAGCACTACCCCGCAGTCCTAAGGGTAACAATGCAGTATGGGTAATCATTGACTGCCTCACAAAAGCAGCTCACTTCCTACCTTTCAGAGTAGGTCAGGCAACAGAAGTCCTTACAGATAAATATATGAAAGAAATTGTTCGTCTGTATGGAGTTCCAGTTAGCATCTTGTCAGATAGAGACACGAGATTTCGATCGCATTTCTGGAAAGGCTCTAAGAAAATTTAAGAACTCGTCTGAAATTCAGTACCTCATATCATCCTCAGACAGACGGACAATCTGAACGAACTATCCAAATTTTTGAAGACATGTTACGAGCCTGCATGATAGAATTTAAAGGGTCATGGGAAGACTATATTCATTTGGTAGAATTCTCTTATAATAACAGCTATCAGGCCAGTATCAAGATGACTCCATTTGAAGCATTAAATGGCAGAAAATGCAGGTCGCCAATATGTTGGGATGAAGTCGGCGAAAGAAGACTTATGGGACCAGATATTCTATTTCAGACAACTGATAAAGTCAGAATTATCAGAGATCATCTCCGGGCAGCACAGAGCCGACAGAAGAGTTGGGCAGACACTAATAGAAGACCGTTGGAATTTAGAACAGGTGATCATATATTTTTAAGGATATCACCAATCAAAGGGATAATCCGATTCAGTGCTCGCGGAAAACTTAGTCCGAGATTCATCGGCCCATTTGAAATTTTGGATCGTGTGGGAGATGTAGCTTACCTATTGGCATTGCCACCATCTTTAGAAGGAGTACATAATGTATTCCATATATCACAGTCGAGGAAGTATTTCAAGGATGAAAGTCACATTCTAGATCACTCAGAATTAGAACTACAACCAGATTTATCCTACAAGGAGCAGCCGATGGCCATTCTGGACAGAAGTATCAAAACATTGAAAAATCGAGTAATACCATTGGTACTAGTTTCTTGGAATAGGCATGCCCCAGGAGAAGCTACGTGGGAACGAGAGGATATTATTCGTGAACGTTACCCCTAACTCTTTCCATCTTAGTTGGTAAAATTCCTTACCCCTATTCTTTTCTGCCTTCACATCCACATTATCGAAATTTTGAGGACGAATTTTTGATAAGGTGGATGGATTGTAACACCCCATCCTCAGAATACGTACACAGCTATATGTCCTGATTTTTGGAGCGTATTTCCTTATTTTCTCTTATTTAAATTCTTACTCATATAGCAGTACTACATGATTTGACCTTTTTGGTATTCAGATTTGATTAACTTTAGTTTCAAATATTATTTTTTAATATTCTAAATTTTTCATGATTTTATGGAATTTTTCTGAATTAAATTGTAAATCTTCAAAACCGGTGTCGACCAGTGTCGCTGATCGACTCTCAGATTTTTAATTCACAAATAGAGTTGAAAATCTAAAAACGGCTTTCACATTATTTCTTAAAATAATGTTTTCTATCTAAATGAATTTTTTGAGAATTTTTAGAATTTATCAAAATTCCCCTGGATTTGGGGTCGGCCAGTATCACTGGTTAATTCCAGGAATTTTAGTTTACAATTGAAATCAAATTTCTAGATTCTGCTTTCATATTTCTTCTTTAAATTATATTTTCTTCTTTCAGGCATTTTCTGAGATTTTTCAGATTTTATCAAAAATCCGGCCTACCCGGTGTAGACACCGTCTACAGTGGACTTCAGGATTTTTATTTTGAAAATGGAATTGAATTTCTAAAAACCATTTCACCAAAAATCTTAAAATAATATTTTATTATTTTGAGAAATTTTTGGGAAACTTTTCGAGATACTTCATTTTTCGGGCTTTTCTTGAGTTTACGATGTTTTCCCAGATACCGGAATTCTATCCGGATATTTTACTTTTTCACTCTCCTTGCCTGACGAGAGACCCACCAAATCTGGGTTCAACATTTAATGAGGAGACTCTCTCTATTCCGCATTTAATGTTATGTCCTTCAAAGAAAATCAACACAGATCAAATCACCCATGCCTTTTTGTCTCTTCTTTAACGCGATCTTGCGTTTTTCTTTCTTGGACGCAGCATTAATCTCCGCGTCCAGTTTTAGTTGCCAGACACGGATTTCATGAATGAGACGCAACCCTTTTTTATGAAGGAGACGCAGCACTCCTTTAATGGAATGGCAATATGGTAATAATCATATTCCCTTTATATACACCCCCACCTTTCTTCCCTTCTCTTTCATTTTCCTTCTCCTTCCCACAAACAGCCAACAGGGAACGAACCACAGCCCTTGCCTTTCCTTTGGCCGGCCACCCCCCTTCTCCATCTCCTCCACCACCAACTTCTTCCACCATTTTCTCCATCACTTTCTCCTCCATCTACTCCTCCATTCCAACAACAACAAAAACCACAACACCATCTTCATCAACATCTTCTTCCTCCATTTCCAACCAAAACAACCCATTACCTTCAAAACTTCACCACCATTTCCACCACCACCTACACCATCTTGGCCGCCACCATTTCCACCACACACTACACCATCTTGGCCGCCACCAACCATACCATCTTCCTCTCCTCGGAATACTCTTTCCAACGAGCTATAGGTTCGTCCTTCGAAACACGATTTACAAAACTCCAAAAAATCCTTTTGTACTAGACTTGCACCCCCTCTTCTAGCCTTGGGTTTGGGGGCTTTGGCCGCCCACCTCTAGTCTCCGGCCACCTCCGGCGCCGCCGGAGAGGTCCAGCCGACCAACCTCCCCTTTTCCTTCTTTTCTTTTCTTCCATCTCTTTTCTTTCATTCCTTCTTTCTTTTCTTTCTTTCTTTCCTTCTTTACTTTCTTCCTTTTTATTTTGTTTCTTCTCTTCTCTGATTTTTCCCCTCATCCTTGCGTCTTCCCTTTTTTTCTCTGATTCCTGCATCTCCCCTCTCACTCTTTCCCTGCATCTTTCTCACATCTCCTGTATCTCTCTTTCTCTCATGTTTTATTAGTTAACGCAGGCTCATCCCCGCGTTCAAGCACATCTTTAACGCGATCTTCGCATTCATATGTTAACGCAACGCGAAGCACGTGCTCGTGTCTGCGTTCTTCCAGTGTTATAAAACGCGGGTCTCAGACCCCGCGTTTGTGACATCTACGCGGCGCAACCTCTCGCGTCTGCGACCCCTGCGTCTTTATTCTCCCCTTTTCTGATTCATCCTTCTCCTCCTCTTTTTATATATATTATTGGTTATTGAGTGCGTTGGTTACCTAGACTCCGGATCTTGGGATTTCCGGTGTTTTCTGAAGTTTTAGGCGAGTATCCTCAGTTTCCTTCAGATTTTCCTGCTTCGTCATGTTGACTAATATTATATTATTTTCATGGCACTTGTTATGCTACTACTTGATACTCGCCTCGTTATGGCATATTGATACTTGGCTTACGATTATCTATTTACGGGAATCCTGTGACTTGAAATTATAATACTCATGTACTCTTGAACTCCTGATCTTGTCATGCACTTGCTTTCCCGTGAATTGATGATTACATAATAAATCATAAAAAGGAACCACTTGAATCGGGTCGGGAGAAACTTGCGGCTATCAATATATGTTCGTACTTACAGTGGTGCTAGGTATGTTGTGCAACTAAAACTTTCGGTCTGACCTGTGGGCCTCCAGGCGACCGAGGGGAGTGCTGGCTCCCTCCTTCTTGGTACCATCTTGATAAGGGCATTCCATAAGACCCTCCTGTAGGCCTGGCGGCCGGTTTCATACACCAGCAATGGAACATCCTGGACCGTGGTCCCGGGTATGTACGTGACCCACTGTAAACATTGTTCGTTGATACCCCGTTGGTTTCCAATAACATCCTCGATTTACTCATATGTGGATGTATGTGTGCTGGGACGCTATTACACATACCTAGACATAGGGGTAGAACGAGTAATAAGTATAAATATTGAAAATAGCAGCAATAGATTTATTCAAGCCTTATCACTTTCATTTTATGCCTCCATTTCATACTTACTGTACATGTACACTCGACACAGTTCTTGATGCTGAATACTGTTTTGATCATATCAACACACACATACACCTATCTCTACACGACACTTGGCATTCACCTGTCTATTTGTTAGGGAGTTTCTGACTCCCCTGGACTTGCATGTTCAGGTTCTTAAGCTTGGATTGAAGCGGAACCCTCCACCGAATATCAAGCCTATCTCTCATAGCAGACTGACATGTCCTAGCTCCTTCTGTTCCTGAATCTTCCTGCAAGCTCTGGGATCTTCTTCTCAGCCCGTGAGCACCTTTTTGGTGTACAAATTATAATTCTTACTTTTGTACCTGGCTATGATATAATGTACATGTACCAATATATCACGCTCTGTGATAACTTTGTAATCCTTATGTTGGAATGTATATTGCCACGTACTTCCGTACTCTTTTACTTGCCTGTGCTGATGCTTAGCGTATATACGTGAGGGTATTTCTGACCTGCATATATACGTTGCAGTAGCGTCTCCGTACCCGCCGGATCGGGGCGTTACAGTCTAACCATCATTCCGAGGAGAAAGTGATGGAGTTGACAATATGAAGAGAGGAATCTAACCTAAAAGAATTAGAGTTCAGTTTTACCATATTGACCTTCTGCTTCTCCATTTCTTATAGGTTGAGCTTTGGCTGGTTCCATCTTTCGATTGAAATATTGGGGTGCCAAGTGCTTGGCTGTCCCGCAGACGTAGGTATAATCTTTCATCGATCTTTTGGCCAGAGATTTTGAGTTTGAAGGTGGAAGATTGTAAAATTTGAAAGAAGAGTTTGCATGAGGAGAGAATGAGAGTGATTGAGTTTCTTGAATTTCTTGCCCTTGGGATTCATAAATTTACCTTAGGCTTATCTTCCACCAAGTTGACTTTGGCTTTCAGTTTAGACTTGGGTTTGAAATTTTGTCTATGCTGATCTTCTATGTGAATCACATTAAGAGGTTGAACAAGAGTAAGATCACCTTACTTGTGACGGAAGTCTCCAATAAAGACTGACTAGGAAAAAGGGAGTATATCAATTAGACATGACACCTTATAATTGTCGCAGAATTGATTTCTTTCGATTGAAGATGTCGGATAAAATCTTGAATTGAAGTTGATAATTGATAAGTTTGTTATCAGATTTCATGAATTTATTAAAAGAAAAGGAGCTGAATCTTTTGGTTCCAGCATCATCGAGGTCATATTCTTCCTCAAGTGTTGTCCATGGTTCTTAGGCACTCTTATATTCCTATAATATATCATGTAGACTATCAGAGAGTGTACTAAGAATCTTATGGAGACAATGATAGTCAATTTTCTTAGATTTCAAATAGATGATGGAGAAAAGAGTTGAAAGAGAAGTTCCTGCAGGTGACAATTGTGCAGGTGGGGCAGAAATTGAATCATTTATGGCTGAAATGAGTCCTAATGTGGTCAACCAATACTTCATCTGGTTTGCCCACCTCTTAAAACATGTGCCAGAGACTTTCTCAGGTTTCACACTCTTAGAGTGGCCAGGGTTGGTCATAGTGGCAAAAGAAGCTACCTGAATTCTAAATTTCAAGTTATTGAGGATGTCAGAATTTAGTTTAAGTGAACTAACAAGATTACATGTAGAAATAATGTGTAGTAAGTAGTCTAGATAATAAAGTCACACTTTTAGAAATTAAGCACTTATTTCAAGTTAATTTCTAGACTAAGCTAGCATGAATAGATACAATCAGATATGAAATAAAATTTAGATAAGTATCAAAACAGTTTATAGCATGGTGGTATTGCAATAGACAAATCTAATCTGGTCCTAATCAAATAGCAAGAAATAGTTATTGTATGAAGAAATAACAATTATACTTTTGATCCTTTAGATTGTTGTTTGAAAGTGTGTTGTTTCTTCAAAACATACAAATTAATTATCTTGACAAAACAAATAAAATTAAACTTCCTAGCATGCTGCTTTAAAATTAAACAGAATATAAATATTGAATTATCTAGACTAGGGAATGCAGTCGCGTAGTCCCTGCCCTAAATGATCAAAAGCCCATCTCTTTATTGAGACCTTGATTCACCTTTGAATAGTAGTGGTAAAAAAATCCCTCAGAATTACCAGCACTCGTCCCAGAATAATAGACATAGCCTCTTTCTGACAGAGAATTACTGCCCAGAAAATTGAAATAAAAGTTGAAGAAATATGACAGTAAGAGAAATAAGAATGAAGCTGTAAATTTCAGTTTTCTTTGTCTGTAAGAATGAACAGAGAGAGGCTCTACTAATAGTCACGTAGCTCTATCTGTTACTAAACAGCCCCCTCATAAATCTAGCACACGTTCAGATCTATTGCAACTAATTTGCAACAACTCAGCATGTTCGCAAATCCGCTTTTACTCGGTTAAAACAATAATTATGAAGTACTCGGGAGAGTGAGACGGAGCTCGGGAACATTTCGAGTCCAATTACTCGGGGTTCATACCGAGATTAAATGCTCAGAGTTGCTCTGAATCACCTCGGGTCTAAGTACTCAGAATGATTTCGAGTGATCGGCGTCCACTCTGAGCCTAATTGCTTGAGAATCACACCCGCTTCTCCAGGCGCTGGAGAATAATTCTGAGTTGGGTTACTTCACCCAAAAGTTCGGAGTCAGCTTTGAAAAATCAAAAAATAATTTTCAGAATGTAGCAGTGATTAGTCTCTAATTTTGCATAATTTTTATCACATTCTCATATTTATTTCATGTAAAATTCTGCTAATAAAACCTTGCTTGCTTGATCCTACGTCCATGGTGTGCAAATGAAGAAGAAAATCTAAATCACCATTTAATTGGTGATTAAAATCCTACCAAGTAGCCATTGACTTTAGAGTGAAGATTTTGTCAGCCCAGGGTATCAAATCACGAATCCAAGACATTCAAGACTCAGACAACAGATTGGGTGACGCACTGCCCAAAGTTGGGCGCACGCCGCCCTGGCTGCTTTTTTCGCGGCCCTATGGGCGCGAGCGCGCTCGGGCTTCGGGCCAGGCGTCACCCCCTGCCCCCCTTTCTCCTGAGGCATATAAATACCCTCCATGGGGTCTGAAGAAGAGCAGATCTAGAGTTAGAGCAAGTTGTGTAGTCTTATTTTTAGTTTGCAGTTGTTGTTGTTCTTCTTCTTCTAGTTTTAAGTTTTAGCCATTAGAGTGAAAGAGAGAGAGTGTGTAAGTGTTATATTTGAAGGGTGACAAGCTAATACAAGCACTACTTCTCTTCCTTCTTTCCATTTACTTGTCTTTGTCATTTACTTTTACTTCCTTGTTGTAGTGTAACTTCCTTCTTCTTCACTTCTTTTCTTTTACTTTGTTGTAGTGTAACTTCCTTTCTTTAACTTTTCTTTTCTTTTGTTTTCTTGTAGCGTAACTCCCTCTCTCCACTTCTTTTCCTTTGTTGTTTCTTTTACTTTTATGGCTAACTAACTTTTTATTAGCATGGCTAACTAACTACTAACCCACTAATTTCTAATACTTGATTGATAGCCCACATGAGTCAATAGTGTCGAACAAGCCTTGTGCAAACAAGAGCTATGGCATCTTAAGACGAGGGTTCTAACTCTAATTTACCTACAAGTATTTACTTTCTTATACTTCATACTTAATGAGTTTTTGATGATCTATGGGTTGTGTACTTTACTTGTTATTGTAAGTTAGAGACTTTTCCTTTTAACATTTTCGATACCGTTAGTGTACTCGTGTCTTCCCTTATTCTCGCCTTCTATTGGATCTTGATAAGGGAATGTCCGAGTTTTTACCATGTAAAGCTAAGTTTTAGGATGAACTTTCACTCGATTTTCACGTGTATAGTTCCAATGCAAAGGGTTGTGTTCGCCTATGATCCATCGTAAGGCTATCTTCCAAAAGTTAAAAATTAGTGGGAGCACTTAGTAGAAAGTTAGCCATGAATTTTTACAACTAAGAAAAAAAATCACTTTTACAAACCACCAAAATATTTTCCAACAATTCTTAAAAACAACTTGTTTTCACTTTACAATTCTTTATTTGGAAATAAGAACTTTCTTTCTTCTTGAACTTTGAAGCCGCATCAAGCTTCTATCGCTCTCCCTCCTTGTGGATACGACCCGTATAGCCACTTCGCTGCTACGGAAGAATCGCAAAAGCATTAACATCAACCGACACTCTTTTTACATATTCTTGTACTTGCTTTTTACCGATCAAATTTTGGCGTTGTTGCCGGGGAAGGAACGGCTTTGTTGTTTAATACTAAAGATTGTTCTTTGTTTTTGTGTGTAGGAGAAGTACCATGGAACTCACTATCATGGGAAGCAAAAGAGGTGGCCAAGGACATTGCGCGAGGATTGATTTGCCCTCGGAAAAATTCGTGTAAAAGCGAGTTTTTCCGATTGAAGTACTAACAAACTCGTTTGCAGGTGATCATACACATATTTTGCATTCTTTTCATTACACTGCTACATTTATCGTGTAATAAATCTGCTAATTTCTTTGTCTTAAATATCTATTTTGTAGAAGATAATAATGAAGAGAAAGAGAATTAAACCAAATAAATACCAGTTAAAATCAGATTTAACTGGATCTATTTGGTTAGCTGAGGATGATCTCAGATCTAGTTAGAACAAATCAAGGATTGGGGCAAATGTTCAGCTGAAGATCAGAGCAAATCAGAAAGATAACACCAAATGGAAACCAGTAAAATTCAAATTTCTATAAATCTATTTGGTTAGCTAAAGATCAATTGAGGATAATATCAAATACAAAGAGATAAATGGATAGAGAGAAGATCAACGGATGAGATGAAGCAAGTTTAACTCAGATTCTGACTGGATACATTTCAGTATTTGAATCATAACTTTCGCTACCGAATCTCAAATCTGATGATTCAAGATGATCCAGAAAGAGAACTTACAGAGATACAACTCTTATGTTGATCATTATTTCTAATTCTGTCATTTGGTAAGTGATATTAAGCAATCAACACTCCAACAAACTGCAGATCAGAACTGAATATCCACATCAAATCAAGTTTAGAGATAAAGGAGGATTCAAATTCAGAAATAACTAGATTTTCCTATCTTCATACTCCTCTAACATCTGCATTTCTTCTATAATAACCTGCAATCTCAAAGGCAAGGGAGACGACCAAGCAGAGAATAGAACTTAGGATAATTTTTATTTTGTAACTTAGGTTTTTAGTTTTCTTTTTATGTAATTTTTACTTTTCTTTATGTAACTGAGAGGAGAGATGACTTTCATGGAGGAATGAGAGCAAGCTTGTACTGCAGGTGACACCAGTGTAAGTGATCTCTTCTTTCATCGTTATTTGAATTGAATCAAAGTCTCTTTTTCTTTCTTTACTCTTGTTTTCTTTTACTCTCCTCTGATGTGTTACAATCCAAGAGAATCTGATAGCCTCGAGACTGCTTAGCCATTGCAAGTGCCCTTGATGGCCTATGGTGATAAACAATCCTTCTCTTGCTAGTATAATTTACATTTTTATTCGTAGTGTAGATCGAGAATGGGGAAGATCCTATATGCCATGCTTGATTGCCTTCAAAGACAAGGTAAGTCGTCGCAATGGATCCAAGGTATACGAGCACTGAAGAGGTAAGTAATTTTTAAGTTATCTTTCTGTTCTTTTATTCTTTAGTTTCAATATCACAAGCTCCAACCATCTTTATCACTCTTTTCCATTTCTTTGTATATAATCTATTTTTCATTTTTCCGTCCTCTTAATCTACCATCTTCTTCTAATTCAACTTTAACAATTTTTCCTTTTTTTTTTTTAAAGAACTAAAGAAGAACTTTAACCATACTTTGTAGCCTAAAAGAAGACTTACTAAAAAAGCTTCCATCGCTAGTCCCTCCTTGTGGATCACGACCCGCATAGCCACTTGCTATTGCGAAAAAATTGAGTTACTTGCACTCTTTATTCTGAATTGGAAATTCTGTATTTTCGTGTGCAGGTTCCAACTCAATCAAATTTTGGCACCGTTGCCGGGGAGGGACGGTAAGTTACTCTCTTTAAAAGTTTACATTTTTGGTTAACTTTCTTCTTTATTTTTTGTACAGATTTAACAAGGAATTCTTGTTGTAATGGACACATAAGTGGTCTTGCACTCTGCTCAAGAAAGCAGAGCCAAGAAGCCCTCAGATTTGCTACATTCCAGTGGCAAAACTAAGTGAACTACTAACTTGCATTTTTGTAGGTTGGCTGAATTGAAAATTTGAATTTCTGTAGCATTTATCTCCTTGTTTGACTCACTGTATATACATTTTTAACACAACAGTAAAAAGTTGACTGTAAATGCTAAAAATGATTTAGACTTTGTATTTAAGCACGTGTCTATTTCATTTCATTTCCTATTTACTATTGAAGAGTGTTGGAGCCAAGGTATGTGTGCATAGCATTTAGTATAAGGTTCATTCTTGTATGATTGCTTGAATGTTACTTTTTTCTATATACTTGTACACTACACTAAATTGATTTAAGGGCTTTTCTTATAAACAAGATAAGTTGGGGAAGTCATTACCCTCCCTTAGCCCACAAACAATCTCCTCACTCACTAACCCAAGCCTAACCAAAAATGAGTAGACGTTGGCCCTAGGGACATCTCGGACTCAATTAGGAGATTATCCTAAGGGGGAAAGGTGTTAGAATTTGACTCCTGCCAAATCAGTGTCTAGGAAGGGGATTAAGGGCCAAAAGCCCGAAGGTTGGTGGTTACTTAATTAAGGAACATTTTTGACAGATAACCTCCCACCAATCTTGCCCTGACCTGGTTGATTAGCTTGTTATCAAAGTCTGCATTATACCTCCTATGGACAGTCTAACTAGTTAGGAGTCATCTTGGTTAAAGGTCTACCCTAACTTAGCTTAGCATTTTTTCTTTTTTGTTTGCTTATTTGTTTGTTTTTTTCTCTGTTTGTGTTTTATTGTGTGATATGGCTTATAACAATAATTTTTTTAATTTTAATGGTAATCCATATTACACACCAACCTCATTTTCGGATATTACCAAACCGGCATATCATAATTTTAACCAACCTAGTGTGCCGGATTGATCTTATCCGAATTAATATAACCCATGATCCCAATCTTATAACCATAATTTCCAAAATAATTTCAACTCTTCACAGAGTCAGTGGGGATTCACCTCCCCCGAGTCCAATTTTCAACCAGCTTGTCCTCTCTATCCACCTTGTCCACAATATTTTCAATATTCATATTCAGTTCCACCAGTCCAAAATAGAAAACCATCAGTTTTGGAAATGAGTATGCGTGAGTCCAAACAACAATCACAAAATCTGATGGACTCACAATTTACCACCAATTCTAAAATAACACTTCATCTTTTCAAGACCAATCGCAACAAAATGATGAACATATCAACTATGAAAAGATGCTTGAAGCCATGACTCAGGCTCAAAACGATCGTAATCATGACATAGATATGATGGTCCAAACTCTACGTTCTCACCGTTTGGCTAGTTCTGATGTTGTTAACCATTCTGTTAGAGCTGAAGAGTCATGTTGTTTTGGAAAACAATGTTCCATTTCAGCACAATCATTTAAACTTGCCCAAACTCCAAATTTTGAAAATGATATTGACAGTTTGGCAAGTTATTCCTTTCTTGAAATAGAACTTGAGAATGAATATGAGCTTGAACCTCAACTTAGTGATTCAATTCTACTTTCTGATTCAATAATGACTCTGGTGTCTTCACCTGATTACAATCTTTTTCCCGAGTCAACATTGGATCCTGTGCCAATTCATCATGAAATTGAATCACCCATCTTTAATGATCATCAAATTGAACTTGACCAATTTCACACTTTTGAAAGTCCTATTGACAAATTGGCAAGTTCTCATTTTTATGAAATTGAAATCAATGAGAAATGTGACCTAGATTCTCAAATTTGTGATTCAATTCAAATTCCCGAATCAATATTGACTCCTATTTTGTTACCCGACTTGAGTAATATTTTAGAGTCAGTTTTGATTCCTACACCTGTCATTCTTGAACTTGAATCACCAATATTAAGTCACATTCCATTGTTGGAAAATGAATGTGGACTTGAGTTTCAACTTCTTGATTTGGACCCACTTCTTGAACCAATCTCGACTCCTGAACCTTTACTTGACTTAAGTCACTTTCCTGAGTCGGTATTAGTTCCCATACTTCCTAAGTCCAAGTCAATCATTCTATCTTTTCACACTCCATTTTGGGACAAGGCGGTTGACAAAATTGACTCTGAAATTAATTATGGAATTTGAAAATTAGATGAGGTCAAATATTTAATAAAAATCATTCATGTATATATCATTTTAGTTTGGTTTGGGAGACATCGATTAAAGGCTCGTTACATGGGCAGATTAGAAAGCCTTATAGAACTAAGAAATAATACCACAATATATATATATATATATATATATATATATATATATATATATATATATATATATATATATATATATATATATATATATAAGGCATAAGAGTTAGAGTTAATGAACCCTTAGTCAAAATTTTCACGGTCATAAGGTGCATATGACTTAGGGTAAAGTAATGGACTAAATGAGAAGTACAATTTGACTCCTTACTTTGATTGATAACAAATTTTTGAATAGAGACTAAGTTTAGGAATGAAAAATTCAGTTTTCCTATAACTTATAAATTACTTAAATCTTACAATTATATTTCAAATATTTTTCTCTTTCAAAATGTATTTAGAAAATACTAACTCTTTGCTTCTCTTTCTTTATGAATTTTGTGGGTGTAATCCACTGAAACCCTCATGAGACAAAACTCGTCCTCTAGAGGAAACCTAGAGGTTTAAACGGCTTGTTGCACATGCTTAGTGCAATCGAATGACCTGCGAAAGGGGTCTTATAATCCTTAGTATAGTTTTGTTGTTTTGCTCGAGGACGATCAAAAGATAGGTGTGGGGGTGTGATCGTACACATATTTTTCATTCTTTTCATTACACTCCTACATTAATCGTGTAATAAATCTGCTAATTTCTTTGTCTTAAATGTCTATTTTGTAGAAGATAATAATGAAGAGAAAGAGAATTAAACTAAATAAATACCAGTTAAAATCAGATTTAACTGGATCTATTTGGTTAGCTGAGGATGATCCCAGATCTAGTTAGAACAAATCAAGGATTAGGGCAAATGTTCAGCTGAACATCAGAGCAAATCGAAAGATAACACAAAATGGAAACTAGTAAAATTCAGATTTCTATAAATCCATTTTGGCTAGCTAAAGATCAATTGAGGATAATATCAAATAAAGAGAGATAAATGGATAGAGAGAAGATCAACGGATGAGATGAAGCAAGTTTGACTCAGATTTTGACTGGATACATTTCAGTATTTGAATCATAACTTTCGCTACCGAATATCAAATCTAATGATTCAAGATGATCCAGAAAGAGCACTAACAGAGATATAACTCTTATGTTGATTACTATTTCTAATTCTGTCATTTGGTAAGTGATATTAAGCAATCAACACGCCAACAAACTGCAGATCAGAACTGAATATCCACATCAATCAAGTTTGGAGATAAGGGAGGATTCAAATTCAGAAATAACTAGATTTTCCTATCTTCATACTCCTCTAACATCTGCATTTCTTCTATAAATACCTGCAATCTCAAAGGCAAGGGAGACGACCAAGCAGAGAACAGAACTTAGGATAATTTGTAGTTTGTAACTTAGATTTTTAGTTTTCTTTTTATATAATTTTTACTTTTCTTTATGTAACTGAGAGGAGAGATGACTTTCATGGAGGAATGAGAGCAAGCTTGTACTGCAGGTGACACCAGTGTAAGTGATCTCTTCTTTCATTGTTATTTGAATTGAATCAAGTCTCTTTTTCTTTCTTTACTCTTGTTTTCTTTTACTCTCCTCTGATGTGTTGCAATCCAAGAGAATCCGATAGCCTCGAGACTGCTTAGCCGTTGCAAGTGCCCTTGATGGCCTATGGTGATGAACAATCCTTCTCTTGCTAGTATAATTTGCCCTTTTATTCGTAGTGTAGATCGAGAATGGGGAAGATCCTATACGCCGTGCTTGATTGCCTTCAAAGACAAGGTAAGTCGTCGCAACGGATCCAAGGTATACGAGCACTGAAGAGGTAAGTAATTTTTAGGTTATCTTTCTGTTCTTTTATTCTTTAGTTTCAATATCACAAGCTCCAACCATCTTTATCACTCTTTTCCATTTCTTTGTATATAATCAAATTTTCATTTTTCCATCTCCTTAATCTACCATCTTCTTCTAATTCAACTTTAACAATTTTTCCTTTTTCTTTTAAAGAACTAAAGAAGAACTTTAACCATACTTTGTAGCCTAAAAGAAGACTTACTAAAAAAGCTTCCATCGCTAGTCTCTCCTTGCGGATCACGACCCGCATAGCTACTTACTTTTGCGGTAAAATTGAGTTACTTGCACTCTTTATTCTAAATCTGAAATTCTGTATTTTCGTGTGCAGGTTCCAACTCAATCAGCAGGGTTGCCGAAAGCCGCTAAAAAATGCTTTCTAAATTTTAGTTTCCTTGGATGCTTCACCTTATGCATGTATAATAAACTCAACAGAAATTCACTTGTTGCTTAATTGAAATTTGGATTAGACTTTTGTATTTAGGGCACGTGTCTATTTCAATTCATTTCAATTTCTATTGAAGAGTGCTGGAGAAAAGGTACGTGTGCAATCATATAGAATAGGACTAACATTTTGAAGTGATTTACCGCTTTGAATGTTAATGATCGGGGCGAAACTAGCACTCAAAAAGTGTGTTTTATGAAATCAATGTAAAAGTTTGTATTTGCTAATGTGCCCTCGATACTTCTGTTATAGCACTAGCTCAACGGGTCGAATCCACAGGGACGGGAGGTGATAGAAGCATTAACAGTCTCTAATCACATCGTTTGTTAATAGTTCTTCTTTATTAAAAGAATTAGAAAAAGAAAAAGAAAAGAAAAGAAAAGGAAAACAAGCATGTGGTAGGTGGAGAAGGCGATGAAAACGTCGATGTTAAAAAAAAACCAAGAGAAGTTGTTTGGAAAATAAAATAGAAAAGAAGATGAAGCTTGTAGTAAAGAAAATGAAAACAAGGGTGAACAAAGAGGATGGTGAAAACAACGATGAAAATGATAAAAGAATTGCTTTTTAAAACAAGATAAAAGAAAACTCATGGCTACTAACTATCAAGTGATCCACTAACCATGCTAACCTTTTAGTGATAGTTGCCTTACTTGGATCCTTGGCCATCACTAATCCTTGGCTTCAAGAGACGATACAGAGCATGGTTCATAAGATTGGTCTTCTACATTAAAACAACACATCCATACCACTAACAAGTTGCAAGCTACTTATTAAATCATCAAAACCGGTTAGAGGTTAGCATGAAATAAATAAGACATTGCAAGTTAGCAAGTTAGTGGTTTAGGTGTTAAAAATGTTAGAATGTTAGAATCCATCATTATGAGCCATCAATGGCTCTTGCAAGAGCAAGGCCTTATAGAGGCTATTAGATTCATGTGGATTATTAAGTAAGTGGTTAGATGGTTAGTGGTTAGTAATTAGATTGCCATGAGAAGAAGAAAAGTTAGCCAAGCAACATATAGAAGATGGAGGAGATTACATCGGAGAAGAAAGGAGGCACCTTTACGTAGATTGTCACCATCTATTACATCAATCCTTCTCTATCTCTCTCTGAATCTCTCAGCCCTACTACAAGATCTAAAAACAAAATAACATAACAAAATACAAGAAATGAAGAACACCTAACTATACTACACTAAAACATAGAAACCCTAGCCTAAAATCAAAAACTGCTCCCGTTTTGGCCAACTACAGGGGTTTAAATAGGCATAGGATCCTTCTGGAAGACGAGACGGGGCCGCACGTCGAAAATTGACGCGTGGCCCCACCAATAGGCCGCGGATCCGCGGCTTTTGCCGTGGATTTGCGGCCAAACCAGGGAGTTATCTCCCTGGTTTTGGTGCGGAGCTGCGTCGTGTCTCTAGGAGCTTCCTGGTATATTCTGTTTCTGATAATTTTGCCCGAATATTCGTCTGACATGAGCAAAGGTCTAGGTTCGACGTATCTTCTAGATGTTTCTTTGCTTGGCCTCCAAGAAATCCGGGATTAATTACCATAAAATGGAATTAATTAAGCTCTTATTACTCCTTTGCCCATGAACTCTTGATTTACCTGCAAGAGAGACCAAAATACGGTTTAGACCGACATTTTATTCATAAATCAGTGAGAAATGCGATATAATAATGCATAATTGTAGACTAATCATACCCCCACACTTATCTTTTGCTCGTCCCGAGAAAAACAAGAAAAGAAGAACAATAGTACAATTGTTATTACACCACTTTCGCAGGTGACGCGATTGCACTGGGCATGTGCAACAAGCCGTTAAACCTCTAGGTTACCCTAGAGGAGGAGTTTGGTCTCCTGAGGGTTTTCAGCGGATTGCACCCACAAAATCCATAAAGAATGAAGACAAATGTTAGTATTTTGAAAATGCATTTTGAAAGAGAGACAAGTTTATGAAATATTTTTGCAAAAATATAAGTGATCTAAGGTCATAAGTCCACCAAAAATCATTCTTCCTTAAACTTAGTCTCTATGCAAGATCTTGTCTTCAATTAAAGTAAGAATTCAAAATTGGATTGAATATTTTATCTTTCATAAAACCTTGATAATATGCACTTTGTGATAGTGAAGATTTCTAAGATTTCAACTCTAACCATCAAGCCATTTATTTTTATATATATTTTTTCTTTTTCTTTTTTCTTCTCTTAGTTTTCTTAGTCTTTCTAGTTCACCCATGTAGCGAGCCTATAACCGATGACTCCCAGACCAGACGGTTATAGGGCACCAGATGAGAAAACATCCCTCGGTTTAAGGACTCGAGTAAATAAGGCCACAAAACTAAGGGGATTTATTTGTTTCTTTTGACCACCGTTAGGCGTGAATAGTCATGCTTCTTGAGGCATAATTATCCAGCTTAATAAGTGATGATTTTTTTTATTTTATTTATTTACTTATTTTATTTATGGCATTTTAGGTCTTTGTTTCCATCCCAAAATTGTGTAAGTGTGAAGTGCATACTATCTAAGGCAAAAAAATTCAAGATAAAATTATCTCCCCAATTTATCTTACTTAGCCTATAATTTTAAACAAGATCTATTATTTTGACTAGGTTTAAGATGTCATAATTAAGGTTTTCTTAGTTTCTAAGATCATCTTAATTTTCTTAAAAATAGACCAAAACTTTGTCTCTTATTTCAAAAAGTTTTTAAAGAAAGAAAAAATTCCTATACAAAAGAGAAGATTTCTAAAAGTATCCTAAAAGAAGTGTAAAAGCAAGAAAATCTAAAAACTCTACATTAGTAAACCCTCCCCCACACTTATCTCATGCATTGTCCTCAATGCATCGTGATGTATGTATGCATGAAACAAATAGAGAGGGAAGGAAAAATCACCTCAAGGTGGTGGTTCTGGTGGTAGTCTGATTGGTCCACGAAATGCGGCCCAATCCAACTTGCGTGGGGTTCGGAGGAACCCACCAGAGACCTCTATAATACAACCCACTAGAAAGATGTATATATTTATAATTTTTATTAAAAATTAAACCTTATCTGATTTTCAAATTTTCAAAATAATTTCAGAGTCAAATTCATCAAGACCCTTGTCCCAGAATGGAATGATTGATTTGGACTCAGGAAATACATGAACTAATACCGACTCAGAAAAAAGACTTAAGTCAAGTAAAGGTTCAGGAGTCGAGATTGGTTCAGGAAGTGGGTCCAAATTAAGAAGATGAAGCTCAAGTCCACATTCATTTTCCCATGATGGAATGTGACTTTCTAAGATTGGTGAGTTCAGTTCAAGAATGACAGGCACGGGAACCAAAACTGACTCTAAAATATTACTCAAATTGGGTAACATAATAGGAGTCAATAGTGATTTAGGAATTTGAACTGGATCACAAATTTGAGGATCAAAGTCACATTCCTCATTGAGTTCAATTCCATAAAAATCAGAACTTGCCAATTTATCAATGGGAGTTTCAAAGGTATGAAATTGGTCAAGTTCAATATGATGATCATAAAAGATTGGTGATTCAATTTCACAATGAACTGGCACTGGATCCAATACTGACTCGGGAAAAGGCCTGAATTCAGGTAAAAACACCTAAGTCAATATTGAATCAGGAAGTGAAATTGAATTATCAAGTTGAAGTTCAGGATCATATTCATGCTCAAGTTCAATTTCAAAAAAGGATAACTTGCCAAAATGTCAATGGGATCTTTAACATTTGAAGTTTGGACAAGTTCAGATGGGTGTGCTGAAATTGAATCTTGATTTTCAAAACACATGATTCTGTGGCTCTAACATAATGTTTAGTGACATCAGAAATGGTCAAACGATGAGAATGAAGACTTTTGACCATCATATCTATGTCATGATTACGAGCCATTTGAGCTTCAGTCATGATTTCAAGCATCTTTTCATAATTAATTGGTTCATCGTTTTGTTGTGACTGGCCTGAAAAGATGATGATTTGTTTTGGAAATTGTGGTGAAATCATGAGTCCATCAGATTTGATTGTTATTCAGACTCACGCAAGAATTCCTTACTCATTCCTCAGGCAGCTGGTTGGTCATTATAAGGAGGTGGAACTGAGTAAGACTCTTGAAAATATTGTAGAATTAGAGAGGCCATCCTTTTCTAAAGTAGTCGCTCGACCTCTTATAAATTGGCTTCTATACTCTTTCTTAACTCAGATTTTTCTTCAATGGGAGGTCCAGAAAAAAGAGTATAGGAAGCAAAATCGGGGAAGGAATATTGCGTAAATTGTGGACAAGGTGGACATGGTGGCCAAGATGGTTGAAAATTAAACTCAGGGGAGGTGAATCCCCATTGACTCTGTGACGAGTTGAAATTATTTTGGAAATTATAGTCATAAGAATGTGGGTATGGGTTGTATTGATTCGGATAAGTCCAACCCGGTGCATTTGGTTGGTGCATATTGTAAAAAGCCGGGTTGGAATTATCCAAACCGAATGGGGTCGGTGTGAAATATGGATTCATATTCGGATTGAAAGAATTGTTATTGTTGAATTCCATTTCACAAACAATCACAAACAAAAAGAAAAATCAAACAACAAACAAATAAAAAAAATCAAAACCAAGCCTATAGTAGGGTTTGACCTAGACCTAGACGACTCCTAACTGGTCGATTACCCGGGGAGGTTGTTGCTTGAATCTGACCACAAGCTAATCGGCCAGGTAGGGGCAAAATACGGTGGGAGGTATCCGTGCGTAAGCAACGGGCCTTAATTACGCCAAACTACGGTATCTTCCAGGCATAACCTCTTAATTCCCAACCTTAGACACTGATTTCACAAGAGTAAGATTCAAAACAAGTTCCACCCTTGGTCAATATCTTAATGAGTTCGAGATGTCCCTAGGGCCAACGTCTATCAATTTTTATTAGGGCTTGTGTTGTCTGAGTGGGGAGGTAATTTTTGGGCTAAGGAAGGGTGATGAAATCCCCACTTTATCTTGTATCGGGTTATCCCTTAAGATCAATTCATGCAAGTGTGCAATATAGATAAGAATATAACACAAAGCGAATAAATCACCCACGTGTTTGTCCTATGCTATATGCAATGCCATATGTACACCTTCATCCAGATCACAACAACAGAGCAAAATACAGTATATTAGAATTGAATTGACACGTGTCTAAATGCAAATGTCTAAACCGTCTTAAAAGCGTCCAAATACCGTATTTTAGTTCTTTAGTTTATTGTGGTGTGTAGGCAATCAAAGCAGGAAAGTAATAGTACAGATCCGCTAGCTATTACAATTCACACATCCCAGCACAACAAAATAAACAATGTTTACAACACGGCCGCGTTTTTGCAGCAAAAGTCGCGTTTGCGCGGTGGTTCTTTAGAAGCTGGTGCCCTGCTTTCAAGAGCAGGGAGATACAAAGCTAGTTTTTATTCTGCAATGTTAAGATCCTGTAAAGAATGTCCTGCACACCAAAATAGAGAAGACAATGTAATAAAAACGTGAAATCAAAACCATTCCCGTTCCCCGGCAACGGCGCCAAAAATTTGATCGGGCGCGAAATTAGCACTCAAAAAGTGTGCTTTATGAAATCAATGTAAAAGCTCGTATGTGCTAATGTGCCCTCGATACTTCCGTTATAGCACTGGCTCAACGGGTCGAATCCAGGGACGAGAGGCGATAGAAGCATTAACAGTCTCTATTCACGTCGTTTGTTAACAGTTCTTCTTTGTTAAAAGAATTAGAAAAAGAAAAAGAAAAGAAAAGGAAAGGAAAACAAGCATGTGGTAGGTGGAGAAGGCGATGAAAAAGACGATGTTAAAAAAAACCAAAGAGAAGTGGTTTGGAAAATAAAATATAAAAGAAGATGAAGCTTGTAGTAAAGAAAATGAAAACAAGGGTGAACAAAGAGGTGGTGAAAACAACGATGAAAATGATAAAAGAATTACTTTTTAAAACAAGATAAAAGAAAACTCATGGCTACTAACTACCAAGTGATCCACTAACCATGCTAACCTCTTAGTGATAGTTGCCTCACATGGATCCTTGGCCATCACTAATCCTTGGCTTCAAGAGACGATACGGAGCATGGTTCATAAGATTGGTCTTCTACATTCAAACAACACATCCATACCACTAACAAGTTGCAAGCTACTTATTAAATCATCAAAACTAGTTAGAGGTTAGCATGAAATAAAGAAGACATTGCAAGTTAGCAAGTTAATGGGTTAGGTGTTAGAAATGTTAGAATGTTAGAATCCATCATCATGAGCCATCAATGGCTCTTGCAAGAGCAAGGCCTTGTAGAGGCTATTAGATTCATGTGGATTATCAAGTAAGTGGTTAGATGATTTGTGGTTAGTAGTTAGATTGCCATGAGAAGAAAAGTTAGCAAAACATCATGTAGAAGATGGAGGAGATTACATCGGAGAAGAAAGGAGGCACATTTACATAGATTATCACCATCTATTACATCAATACCTCTATATCTCTCTCTGAATCTCTCAGCCCTACAACAAGATCTAAAAACGAAATAACATAACAAAATACAAGAATTGAAGAACACCTACCTACACTACCCTAAAACATAGATAAAAATCAGAAACTACTCCTAAAAACGAAAACTGCTCTTGAAAGCTCAAAATTTTATCGGGGCGGAACCGAGCACTCAAAAACGCGTTGTTTTATGAAATCAATGTAAAAATGTATATGTGCTAATGTTCCCTCGATACTTCCATTATAGCATTGGCTCAACGGGTCGAATCCATAGGGACGGGAGGCGATGGAAGCATTAACAGTTTTTATTCACATTTTATGTTAACAGTTCTTCTTTGTTAAAAGAATTAGAAAAAGAAAAGAAAAGAAAAGAAAAGGAAAACAAGCATGTGGTAGGTGAGGAGAACGATGAAAACGGCAAAGAAAACAAGAGAGAATTGGTTTGGAAAACAAAATAGAAAAGGAAGAAACAAAGGTGAACTAAGAGGATGGTGAAAACATCGACAGAAAAATGAGAAAAGGAGTTTGGAAATGATTTTCAAAATAAAGTAAAATAAAACTCATAGCTACTAACTACTAATTGATCCACTAACCATGCTAACCTCTTAGTGATAGTTGCCTCACATGGATCCTCGGACATCACTAATCCTTGGCTTCAAGAGACGATACAAAGCATGGCAAATAAGATGGTTCATCACATTCAAACTTGCATCAAGAGCAAGCTAATACAAATACTAGATCATCAAACCATTAGAAGCAAGCATGAAATAAGAGAGAGTTAGCTTGATTAGCAAGTTAGCAAGTTAGCAAGTTAGATGTTAGAACCCATCATCATGAGCCATCAATGGCTCTTGCAAGAGCAAGGCCTTGTAGAGGCTACTAGATTCATGTGGATTATCAAGTAAGTGGTTAGATGCTTAGTGGTTAGTAGTTAGATTGCCATGAGAAGAAGAAAAGTTAGCCAAGCATCATGTAGAAGATGGAGGAGATTACATCGGAGAAGAAAGGAGGCACCTTTACATAGATTGTCACCATCTATTATATCAATCCCTCTCTATCTCTCTCTGAATCTCTCAGCCCTACTACAAGATCTAAAAACGAAATAACATAACAAAATACAAGAAATGAAGAACACCTAACTACATTACACTAAAACATAGAAACCCTAGCCTAAAATCAAAAACTGCTCCCGTTTTGACCAACTACAGGGGTTTATATAGGCATAGGATCCTTCTGGAAGACGAGACGGGGCCACGCGTCGAAAATCGACGCGTGACCCCACCGATGGGCCGTGGATCCGTGGCTTTTGCCGCGGATCCGCGCCAAACTAGGGAGTTATCTCCCTGGTTTGGGTGCGAAGCTGCATCGTGCCTCTAGGAGCTTCCTGGTATATTCTGTTTCTGGTAATTTCGCCCGAATATTCGTCTAACATTAGTAAAGGTCTTGGTTCGACGTATCTTCTAGATGTTCCTTTGCTTGGCCTCCAAGAAATCCGGGATTAATTACCATAAAATGGAATTAATTAAGCTCTTATTACTCCTTTGCCCTGAACTCTTGATTTACCTGCAAGAGAGATCAAAACACGGTTTAGACCGATATTTTATTCATAAATCGGTGAGAAATGTGATATAATAATGCATAATTGTAGATTAATCACACCCCCACACTTATCTTTTGTTCGTCCCGAGCAAAACAAGAAAAGAAGAACTATAGTACAATTGTTATTACACCACTTTCGCAGGTAACGCGATTGCACTGAGCATGTGCAACAAGCCGTTAGACCTCTAGGTTACCCTAGAGGAAGAGTTTGGTCTCCTGAGGGTTTTCAGTGGATTGCACCCACAAAATTTATAAAGAAAGAAGACAAATGTTAGTATTTTGAAAATGCATTTTGAAAGAGAGACAAGTTTATGAAATATTTTTGCAAAAATATAAGTGATCTAAGGTCATAAGTCCACCAAAAATCATTCTTCTTTAAACTTAGTCTCTATGCAAGATCTTGTCTTCAATTAAGTTAAGAATTCAAATTGGATTGAATATTTTATCTTTCATAAAACTAGATAATATGCACTTTGTATAGTGAAGATTTCTGCGATTTCAACTCTAACCATCAAGCCATTTATTTTTATATATATATATTTTTTTCTTTTTTCTTTTTTCTTCCCTTAGTTTTCTTAGGCTTTCTAGTTCACCCATGTAGCGAGCCTATAACCGATGACTCCCAGACAAGACGATTTTAGGGCACTAGATTAGAAAACATCCCTCGGGTTTAAGGACTTGAGTAAACTAGGCCACTAAACTAAGAGGGATTTATTTATTTCTTTTGACCACCGTTAGGCATGAATAATCATGCTTCTTGAGGCATAATTATCCAGCTTAATAAGTGATGATTTTTTTAATTAATTTATTTATTTATTTTATTTATGGCATTTTAGGTTTTTGTTTCCATCCCAAAAATTGTGTAAGTGTGAAGTGCATACTATTTAAGGCAAAAAATTCAAGATAAAATTATCTCCCCAATTTATCTTACTTAGTCTATAATTTTAAACAAGATCTATTATTTTGACTAGGTTTAAGATGTCATAATTAAGGTTTCCTTAGTTTCTAAGATCATCTTAATTTTCTTAAAAATAGACCAAAACATTGTCTCTTATTTCAAAAGTTTTTAAAGGAAGAAAAAATTCCTATACAAAAGGAAGATTTCTAAAAGTATCCTAAAAGAAGTTTAAAAGAAAGAAATCTAAAAACTCTACGTTAGTAAACCCTCTTTGCTCAATAAGAATAAAAACTAGCTTTATAGCTCCCTGCTCTTGAAAGCAGGGCCCCAGCTTCTAAAGAACCGCCGCGCAAACGCGACTTTTGCCACGAAAACGCGCCAAGTTGTAATCATTGTGTATCTTGTTGTGCTGGGATGTGTTCATTGTAATAGCTAGTGGATCTGTATTATTACTTTCCTGTTTTGATTGCCTACACACCATAATAAACTAAAGAACTAAAATAAGGTATTTGGACGCTTTTAAAATGGCTTAGACATTTGCATTTAGGCATGTGTCAATTCAATTCCAATATACTGTATTTTTTTCTGTTGTTGTGATTTGGATTGAGGTGTACATATGGCATTGCATATAACATAGGACAAACACGTGGGTGATTTATCGCTTTGTGTTATATTCTTGTCTATATTGCACACTTGCACGAATTGAACTTAAGGGTAAGACCCAAACAAGATAAGTGGGATTTAATCACCCTTCCTTAACCCAAAAACCACCTCCCCACTCACACAAACCAAGCCCTAATAAAAATTGATAGACGTTGGCCCCTAGGGACATCTCGGACTTATTAAGAGATTGACCGAGGGTGAAACTTGTTTTGAATCTTACTCTTGTGAAATCGGTGTCTAAGGTTAGGGATTCAGAGGTAAAGCCTCGAAGATACCGTGGTTTGGCGTAATTAAGGCTCGTTGCTTACGCACGGATACCTCCCACCGTATTTTGCCCCTACCTGGCCGATTAGCTTGTGGTCGGATTCAAGCAACAAACTCCCCCGGGTAATCGACCAGTTAGGAGTCGTCTAGGTCTAGGTCAACCCTACTATAGGCTTAGTTTTATTTTTTTCTTTTCTTTTTCTTTGTTGTTTGATTTTTCTTTTTTGTTTGTGATTGTTTGTGAAATGGAATTCAACAATAACAATTCTTTCAATCCGAATTTGAATCCATATTTCACACCGACCCCATTCGATTCGGATAATTCCAATCCGATTTTTCACAATATGAACCAACCAGATACACCGGGTTGGACTTATCCGAGTCAATACAACCCATACCCACATTCTTATGACTATAATTTCCAAAATAATTTCAACTCGTTACAGAGTCAATGGGGATTCACCTCCCCCGAGTTTAATTTTCAACCTCAGTGTCCCCCATGTCCACCTTGTCCACAAATCTCATTCCCCAATTTCGCTTCTTATACTCCTTTTCTAGAACAACCAATTGAAGAAAAATCTGAGTTAGAAAAGAGAGTAGAAGCCAATTTACAAGAGGTCGAGCGATTACTTCAGAAAAGGAGGGCCTCTCCAATTTCACAGTATTTTCAAGAGTCATACTCAGTTCCACCTCCTCATAATGACCAACCATCTGCCCTGGAAATGAGTAAGGAACTCTTGTGTGAGTCCAAGCTTCAATCTTAAAGCATTTTTGACTCACATTCTTCACAAAATTTTCAAAACCAAGATTCTTATACTCCCATTCTAGAGCATCCACTTGTAGAAAAATCAAGTCTAGAAAAGCGTATAGAAATCTTGCAGGAGTGTGCGTTACAATTTCAAAAATCTTCTTCTCAGTCTATTGATAGGTTGGAAACACAATTGAGTAAATTGGTCAACATTTTTAAGAATGAAGAAACTCTCTCTTCACCGCCTTTGACCAATTCAAATATCTCTAACCCTATCAATTTGACCCATGACTCCTATTGTTTTGGAAGCCAAGATTCCTACACTCCTTTTCTAGAACAACTACTTGAAGATACATCATATCTAGAAAAGAGGATAGAGGTCTTGCAAGAGTCAAGTCTTGCAAGAGTCTGCACTAAAATTTCAAAAATCATCTGCCGAGTCTGTCAATAGGTTGAAAACATAATTGAGTCAATTGGTTAGCATTTATAGGAATAAGAAAACTCTATCTTATCAACCTTTGACCAATTCATCTATGCCAAACTCTATTGATCTGACCCAGGATTCTTGTCATTTTGAACATCAAGATTCAATTTTAGCACATCCACCTGAACTTGTCCAAACTTCAAATCACATTGACATTTTGGCAAGTTACCCTTTTCCTGAAATTGAACTTGAGCATGAATATGATCCTGAACTTCCACTTGATAATTCAATTTCACTTCTTGATTCAATATTGACTCAGGTATTTTTACCTGAATTCAGGCCTTTTCCCGAGTCAGTATTGGTTCCTGTACCGGTCCATTGTGAAATTGAATCACCAATCTTTTATGATGATCATATTGAACTTGACCAATTTTATACTTTTGAAACTTCCATAGATAAATTGGCAAGTTCTCATTTTTCTAGAATTGAACTCAATGAGGAATGTGACTTTGATCCTCAAATTTGTGATCCAGTTCAAATTCCTGAATCAATATTGACTCCTGTTTTGTTACCCAATTTGAGCAACATTTTAGAGTCAGTTTTGATTCCCATACCTGTCATTCTTGAACTTGAATCACCAATTTTAGATAGTCACATTCCATCATGGGGAAATGAATGTGGACTTGAGTTTCAACTTCTTAATTTGGACCCACTTTCTGAACCAATCTCGATTCCCGAACCTTAACTTGATTTAAGTCATTTTTCGGAGTCAGTATTAGTTCCTGGATTTCCTGAGTCCAAATCAATCATTCCATTCTGGGACAAGGGTTTTGATAAATTTGACTCTGTAATTATTTTGAAAATTTGGAAATTGGATGGGGTTAAATTTTTAATAAAAATCATAAATATATACATCTTTCTAGTGGGTTGTATTATAGAGGTCTTTGGTGGGTTCCTCCAGACTCCACGCAAGTTGGATTGGGCCGCATTTCGTGGACCAATCAGACCGCCACCGGAACCACCACCTTGAGGTGATTTTTCCTTCCCTCTCTATTTGTTTCATGCATACATACATCACGATGCATTGAGGACAATGCATGAGATAAGCTTGGGGGAGGGTTTACTAACATAGAGTTTTTAGATTTTCTTTCTTTTACACTTCTTTTAGGATACTTTTCTTTTGTATAGGAATTTTCTCTTTCTTTAAAAACTTTTTGAAACAAGAGACAAAATTTTGGATCTATTTTTATGAAAATTAAGATGATCTTAGAAACTAAGAAAACCTCAATTATGACATCTTAAACCTAGTCGAAATAATGGATCTTGTTTAAAATTATAGGCTAAGTAAGATAAATTGGGGAGATAATTTTATCTTGAATTTTTTGCCTTAGATAATATGCACTTCACACTTACACAATTTTTGGGATGGAAACAAAGACCTAAAATGTCATAAATAAAAAGAAAAAATAAATAAATAAATCATCACTTATTAAGCTGGATAATTATGCCTCAAGAAGCATGTTTATTCGCGCCTAACGGTGGTCAAAAGAAACAAATAAATCCCCCTTAGTTTTGTGGCCTTGTTTACTCGAGTCCTTAAACCCGAGGGATGTTTTCTCATATGGTGCCCTAGGACCTTCTGGTTTGGGAGTCATTGGTTATAGGCTCCCTACATGGGTGAACTAGAAAGCCTAAGAAAACTAAGGGAAGAAAAAAAGAAGAAAAAGAATAGAAAAGATAGCTAGATTCTTTCCTGAGCATTATATACATTTACATATTGAGGGATTAATCAAAGACTTAGTGATTTTATTTACACACACATATATATATATTAAAAAAATAAAAAAAACAAAAATATATACATATATATATTAATAAATAAAATAAAAACTTAATCACTAATTAAGCTGGTTAGTTGTGCCTTAAGAAGAATGGCCAGTCACGCCTAAAGGTGGTTAAGTCCTTAGCATTCGTGGCCTAGTTTACTTGAGTCCTTGGACCTTAGGGATGTATCTTCATCTGGTGCCCTAAGACCGGCTGGTTTGAGAGTCATCGGTAAAAGGCTCGTTATATGGGTAAATTAGAAAGCCTAATGAAGCTAGGAGATGTAAATATAAATAAATAATAAAAGAAATATATATATATAAGTAAATAAATGAACTCAAGTCTAAGAAAAATTCCTCATATACATAGATGTATATATGCTAGGCTTGATAAAAAATCCAGTTTTCTCTCTATTCCTTAAAAACTTAACCTAAAGATCCGACAAAACTCCTCTTTTTAACTTATATTAAGAAATCTTAGTTTAGGATATCCGTAATTCCTAAGATCAAGTTTAATTCTTTAAAAATGAATCAAAATATTATTTTTTTATTTTTTAATCATTTTTTTAAAAAAGAAAATGAAAAATCCTATCCTAAAAAGAAAATGAAAAATCCTAAAAAGAAAATGAAAATCCTATAATAGTATCTACCCCCCATACCTATCTCATGCATTGTTCCCAATGTATGCAAGATAATGTATGCATGAAACAAGTAAAGAAAAGGTGTCACCCGCTCCGTCATTTTGGACCAGCGGTGGTGCTAGGTCCGGCTGACTGTGAACGCCGCAAACCTTTCTCAATGCGATCTAAATGAGATGTCTGCTCCTCAACTTGTTTGCATAATCTAATTTGTCCCCGAAATATCTTCTTCATGCCTCGCCAAATGGTAGACATGAAGGCATGTGAATCAGTAGGGGGGTCCTGTGGCCAAAAGGCAGGTTCATCATCTTCCTCTAAAAGGTCCTCTGAAGAGGACTCAACTGGTACATCTTCAGACTGGACACTAGGAGTCCAGATCGCATGAAGACAATTGTTGTAGGCACTAGTGGCCCTCTCTGGTGCAATGAATACCCTCTCGTATGAGTTAAAAACATCATCTGGTAGGAAAGTCCTACACAGACGAGTTATCAGAACTGGGTATGAGTACTTGGCACCACGTGTGCGTGAGGAATTTGAATTTGCGATTAGACTATGAAAGATTATTTTATTAATGCAGATCGTGAGCTGCCAAGTCATGAGGTCATGGATGATTTGCAGCACCGGCCTGTTAAAGGAGGTTGTGTGGTCCAGTCCTAAAATGTTGCATTGAATCTAGCGACCAATGCAATGTACATTTCTAAATGTTGTATTGGCTTTGAGCCCCCTGTCCTGCTCTGTACAGCGAGCCCCCATGATAGACATGTAATCGATTAGAGGAAGGGGGTCGCTATGATATGGGTTACATGGAACTTGTGTGAGTTCCTCTAGCAGAGGAAGCGTGATAATGATGTCTCCCGTGGGCATATGTACCATGATTTGGTAAGTGTCAAAGTTCACAGAAGCGTGGTTAATGGAAGTGTAGAACAAATTGACTAACTCAGGACAATAATAAGCTTCCCTATCTGAGTTATCATATATCAAAGTATACCAATCCCAAGCACGAATAGGATCTAAGAAAATATGTCCATATCCGTTAATATCGCTAAGAATTTGAGAAAAATCTTTTTCAGCGAATATTGACGGTGCCATGATAAAGAATATAAAGCAACGGGAAGATTTCAGAGAATATAACGCAAACCTCCCCCAGACTACATGGGGGGAAAACACAAAATCGATTGTAGAGAGCAATCGGCTGTGGAAGAAGATGATCAGGTACTAGATCTAGAGATTTCAGAGGGCCGCGACAGTAGCAAATTTTGGCGGCCTATAAATAGACCGCCAAAATTTTAACAAATATTTTGATTGGGGCGAAACTAGCACTCAAAAACGCGTGTGTTATAAAATCAATGTAAAAGCTCGTATGTGCTAATGTGCCCTCGATACTTCCGTTATAGCATTGGCTCAACGGGTCGAATCCATAGGGATGAGAGGCGATAAAAGCATTAACAGTTTTTAGTCATGTCGTATGTTAACAAGTCTTCTTTGTTAAAAGAATTAGAAAAAGAAAAGAAAAGAAAGGAAAAGGAAATCAAGCATGCGGTAGGTGGAGAAGGCGATGAAAACGGCGATGAGAAACAAAAGAGAAGTAGGTTGAAAAAAAAGTAGAAAAGAGAAGATGAAACAACAGTGAACTAAGCGGATGGTGAAAACATCGATAAAAAAAATGATAAAAGATTTTGGAAATAGTTTTTAAAGCAAGATAAAAGAAACGATGAAAATGATAAAAAGAATTGCTTTTTGAAACAAGATAAAAGAAAGCTCGTGGCTACTAACTACTAATTGATCCACTAACCATGCTAACCTCTTAGTGATAGTTGTCTCACATGGATCCTTGGCCATCACTAATCCTTGGCTTCAAGAGACAATACAAAGCATGGCAAATAAGATGGTTCATCACATTCAAACTTACATCAAGAGCAAGCTAATACAAACATTAGATCATCAAACCATTAGAAGCAAGCATGAAATAAGAGAGAGTTAGCTTGGTTAGCAAGTTAGCAAGTTAGATGTTAGAACCCATCGTCATGAGCCATCAATGGCTCTTGCAAGAGCAAGGCCTTGTGAGGCTATTAGATTCATGTGGATTATCAAGTAAGTGGTTAGATGGTTAGTGGTTAGTAGTTAGATTTTCATGAGAAGAAGAAAAGTTAGCCAAGCAACATGTAGAAGATGGAGGAGATTACATTGGAGAAGAAAGGAGGCACCTTTACATAGATTGTCACCATCTATTACATCAATCCCTCTCTATCTCTCTCTGAATCACTCAGCCCTACTACAAGATCTAAAATGAAATTGTTGGCCCGGAGGCCTTCCTCTCTAGTTTTGATGATGATTAACTCATGTAGTTATGTTTACTAATTATCTTGTGATTTTAGTTACAGATCATTGATCAAGATATTAGTTGGTGATTGCTTCAAAAAGAGGAGTTTGGAAGCTTTCACTTGGTGATTCCAGGGCCCGAGCATCAAGATCATACATAGCCTTTCTCGTTGGATCACGGAGTTTGGACCGAGTCGACTTGAAGATGAAAATCGTCAAGAAGACTTAGGTATCCATAGTTTAGTGTGTTTAGATCCATTTGTAAAGCTTAGTATAGTTGATATGCTCAAGTGCATAACACACACGTTTTATGGTTTTTCAGTTTTTAGCTTAACCGATATTTGTTTTCATGAATAGATTGATCAAAACAAGTTTAATTGGTTTATGTATAGTAGATGTATTCTTTCTATACATGCATGCTTAAACTTCTTAGACAAACTTATTTTGACTATCCTATTCATGTATTGAAAAATTAAAGTTTGAAAAAATACAAGATTTTGTTTTTGATAAAAATGATAAGACACAAAAATAGTTCAAATTGCTTGATATTTGAGTTGAAATTTTTATCACATGTTTATTTATCAATGCAAAATGTTAAAACTATTTTTGGGGATTTTTAGAAGTTTTTAAAGAATTTTTAGAAATATTTTTAACATGTTTTTCTGACCCAGAATAGTGGCTGACAGGCCAGGTCGGCTGACCGCACGGTCGACCGCACCAAGGGCCGGTCGACCGTACGGTCGACCGACGTACACAGAGCTGTGCACGTCTGGCAGCACAGTGGGCCGGCCGTCCGACCGGTCGACCGGACCAGAGAGCTCTGCTCTCTGTATCTGGGCGGTCGACCGGGCGGTCGACTGAGATTGCCCAACGGTCATATTTATGACCATTGGCGGTCGACTGGCCGGTCGACCGCCAGCCTGTCAGGCTGACAGATCAGCCTAACGGCTAGTTTTCTTTTGGGCCTATAAATACCCCATCTCTTTAGGGTTTTTGACAAGATTTCAAGAGCCAAAATTTCTCTGGTATACAAGTGTTTTAAACAAGTTTTCAAAAGTGTTTTTGTGCCAAAAAGGATTCATCTTATTTGTTTTAGAGTTTTTGGAAAAATCAAAGAAAATAAAAATTGGGATATTTGTATTGTTCTTCATTTCTATCTTTTACAAGAGTTTTCCCAAGTATTTTTCTTTGAGTTTTGTTTTCCAAACTCTAGTTTTTCCACACTTTAGCTTATCTTCTATCCTATTCTATTAGGATCTTGTTTTGTGAAAAAGAAGAAAGAGAGATTGTTTGTGGTTGAAAGAAACCACTTGTTGTAAACACCCTTGCTTTTGTTGTATCCCTCTTTGGTAGAGGTTGATCGGGTGATTGGTTTGCTCCCTCTTTGGTAGAGGTTGAGATTGTGGTTTGTTCCCTCTAGAGAGAGGTGGAGTTTGGTTTGTAAACCCTCTTCGGTAGAGGTGTTGGTTGTTGTTGTTTGACTACGGGCCTACCCCTCGGTTGTGAGGCGGTGTTTGAGAGAGGAGTTCGGTACTCCCTTGTTGTAAAAAATCCTTCTCGGTGAAAGTTCCCTCGGTAGGAGTCCTCGGTGGACAAGATAGTGGATTAGAAATCCTTCTCGGTGAAGGCGGGGACGTAGAGCTAGGGGCTCGAACCTCGAAACATATTTTTGTGTTTGCGTTTGATCTATTGTCTCTCTAACTCTCTCTTTTATTTTGTGCAAAGCATTATTCATATTGCCATGTCATTCATATTGCTTGTGTTGCCTTGCATCGTTCATATTTCTATATCTCTTATATGCTTGGATTGCTTGTGTGTGCCTCACTTGTACTTAACCACAAGAGCTTCATATAGCACCTCAACCCTTATCTAGGGGAATCAAGAGGGGTTAGTCCAGAGCCCTTCACGGGAATTCGGCTACACTTGTGTGTTGTACTAAGTGTGTTGCAAAATTTGTTTTAGCTTCCGCATTTAGTTTCTAGATTAGCATTATCACCTATTTACCCCCCCTCTAGGTGATTTACAATTGGTATCAGAGCCTACGCTCCTGATACTTAGGCTTAACATCCTAGGAGTGAGATCCTTGTTTGCTAATCTATCATTTGCATTTGCTTGTTTGCACACTTTTGTTGTTTGCACACATATAGTTTGCACTCATGGATAGCCCTCCTATGTTTGATATTTCTAGACTTGAGATTTGGAAGGTTATGATGAGTTGTCATTTAAAAGCCCTAGGATATAAAGTTCACCTTGCCATTACTAAGGAATCCTTCCTTAGTGATAGCAAGCATATAGAGGCCAATGCAATAGCCCTAGAAGCACTTAGAGCATCACTTCATAAAGATTATTTACATGTGTTTGCTCACTATGATTCAGCTTTTGCAGTTTGGAGTATTTTGACTTCTCCCGAGCTACCAAGATTATCGAAAAGAAGAGAAGATCTAGAAGAGATGAGTCCGAAGAACATTGCTTCATGGTCCAAGGGAATGACTCCCTTGAGGTACACTCGGACACTCAACTAGATGTTAGTTCTAATTCATATTGCAATGAATGTCTAGAGGCACAAGCTATGAATGATGAACTTGCTAGAAATTGTAAAAATTTGATTTCTAATTACAAAATATTGAAAAATGAGAATCTTGTTTTAAAAGAAGAAAAGAAAAATTTGTCATCTAAAATTGAGATTGTTTTGCAAGAGAAGGAAAAGGTTTCTAGTGAATGTGACTCACTTAGATCTCAACTTAATCTTGTTTTAAAAGAAAATGAATTGTTGAAATCTAAAAATGATTGTGATGATGTGTTGAAGAAAAATGAGTTTTTATCTTCAAAAGTTGATGTCGTTTGAAAAGAGAATGTTGCTTTGAAAAATAAAATTATTTCTATTTCAAATGATTTAAATGTTTGTTTAAAGAAAAATAAAGTTTTACAAAATAAGATTGATGCACATGTTTGCCATGCTAGGGTAGTATCACACACTTCACCTATTGCATGTTCCACTTCTTCTTTGATTGAAAATGATATAAATTTAATTAAGAAGAATATGGATTGTTTGGGCTCCACCTTGAGCCAATGTGCCAAGAGCCACACACGTTTGGAATCCTTGTTTCAAAAGAAGCAAGTTCCATCTTTTCATGCACACCCTCCACGGCATACACATGCTTCCCACGGTCACCACCATCACATGTATGCTCATGTATACACTTGTACACATTGTGGACGTAAGGGCCACCTTGCTAAATTTTGTTATGATCGTATACATGTTTCAAATTTAGCAAAGAATTTTGTTTGGCTTAGAGAAGGGACTAACCCCCATGGACCCAATAAGATATGGGTACCAAAGACCACCCCTCGTGTTTATGATGTAGGTGTGGGCTCTCACATGACGTGAGAGTAGCGGTACCTTGGAGTGGATGCGTTCTGAGCTTCATGGAAATCATTTGGATGCATCACTTTCAAGGGATGTTTGGTGGAGAGGACCACCTTGTTTTGGAGACATGGAGAGTTGCCTCATAGGTTTTGGTAACGGTCTCTTACTCCTTATTTATGTTTGCATGCTTTTCATGTTTATTATATATAGCATGTTTTGATGTTTATATGATCATTATGAAAATGCCATGATTATTAGACTCTTGACATGCATGAATAGCCCTTTTGAGACACCCATGTTTAAATATGGTCTATTATTTTGTGTTCTCACCGTTTGTTTAGCTATCATGTCTATCATAGGTTTAATAACATGTGGATTTACATAATAATCATGTTTAGTTTTTATTTATCATGATGATTTTTGTCATGTTTTTATGCTTTAAATGTTGAATATATGTTTAAATGTTAGTTTTCATTAAGACTAGGTATATATTTGTGCATATAGTGGGCCAGAAATAAATCTATATATGCTTATGCTTGAATGCTTATTTGTTCCCATTAGATGTGCTAGTATAGTCTAGTTTTGATGATCCATGCATTTTAAATTTGTATTCCCATTTTGGTTTTTTTTATGATCATGTGTTTTCATTTCATGTATATGTCTATTTTGCCAAACTTTAAGATATACATGTATACCCCTTGAGTCATTTGCTTTTCATGCAAATCTATACATATGGACTCAATTGTGTTTAGGGATATGTATGTATACTTTTTGTGTTTACAAATCTTACATATACCTTGAAATGAAATTTGTTTTAATGAAAATTTAGTTTTTCATGTTTCCATGTGTTTATGTTTAACTTCATGTATATGTCCATTTTATCCAAATTATTGTTTATACATATACATCCTTTTGAGCCACGTGCCTTCATGCATATATCTTTGTGGACTCGTTGTGTTTGGATATGTATGTATACTTTAGTTTGTATAGGACATACATATACCTTGAAGATTAAATAGTTTTGATGATTTTCATGTTTTCATGTTTCAAGGAATATTGAGCTTATTGTCCACTTTTCATGATTATGATCTTCACATTGTATTTGTACACTCACATTTATTGTTTACTCATGTGTTTGTTTTCATGAGTCATATTTATGCTTAATTGATTATGAGTGTTGACTATTTTGTGAATTTCATGTTTATGAAAAATAATTTTGTTTTATTCCTTACTTGAAGGATTTCATACTAGTTTACAAATTTTTCATATAACTAGTTGCGATATTCTTCATATGGTAGAGTTTTTCAAACAAAGCTTATTTTCAAACCTATTTTTTGAAAACCCCTACCATCTAAGGGCGGTTGGTTGGGAGATCATGCTCATGTATGCTTTATATTGAAAATCATTTTAAACTTGCGCATGAATGGGTGGTAGGTAATATGAGATATACATTTGATATTATTGTTGTTTCAATTGGTATCATTGGATTCTTTCAATTGGTATCAATTTTGACCTTTCTTGTATACTCATATATGTTTGTATGTATGTATGTTTTTCAATTCCAATAATATCAATTTCAATTGGTATCTATTTTTCATACATATATATGTTTGTGTTTATGCTAAGCTTGAGTTTAAATCTCATTTCAAGCCTACGCATTGTTTTAGTTGGTATTTCATAAAGGGGAAGAAAATTTGTTTTTGTATTTCAATTGGTATTTGGTTTACCTTTTCCACTCCCTTACTTAATAAATAGAAAATAATAATTTCAATTTGGTATCATATGTTTAAAAAAATAATACTTTTAATTGGTATCAAATTTGTTTTATTGATGAAATTCGATTTTCAATTGAGAAAATTTAAAATTTTGTTTAAAGAAAATAGTCAAAATGTTTTGATTTATATTGCATATATGCAAGGAGAGCTTAACATCTCTTCTACATATAGATTCATGATGCGTGTATCTTGTATTAAAGAGCTTGACATCTCTTCTTTATGTGGTACACGTGTGTAGGGGGAGCTTCACATCTCCTCTTATGCATTACATAGTGTACGTTATGTGAATTAGGGCTTGTCATCCCTCCTTCATGTAATGTATCTATGTAGGGAAGCTTCACATCTTCCTCTTCATGAATGTATATCGCATATACCATTTGTTGATTGATCTATGTTTACTTTCAATTGGTATCAAGATGCTACTCTGACATTTTTTCAATTGATATCTTAATTGATTGACACCCCTATTTGGTTTTGTTTTTGTTTTAGACAAAAAGGGGGAGAACATTGTCTTTATTTACCCCTTATTGATGATTGTTTCTTTGTATTAAAAAGAGGGAGAAGATTTTGTTTTGTTTTGTTTTTTACCCCTTTATTGATGATTGACAAAAAGGGGGAGAAAGATTTTGAGTTTTGGTTAAGTTTTATATATGCATATTTATTTTTTGCATATATTAAGTTTAATTTAGTTTAATTTTAATTGGTATCTAGAGCATGTTTTGTTTTTGAACATTTCATTGGTATCTAGAGCCTTTTATTGTTTATGCATGATTATGCATTGTCATTCATTGCATATTTATTATTTATTTGTTTATGCATGAGTTAAGGGGGAGCTTCTTTGAAGCTTAACTTTAATCCATGCATATATAACTCCATGAGTTTTGTCATCATCAAAAAGGGGGAGATTGTTGGCCCGAAGGCCTTCCTCTCTAGTTTTGATGATGATTAACTCATGTAGCTATGTTTACTAATTATCTTGTGATTTTAGTTACAGATCATTGATCAAGATATTAGTTGGTGATTGCTTCAAAAAGAGGAGTTTGGAAGCTTTCACTTGGTGATTCCAGGGCCCGAGCATCAAGATCATACATAGCCTTGCTCGTTGGATCACGGAGTTTGGACCGAGTCGACTTGAAGATGAAGATCGCCAAGAAGACTTAGGTATCCATAGTTTTGTGTGTTTAGATCCATTTGTAAAGCTTAGTATAGTGGATATGCTCAAGTGCACAACACACACGTTTTATGGTTTTTCGGTTTTTAGCTTAACCGATATTTGTTTTCATGAATAGATTGATCAAAACAAGTTTTATTGGTTTACTGTATAGTAGATGTATTCTTTCTATACATGCATGCTTAAACTTCTTAGACAAACTTATTTTGACTATCCTATTCATGTATTGAAAAATTAAAGTTTGATAAAATACAAGATTTGGTTTTTGATAAAAATGATAAGACACAAAAATAGTTCAAATTGCTTGATATTTGAGTTGAAATTTTTATCACATGTTTATATATCAATGCAAAATGTTAAAACTATTTTTGGGGATTTTTAGAAATTTTTAAAGAATTTTTAGAAATATTTTCAACATATTTTTTTGACCCAGAATAGTGGCTGACAGGCCAGGTCGGCCGACCGCAAGGTCGACCGCACCAAGGGCCGGTCGACCGTACGGTCAACCGACGTGCACAGAGTTGTGCACGTCTGGCAGCATAGTGGGCCGGCCGTCCGACCGGTCGACCGGACCAGAGAGCTCTGCTCTCTGTATCCAGGCGGTCGACAGAGATTGCCCAACGGTCATATTTATGACCGTTGGCGGTCGACCGGCCAGTCGACCGCCAGCCTGTCAGGCTGACAGATCAGCCTAATGGCTAGTTTTCTTTTGGGCCTATAAATACCCCATCTCTTTAGGGTTTTTGACAAGATTTCAAGAGCCAAAATTTCTCTGATATACAAGTATTTTAAACAAGTTTTCAAAAGTGTTTTTGTGCAAAAAAGGATTCATCTTATTTGTTTTAGAGTTTTTGAAAAAATCAAAGAAAATAAAAATTGGGAGATTTGTATTGTTCTTCATTTCTATCTTTTACAAGAGTTTTCCCAAGTATTTTTCTTTGAGTTTTTGTTTTCCAAACTCTAGTTTTTCCACACTTGAGCTTATCTTCTATCATATTCTATTAGGATCGTGTTTTGTGGAAAAGAAGAAAGAGAGATTGGTTGTGGTTGAAAGAAACCACTTGTTGTAAACACCCTTACTTTTGTTGTATCCCTCTTTGGTAGAGGTTGATCGGGTGATTGGTTTGCTCCCTCTTTGGTAGAGGTTGAGATTGTGGTTTGCTCCCTCTAGTGAGAGGTGGAGTTTGGTTTGTAAACCCTCTTCGGTAGAGGTGTTGGTTGTTGTTGTTTGGCTACGGGCCTACCCCTCGGTTGTGAGGCGGTGTTTGAGAGAGGAGTTCGGTACTCCCTTGTTGTAAAAATCTTTCTCGATGAAGGTTCCCTTGGTGGGAGTCCTCGGTGGACAAGATAGTGGATTAGAAATCCTTCTCGGTGAAGGCAGGGACGTAGAGCTAGGGGCTCGAACCTCGAAACATATCTTTGTGTTTGCGTTTGATCCATTGTCTCTCTAACTCTCTCTTTTATTTTGTGCAAAGCATTATTCATATTGCCATATCATTCATATTGCTTGTGTTGCCTTGCATCGTTCATATTGCTATATCTCTTATATGCTTGGATTGCTTGTGTGTGCCTCACTTGTACTTAACCACAAGAGCTTCATATAGCACCTCAACCCTTATCTAGGGGAATCAAGAGGAGTTAGTCCAGAGCCCTTTACAGGGAATTCAGCTACACTTGTGTGTTATACTAAGTGTGTTGCAAAATTTATTTTAGCTTCCGCATTTAGTTTCTAGATTAGCATTATCACCTATTCACCCCCCCTCTAGGTGATTTACAGAAACAACATAATAAATACAAGAAATGAAGAACACCTACCTATACTACCCTAAAACATAGAAAAAAATTAGAAACTACTCCTAAAAATGAAAACTGCTCCCGCTTTGGCCAAATACTGGGGTTTATATAGGCATAGAAACATTCTGGATGACGAGACGGGGCCACGTGTCAAAAATCGACGCGTGGCCCTTTTGCCGCGGATCCGCGGCCAAACCAGGGAGATATCTCCCTGGTTTTGGTGCGGGGATCCGTCTTGACTCTGAAAGCTTCCTGGTATATCCTATTTCGGGTAATTTCGTCCGAATATTCGTCTGACGTGCGCAAGAGTCTAGATTCGACGTATCTTCTAGATGATCCCTTGCTTGGTCTCCAAGTAATGCAGATTTAATTACCCTAAATTGGGTTTAATTAAGCTCTTATTACTCCTTTGCCCTTGAACTCTTGATTTACCTGAAATAGAGACCAAAACACGATTTAGACCGACAATTTATTCATAAATCGGTGGGAAAATGCGATATAATAATGCATAATTGTAGACTAATCGCACCCCAACACTTATCTTTTGCTCGTTCCGAGCAAAACAAGAAAAGAAGACTATACTACAAATGTTATTACACCACTTTCGCAGGTGACGCGATTGCACTGAGCATGTGCAACAAGCCGTTAAACCTCTAGGTTACCCCTAGAGGACGAGTTTAGTCTCCTGAGGGTTTTCAGCGGATTGCACCCACAAAATCCATAAAGAAAGAAGACAAATGTTAGTATTTGAAAATACATTTTGAAAGACAGACTTCAAAATATTTTTGCAAAAATATAAGCGATGTGAGGTCATAAGTCCACCAAAAATCATTCTTCCTTAAACTTAGTCTTTATGCAAGATCTTGTCTTCAATTAAGGTAAGAATTCAAAATTGGATTAAATATTTTATCTTTCATAAAACCTAGATAATATGCACTTTGTGATAGTGAAGATTTCTGGGATTTTAACTCTAACCATCAAGCCATTTATGAAAAAGAAAAATCCTAACTAAATCCCCGGCAACGGCGCTAAAAATTTTGTTCGGGGCGAAACTAGCACTCAAAAAAGTGGGTATTTATGAAATCGATGAAAAAGCTCGTATGTGCTAATGTTCCCTCGATACTTCTGTTATAGCATTGGCTCAACGGGTCAAATCAACAGGGACGGGAGGCGATTGAAGCATTAACAGTTTTTATTCACGTTTTACGTTAACAGTTCTTCTTTGTTAAAAGAATTAGAAAAAGAAAGTGAAAGAAAGGAAAAGGAAAACAAGCATGTGGAAGGTGGAGAAGGCGATGAAAATGTCGATGTGAAAACAAAATAGAAGTGGTTTGAAAAACAAATAGAAAAGGAAGATGAAACAACGTTGAACAAAGAGGATGGTGAAAATAACGATGAAAATGAGAAAAAGAGTTGCTTTTTAATTCAAGATAAAAGAAAGCTCATGGCTACTAATTACTAAGTGATCCACTAACCATGCTAACCTCTTAGTGATAGTTGCCTCACATGGATCCTTGGCCATCACTAATCCTTGGCTTCAAGAGACGATACAAAGCATGACAAATAAGATGGTTCATCACATTCAAACTTTCATCAAGAGCAAGCTAATACAAACATTAGATCATCAAACCATTAGGAGCAAGCATGAAATAAGAGAGAGTTAGTTTGGTTAGCAAGTTAGCAAGTTAGATGTTAGAACCCATCATCTTGAGCCATCAATGGCTCTTGCAAGAGCAAGGCCTTGTGAGACTATTAGATTCATGTGAATTATCAAGTAAGTGGTTAGATGGTTAGTGGTTAGTAGTTAGTAGTTAGATTGCCATGAGAAGAAGAAAAGTTAGCCAAGCAACATGTAGAAGATGGAGGAGATTACATTGGAGAAGAAAGGAGGCACCTTTACATAGATTGTCACCATCTATTACATCAATCCCTCTCTATCTCTCTCTGAATTTCTCAGCCCTACTACAAGATCTAAAAATGAAATAACATAAAAAAATATAAGAAATGAAGAACACCTACCTACACTACCCTAAAACATAGAAAAAAATCAAAAACTACTCCTAAAAACGAAAACTGCTTCGTTTTGGCCCTCTAAAGGGGTTTATATAGGCATAGGAAGATTCCAGAAGACGAGACGGGGCCACGCGTCGAAAATCGACGCGTGGCCCCACCATACGGCCGCGGATCCGTCTTGGCTCTAGGAGCTTCCTGGTATATTCCATTTCTGATAATTTCGCCTGAATATTCGTCTGACGTGTGCAAGAGTCTAGGTTCGATGTATCTTCTAGATGATCCCTTACTTGGCCTCTACGAAATTCAGATTTAATTACCCTAAAAGGGGTTTAATTAAGCTTTTATTACTCCTTTGGCCTTGAACTCTTGATTTACCTGCAATAGAGACCAAAACACGGTTTAGACCGACAATTTATTCATAAATCGCTGGGAAATTCGATATAATAATGCATAATCGTAAACTAATCACACCCCCACACTTATCTTTTGCTCGTCCCGAGCAAAACAAGAAAAGAAAAACTATACTACAAATGTTATTACACCACTTTCGCAGGTGACGCGATTGAACTGAGCGTGTGCAACAAGCCGTTAAACCTCTAGGTTACCCCTAGAGGAGGAGTTTGGTCTCCTGAGGGTTTTCAGCGGATTGCACCCACAAAATCCATAAAGAAAGAAGACAAATGTCAGTATTTGAAAATACATTTTGAAAGAGAGGCTTCAAAATATTTTTGCAAAAATATAGGCGATCTGAGGTCATAAGTCTACCAAAAATCATTCTTCCTTAAACTTAGTCTTTATGCAAGATCTTGTCTTCAATTAAGGTAAGAATTCAAAATTGGATTGAATATTTTATCTTTCATAAAACCTAGATAATATGCACTTTGTGATAGTGAAGATTTCTAGGATTTTAACTCTAACCATCAAGCCATTTATTTTTATATATATATTTTTTCTTTTTCTTCTTTTTTTTCTTCCTTAGTTTTCTTAGGCTTTCTAGTTCACCCATGTAGTGAGCCCATAACCGATGACTCGCAGACCAGACGGTTTTAGGGCACCAGATGAGAAAACATCTCTCGGGTTTAAGGACTCGAGTAAACAAGTCCACAAAACTAAGGGGGATTTATTTGTTTCTTTTGACCACCGTTAGGCGTGAATAATCATGCTTCTTGAGGCATAATTATCGAGCTTAATAAGTGATGATTTTTTTCTTTTTATTTATGACATTTTAGGTCTTTGTTTCCATCCCAAAAATTGTGTAAGTGTGAAGTGCATACTATCTATGGCAAAAAATTTAAGATAAAATTTTCTCCCTAATTTATCTTACTTAGCCTATAATTTTAAACAAGATCCATTATTTTGACTGGGTTTAGGATGTCATAATTAAGGCTTTCTTAATTTCTAAGATCATCTTAATTTTCTTAAAAATAGATCAAAACTTTGTCTCTTATTTCAAAAAGTTTTTAAAGAAAGAGAAAAATCCTATACAAAAGGGAAGATTTCTAAAAGTGTCCTAAAAGAAGTATGAAAGAAAGAAAATCTAAAAACTCTATATTAGTAAACCCTGCAAAAATTTTGTTCGGGGCAAAACTAGCACTCAAAAAAGTCAGTATTTATGAAATCGATGAAAAATCTCGTATGTGCTAATGTTCCCTCGATACTTCCATTATAGCATTGGCTCAATGGGTCGAATCAATAGGGACGGGAGGCGATAGAAGCATTAACAGTTTTTATTCACGTTTTACGTTAACAGTTCTTCTTTGTTAAAAGAACTAGAAAAAGAAAGTGAAAGAAAGGAAAGGAAAACAAGCATGTGGAAGGTGGAGAAGGCGATGAAAATGTCGATGTGAAAACAAAATAGAAGTGGTTTGAAAAACAAATAGAAAAGGAAGATGAAACAACGTTGAACAAAGAGGAAGGTGAAAATAATGACGAAAATGAGAAAAAGAGTTGCTTTTTAATTCAAGATAAAAGAAAGCTCATGGCTACTAACTACTAAGTGATCCACTAACCATGCTAACCTCTTAGTGATAGTTGCCTCACATGGATCCTTGGCCATCACTAGTCCTTGGCTTCAAGAGATGATACAAAGCATGGCAAATAAGATGGTTCATCACATTCAAACTTGCATCAAGAGCAAGCTAATACAAACATTAGATCATCAAACCATTAGAAGCAAGCATGAAATAAGAGGGAGTTAGATTGGTTAGCAAGTTAGCAAGTTAGATGTTAGAACCCATCATCATGAGCCATCAATGGCTCTTGCAAGAGCAAGGCCATGTGAGACTATTAGATTCATGTGGATTATCAAGTAAGTAGTTAAATAGTTAGTGGTTAGTAGTTAGATTGTCATGAGAAGAAGAAAAGTTAGCCAAGCAACATGTAGAAGATGGAGGAGATTACATTGGAGAAGAAAGGAGGCACCTTTATATAGATTGTCACCATCTATTACAACAATCCCTCTCTATCTCTCTCAGAATCTCTCAGCCCTACTACAAGATCTAAAAATGAAATAACATAACAAAATACAAGAAATGAAGAATACCTACCTACACTGCCCTAAAACATAGAAAAAAAATCAGAAACTACTCCTAAAAACAAAAACTGCTTCGTTTTGGCCCTCTACAGGGGTTTATATAGGCGTAGGAAGATTCCAGAAGACGAGACGGGGCCACGCGTTGAAAATTGACGCGTGGCCCCACCATACAGACCCGAACCCGACCCCATAAAAAAAAAAACAGAGAGAGAGAGAGAAAAAGAAAGGAAAAAGAAAAAAAGTAAAAGTAAAAGAAAAGAAAAAAGAAAAGAAATAAATAAAATAAAAATAAGTAGAAATATAATTGTAGCATTTACTGTAGTAAACTAGACCCAAACCCATTACTGTAGTAACAGACCCGTTAAGCTTTTTATTTATTTTTATTGATTTTTAGGTTTATTTTAAGTCAGAAAATTTCATAAAATTCACAGAAAATTCCAGAAAATTCACAAAAAATTACAAACTAAATTTGAAACTCTGTAAAATTATTTTGATATAATATTGCTTAGAATAACATGAAATTAAATATTTTTGTAATTACTATTCATTGATATTTTATTTAAATGACCAATAAATTTCTAAATAGCACAAAAAAATATATGAAATTCATAATTCAGTAATACGTAAACATTATACATCAATATATTTTTAAATAGTTGCTATAAATCAAGAAATTGAATTATTTGGAAATATTAATTAACCAAAATTATAATAATAGTAAAAAAATTACTTTCTTATTTAACTTATCACTGAATAAGAACATGTCAAGTCTCTAATTAATTCACGTAATATTTAGGCCGCGAATTTTACCCAGAGCCGGTTGCAGTTATGGGAATTCAGACTCCAACGACATCAGGCAAGTGTATACGATTCTCCTCTCGTTGACTTTCATCTTGATCTTAATTCTTTCTCTTAATTATAAATCATGGTTATCACATCGCATGATCGTCAACACTATCCTGTGATCATAATTACACATCAGCTGTTCTCTTCCGATTATATGACTAATTATTCTATTCTTGATATTATTACCTGTACCGTCTCGTGATCATGTTACATTGCCTTACATATCGCATTTGCATCTCGTTCCTGTACATAATGCATTCGGTTACATGATTGCTTGTAAGTGATAGACTGATGTGAAGATCAATGAAATCTACACTGATCATGATAAATATCTTGATCTGGATTTTGAGTATAACTGGATAATAATAAAGAAGGATTGATAGTTAAAGATTGTATTGTGATCCTGATATTATTGAAAATTAATCAAGAAAATTGACCATTATATTCTGAGTAATTATTCGAGGATATCTTATTGGATTATGGACACATGAACATGACCGTTTTACTTTGAAATTTAGATTACATGTCACTGACATTACTTGCACTATTTTGCATGCATCTGGTATCACTTGCACAACTTTATATTTATCACTTGATATTGTCACTATCTACATCGTCCCATGATTTTGATACACATCGTGTTTACCATCTAATGTTGATATTCTTGGTACCGATTCATGATCCTGTAACACCGAGTAATACACTGTTTGCATTTGCATTTAATTAATAAAATTAACCAAGCCGGGGTTATTGGGGAGACTATAGCAGGGGAAATCCAGGGAGGTGTGCTTGGAAGGGCGACCCTTATGGGTTTGGATGCCACACGTGATCTTGTTATTTATGCGCGCTCCTATTATTACATGTTACATGATACCTGAGTACAGTGAACTGTTTCTCCCTGCTATCAGGATCCACTAACGCATCACTTGTTTGATATGCAGTTGTCCTGTGGGATGGGGCACAGGATGGTTGCATTAGTTAGGATAATAAAATATGCTAGACATATGCACTTGCGTCATATCCTTCATTGCCTTCAATGATTTAGTACCTGACATGTATTTTTAAGATACTGACACTTGACTCATGTGACGTGCATTATCTTGACTACATGACATTCCTGGACCTACCATGATGTTTTATCTTGTGATCTCGAGTTCTTGTGATCTTGTGATTATTTTACACGACAGTTACTTGTCTAGGACGTCTCATGTTCATTATATACATGTCACACCATGCACGCACGGTCTTATTATACATGATCTATCTTCTGATTATTCCTGTTACTGTTATTACATTCAGTTCTTGATATTTCCAAACATATTGTTCTTATATCCTACTTACTGTTACTACATTTTTATATTCTCTCCTTCCTATTTCGTGTACTCTTGCTAGTCCTCTTCTGACGGACCTTTATTTTATTTTTTAGTATTTAGATCAGGAAGCTGGTATAGAGAGTTGTTCGTAGATCATATTCTGGTTTCGCTGTTCTCCGGTGAGTTCAGTTTTCTTCTTGACTTGTTTATTCAGATATAGTGGACGATATTGTTTATGATTCAATTTTTTATATATGTGATTTTATCTCTGTGCTTGGTTGTTGAAGGTTCACCTAGAGGGGGGGTGAATAGGTGATGACTAATCTAATGGTCACTTAATGCCTAATAATGCGGAAGCTAAAAACAATTATGACCTTAACAAACTATTTTAAACTAAACATCACGTATAACACAAGAGTGTTGCCGAATTCCCCGTGAAGGGCTTTGGACAAACTCCTCTAGATTCCCCTTGAATGGGTTGAGGTGCCGCGTTGGCTCTCTTGGTTGAATACAAGTGTTAGCAAACAATCCCAAGCAAATATATCAATGAGCACAAATGAATATATCAAGCATATAAAGATAGACAATTAAAGTATGCAAGATATAAAGACAAAGGGAGAGAGAGTGAGCAATCGCAAACATAAGGGATTTGTTTCGAGGTTCGAGCACCCTTGCTCTACATCCCCGCCTTCGACACACGAAGGATTTTCACTATGATCGATCCCAATGGATCACTCGGTGCCGCAACACCTACAACTCTCGGACTCCCTAGTCCGTACACACGCAAGCCCACCGGCTCGCCGAGGCCGCACCTCAAACACGGAGTTCACACACGAACTCGAAACAATCGCGAACGCACTCGTCCGCCTCCTCAAGAAACAAGAAAAGATCTCTTGGTGATCTAAACACTTTGATCACCAATACAAACTCTCACAACAAAACCCTATAGGTAGATATAGCAATGGATAGCTCAAGTGTTTGTGTGAGAAAACTAGGAAAGAGATGGTGGAGGAAAAACTCAAAGAATCTCTTTTAAACACTCTTGATAAACTCCCCTTTTAATTGGAAGTATTGGCTCTAAATTTTGTGGAGAAAAACCTCTGAAAAGAGTAGAAAAAACTGGCTCTAAAACTTCTCCAAAATCTTGTATCAAAACAATGACCAAACCCCCAAATTTATAGGCTGTCAAAAACTAGCCGTTGGGGTCTGTCAGACCTGTCAGTCGACCGCCCGGTCGACCGCTAACGGTAAAAATTCAGACCGTTGAAGCCTCCGGTCGACCGCCCGGTCGACCCAAAAGAACAGAGAGCACTGCTCTCAGTTTCAGTCGACAGGGTCGGCAGACCGGCCATCTGCTAGGTCAAGGCGTGCACGTCCGTGCATGTCAGTCGACCGAGCCGGTCGACCGACTTCAGGTATAGTTGACTGTACAGTCGACCTGCTGAAGCCAGAAAACAGAAATCTGGGATTAAAAAGTTTGTCTTTTTGGCTCAAATAAAATCCCATAAAATACTTAAAAATTTACAAAAATAGTTTTACCAATATACTTTGATAAACAAACATGCTTGCACAAAATCAAGGCATGTTATAAAAGATTTGGACTATTTTTGTAATATGGAAATATTGGCTCAATTGAAAACAGTATTTTCCAAAACTTGATTTTTCTAAACTTGTTTTCCAAACTTCTTCATGATACAAAAACAAGATACTTTGAATTCATTAAAGCATAGTGTGTATGGATATGATCCACTACACAAATAAGATATCTATGTTTTGACATTAAGCATTAAACATGGTTTTGGATAAAAGATATGTAAACATGAAAACCAAAATCCAAACATGTGTTTTCCAAAATGAAAATCTTTTGTAAAAACAAAACTATCAAGAGTGTGTGTGTGATATATACTTGAGCAATCCACCAACTACTCTATCCTTTACATTTTATCTAAAAACAAAATCTTACTAAACAAACCTAGACACAAGTCTTCATCTTCTTGAAGTCTTCACTTGAAGCCTTCTCATCTTCTTGACTTGGTCCAAACACGATCCATAGAGCTAGACTCCTCTTGAGTACTTGATGTGATCTTGATGCATAAGCTCGTGAATCAACCGGTGCTAGCTCCAAAACTTGTCTTAAAATTCTTTGTTGAAGCTCCACACCTACTAAGATCTTGATAACAAATCTATCACTAATTAAACAGAAGATCATTAGTAAACATAACTACATGAGTTGATCATCATCAAAACTAGAGTGATGGGCCTTTGGGCCAACAATCTCCCCCTTTTTGATGATGACAAAACTCATGAAGTTATATATGCATGGATTAAAGTAAAGCTTCAAGGAAGCTCCCCCTTAACTCATGCATAACACATAAACAAATAGATATGCAATGAGGCACATAAACATGTATGCAAATGTAGGAGTAAACATGCTAATCAAGCATAAAACTAAATCACAAAATCTTTTTCTCCTATTTGCAAAACAAAACATATATGCATAAACATAAATCCTTTAATAAAAACATGCATATATACCTCTCCCCCTTTTTGTCAATCATCAACAAAGGGTTTAAGGTAAAAACAAAATCATCAAATCGTTCTCCCCCTTTTTGTCATAAACAAAGAGATCAATAAGGGGTCAAACATATCAATAAAAGGTTATATGCGATATACATTCATGAAGAGGAAGACGTTAAGTTAGCTTTCCTACACATATGCATTACATGAAGAAGAGATGACAAGCCCCAATTCACATAACACATATTATGTAATGCATAAGAGGAGATGTGAAGCTCCCCCTACACATGTGTACCACATAAAGAAGAGTTGTCAAGCTTCTCAATATACAATACACTCAACATGAATCTATATGTAGAAGAGATGTTAAGCTCTCCTTGCATATAAGAAATACAAATTAAATTTTTTTTTTAATTTTTCTTAATCAAAATTTTTTTAATTTTTCTTAATCAAATTTTTAAAGGTATCAGAGCTTTAGTAAAACAAACAAATTTTAAGATACCAAATTGAAAATAATTATTATTGTAAAACATATTGATACCAATTGAAATTTAACAAATATGAAGTTGAAACATATTGATATCAATAGTAAACATAATGATCAAAAATTTTTATTTTTCATCATAAACTTTGTGCTTTTAAAAATGTGAACCAATTATAAGTTAAGGACATGAAAATCATATATATGTATGAAATGAGTATACTAATTGACATTGATACATACATATATAAGAAAACAAAATATGAGTATATACAAAAATTATCAATTTAGATACCAATTGAAAGAATCCAATGATACCAACTGACATAACAATAAGATCAAGTGTATATCTCATATAACTACCACCCAATCATGGTTCAAGTTTAAAATATTTTTCTCATAAAGCATTCATGAACATGATCTCCCATCCATCCTCCTATGGATGGTAGGGTTTTCAAAAATAGATTTGAAAATATTTTAGCATGAAATCACTACCAAATGAAGAACAATTAACTAGTTAAAAACAATTTTTGAAAAACTAATTAAAGATCCTTCAAAACATGAAATCAAAGCATACGTATTTCATGAATCATACCAAATACAAGATTGACACTCGATCTATGAGGCTCAAAAAAATATGTTCATGAATCAAAGTCATGACAAAAGAAATAAAGTGTGAGTGTTCAAAAGTCATGTAAATAACATTTTCATGAAAATAGACATTGAAGCTCAAAAAGTGTGAGTATCATTTTTTTTAAAAAAAATCATTTTTATCAAACAAACATGAAAATTCATTTTTCATTAAAACAAAGCACACTTCTAGGTATATGTATGATTTATCCAATCCTAACAATACACATACATATCCTAAACATAAAAGAGTCTATCAAATGTATTTGCATGAAGGCAAGAGACTCAAAAAGGATATACATATATATTTATTAGATTTGAATAAAAATGCATATACATGAAGTAAAACATTAAAATAGGCAAAACAAGTGTAAATGAGAGAATCATCAAAACTAGTCTATACATGTGCATATAGTGGGTACAAATGAGCATGAAGTGCAACATATATGAATCAATTTGTTCTCACTATTTGTACATGTATAAATACAAGTTTGATAAAACTACATTTAAACTAGTATTTACCACATGAAGCACAAAAACATGAACATGCTATATGATGTCAAAAATGAATAAGCATGTAAATAAAAAGTAGGAGTTTAGAGATTGTTACCAACTCTAAAGCTCCAAGCATGGTGGTCATCCCACCAAAACTCCTTGATAGCGGTGCATCAAATGTATGTCCATCTAGTCCACGTGCAACCACCATCAAGGCACCAAATCTCTCACGTCATGTGAGAGCCCTCACCTACATCAAATACAAAAGATGGGGACTTTGGTACCTATTTTTTCTTGGGTCCTTTGGGGTTAGTCTTGTAAGGAACCCAAACATTTTTATTAGCAAAATTTAAAACATGCAACTTGTCATAACAAAATTTTGCTAAATGGCCTTTGCGGTCACAATGTGTACATGTGTACACCTTAGGATGCTTATGTGAATGTTTGTGATCGTGTTGTGCAACATAAGCAAATGCATGTTGATGTGCATGAGAATGTGGAGCTTATTTCTTTGAAAACATAGACTCCAATCTAGTGTGGTTAAAAGCACAAGAACTCAAAGTTGAGCTCAAACTATTAATCTTGTTTTTCAAAACATTAATCTCACTAGAGGTGGCATGTAAAGCATGGTGAGATATAGAATCATTTTTCTTTTTCTTTTGAAAAACATTTTCTTTTTCTTTTTCAACAAATTTTTTTTTAAAGAGTTATTTTCTTGCAAAATAATTTCCTTTTGTTTTTCCACCAAAATAATTTTATTTTTCAAACTTGTGTTTCCTTCACAAAAATCATTCAATTTAGATATGAGGGAAACATTCTCATTTTTTAAAATTTCATTTTCTTTTTCTAAACATGCAATGTTACTATTAAATGAATCATGTTCTATATGCATGCAATCAAACTTCTTTTTCAAATTTTTATTCTCCTTTTTAATCATGTCATATTTATTAAGCAATAATTGACAAAATGTAGAGAGTTCTTCATATGACATGTTAACATCCTCATCCTCGGATTCGGTAGTTACCTCAAGGGAGTTATCCCCTTGGACCATGTAGCACAAGTTGGAGGTATCGATTCCAACATCCGAATCGCTCCCAGCATAATATAGATCCTTTTCGCCAAGGGAGGTGAGGGTGTTCCAAACTACAAAAGCCGAATCAAAGTTAGAAACCCTAGATAAATAATCATCATTTAGGGTTGACTTTAAAGCATTATGGGCTTTTGCATTAGCCTCAATATTCTTACCATATAAACAATAATCATTATTAGTGATGGCAAGATAAACATGATAACCAAGGGATTTGAGGTACAAGGACATCTTCACCTTCCATATATGGATGTTAAGAATGTCAAACATGGGTGGTGACATGAAGTCCATGGTGTGTGTACAAATAATGTGATTAGCCTAAAAATGAGGATCTTTAACTCTAGGTTGTTAGACCCAAATCAGAGTACCAAGCTCTGATACCAATTGAAGGTTCACCTAGAGGGGGGGTGAATAGGTGATGGCTAATCTAATGGTCACTTAATGCCTAATAATGCGGAAGCTAAAAACAATTATGACCTTAACAAACTATTTTAAACTAAACACCATGTATAACACAAGAGTGTTGCCGAATTCCCCGTGAAGGGCTCTGGACAAACTCCTCTGGATTCCCCTTGAATGGGTTGAGGTGCCGCGTTGGCTCTCTTGGTTGAATACAAGTGTTAGCAAACAATCCCAAGCAAATATATCAATGAGCACAAATGAATATATCAAGCATATAAAGATAGACAATTAAAGTATGCAAGATATAAAGACAAAGAGAGAGAGAGAGTGAGCAATCACAAACACAAGAGATTTGTTTCGAGGTTCGAGCACCCTTGCTCTACATCCCCGCCTTCGACACACGAAGGATTTCCACTATGACCGATCCCAATGGATCACCCGGTGCCGCAACACCTACAACTCTCGGACTCCCTAGTCCGTACACGCGCAAGCCCATCGGCTCGCCGAGGCCGCACCTCAAACACGGAGTTCACACACGAACTCGAAACAATCGCGAACGCACTTGTCCGCCTCCTCAAGAAACAAGAAAAGATCTCTTGGTGATCTAAACACTTTGATCACCAATACAAACTCTCACAACAAAACCCTATAGGTAGATATAGCAATGGATAGCTCAAGTGTTTGTGTGAGAAAACTAGGAAAGAGATGGTGGAGGAAAAACTCAAAGAATCTCTTTTAAACACTCTTGATAAACTCCCCTTTTAATTGGAAGTATTGGCTCTAAATTTTGTGGAGAAAAACCTCTGAAAAGAGTAGGAAAAACTGGCTCTAAAACTTCTCCAAAATCTTGTATCAAAATAATGACCAAATCCCCAAATTTATAGGCTGTCAAAAACTAGCCGTTGGGGTCTGTCAGACCTGTCGGTCGACCGCCCGGTCGACCGCTAACGGTCAAAAATCAGACCGTTGAAGCCTCCGGTCGACCGCCCGGTCGACCCAAAAGAATAGAGAGCACTGCTCTCAGTTCCGGTCGACAGAGTCGGCAGACCGGCCATCTGCCAGGTCAAGGCGTGCACGTCCGTGCACGTCGGTCGACCGAGCCGGTCGACCGACTTCAGGTATAGTCGACTATACAGTCGACTTGCTGAAGCCAGAAAACAGAAATCTGGGATTAAAAAGTTTGTCTTTTTGGCTCAAATAAAATCCCATAAAATACTTAAAAATCTACAAAATAATTTTACCAATATACTTTGATAAACAAACATGCTTGCACAAAATCAAGGCATGTTATAAAAGATTTGGACTATTTTTGTAATATGGAAATATTGGCTCAATTGAAAATAGTATTTTCCAAAACTTGATTTTTCTAAACTTGTTTTCCAAACTTCTTCATGATACAAAAAACAAGATACTTTGAATTCATTAAAGCTTAGTGTGTATGGATATGATCCACTACACAAATAAGATATCTATGTTTTTGACATTAAGCATTAAACATGGTTTTGGATAAATGATATGTAAACATGAAAACCAAAATCCAAACATGTGTTTTCCAAAATGAAAATCTTTTGTAAAATCAAAACTATCAAGAGTGTGTGCGTGATATATACTTGAGCAATCCACGAACTACTCTATCCTTTACATTTTATCTAAAAAAAAAATCTTACTAAACCAACCTAGACACAAGTCTTCATCTTCTTGAAGTCTTCACTTGAAGCCTTCTCATCTTCTTGACTTGGTCCAAACACGATCCATAGAGCTAGACTCCTCTTGAGTACTTGATGTGATCTTGATGTATAGGCTCGTGAATCAACCGGTGCTAGCTCCAAAACTTGTCTTAAAATCCTTTGTTGAAGCTCCACACCTACTAAGATCTTGATAACAAATCTGTCACTAATAAACACAAGATCATTAGTAAACATAACTACATGAGTTGATCATCATCAAAACTAGAGTGATGGGCCTTTGGGCCAACAGTTGTATGTGCATATATGTGTGCTATCCTGCTTGTTATTGACAGCCTGAGGCACTCATGGAAGAGATTTCACTCTTTGTGAGTATCTGCTGGCCATGGTCACGCACCTGTATTCCGTATTTTGGGAAGCGGGGCGTGACACATATGTAACTCATCACAACCCAACTCAACAAACAAGTGCAAGCTACACTTAAATCATCAAAACCCGATAAGAGCAAGCATGAAGTAAAGTAATGTTAGTTTGTTAGTGGTTAGGAAGTTAGAGTGTTAGATCCATCATCATGAGCCATCAATGGCTCTTGCAAGAGCAAGGCCAAAACGAGGCTATTAGATTCATATGGATTATCATAAAAGAAGTTAAACTAATTAGTGGTTAGTAGTTAGTACCAAGAGAGAAAAGATTAGCTACACATGTAAAAGAAGTTAGATAGAAAACAAAGAGAGGTAAAGAGAGCACCTTTCATAGCTTGTCACCTTCTATTACAAGTACTCTTGCATTCCACTCATGTATCTCTCTTTCTCCTAATACAAGATCTAAAACAAAATGGAAAATACAACGGGGAAGAAGAAGAACTAACCTAACCTAAACTAAACAACAACATAGAATGAAAAACTACCCTAAACTCTGTATATCTCCTTATTCTGGAACCCAGGGGGCTATATATCGGCATCAGGGAAGAGGGGGGCCAGGGGACAAACCCTGGCCCGATGCGCGGCCGCGGAAACGCGGCCCAGGCCTCGTTTCCGTGGCCGTACGGTGGCCGCGCGCGCAACGCTTCGAGCCGCGCGCGGTCCTGTCTGTCCCCTGTCAGGCCCTGTGCCCGATTTCATCTTTGCAGCCCCTGGTTTTCACAGAATCAGCTCTCTAGGTCAATGGCTATCTTTAATAGGCTTTTAATCACCTATTAAATAGTGATTAGGGTCTTCTTCTTCATTGCACACCATGGACCTAGAATCAAGCAAGCAAAACTTTATTAGTAGAATTTAATATGAAATCAATGTGAAGATGTGATACAAATTATGCAAAATTAGAGACTAATCACATCCCCACACTTATCTTTTGCTCGTCCCGAGCAAAACAAAAAACTAAGGAATTATTACACCACTTTTGCAGGTGACGCGATTGCACTGAGCATGTGCAACAAGCCGTTAAACCTCTAAGTTTCCCCTAGAGGAAGAGTTTTGTCTCCTGAGGGTTTTCAGTGGATTACACCCACAAAATCCATAAAGAAAGAAATCAAATGTTAGTATTTGAAAACACATTTTGAAATAGAGAAAAGTGTTGAAGTATTTTTGTGAAAATATAAGTGATCCAAGGTCAGAGGTTAATCAGAAATTTTTCTTTCTTAAACTAAGTCAAAATACAAAAAATCTTGTTATAAATTAAATGTAAGAATTTAAAATTGAATTGACTCTTTGATCTTTTATAAAATTCTTAGAAATATGCACTTTGTGAATAGTGAAGGTTTTTGGGATATCGACTCTAACTTTCATGCCATTTATTTATATATATATATATTTTTTCTTTTTTTTCTTTTTTCTTCCCTTAGTTTTCTTAGGCTTTCTTATTTACCCGGGTAGTGAGCCTTTAGCCGGTGACTCCCAAACCAGATGGTCTTAGGGCACCGGATAAGAAAACATCCCTCGGACTTAAGGACTCGAGTAAACAAGGCCATAAAACTAAAGGGGGTTATTTTATTTTTGTCCACCGTTTTAGGTATGAATAATCATGCTTCCTAAGGCATAATTACCCAACTTCAATAAGTGATTTTTATTTATCATATAACTATATATATATTTTTTGTTTTTTTGAATATTTTTATGACATTTTCAATCTTTGTTTCAATCCCAAAAATGGTGTAAGTGTGGAGTGCATAAATCTAAGGCAAAAAATTCAAGTTCAAATTATCTTTTCAATCTTACTTTCTTATCCTATAATTTAGACAAGATCTATTATTTTGACTTGGTTTAAAATTTCATAATTTTAGGTCTTCCTAATCCTAAGATAAGCTTAATTTTCTTAAAAATAAATCAAAAACTATTTTTCTTGTTTCAAAAAGTTTTGTAAAAAGAAAATTTTTTTGTTAATTTTCTTAAAAATCAAAAAACTATTTTTCTTGTTTCAAAAAGTTTTGTAAAAAGAATTTTTTTTGTTTTTTTTTTTTTTTGGAAAAGAAGTGTAAAAGAAAGAAAATGTAAAACTAACTATGTTAGTAAACCCTCCCCCACACTTATCTCACGCATTGTCCTCAATGCATCGTGAATGTGTATATACATGAAATAAATGGGAGAGAAGGAAAATTACCTCATGGTGGTGGCTCCGGTGGTGGTCTGATTGGGCCAAGCGTTGCTACCCAATCAAAATAGCGTGGATCTTGCGGGAACCCACCAATAACCTCTCTAATATGACCCAATAAAATGTTGATTGAATGAATGATCTTATTTAAAAAATTATCCCCATCTAATTTCCAATTTTTAAAAATAATTACTGAGTCATTATTGTCAACATTCTTGTCCAACAATGAAGTGTGATTTTTGAAAATGATGGATTTGAACTTAAAGGGATCAGGAATAAAAACCGATACCGACTCGGGAAGTTGACTCAGATCAAGTAGAGAGTCAACAATGAGAGTCGAAATTGGTTCAAAAATAGGGTCCAAACCAAAGAATTGATATTCACACACTTTTCCCATGAATGAAGTGTGATCATTAGAGATTGGTGATTCTATTTCACGGTGTACTGGTAAAGGATTCAATGTTGACTCTGGAATAGAGAAAAAATCTGGTAAAGATACCGGAGTCATTATTGAATCAAAAAGTGAAATGGAATTACTAATATGAGGTTCAGGATCACATTCAAGATCAAGTTCAATTTCGAGAAAAGGATAACTTGCTAAAATGTCAAGGTGGTTCTCAAAATTTTGGCAAGTTCAAATGGATGTAATAAAATTGAATCTTGATTTTCGTCCACGGAAGGAATGTGAATGGGTGAAACGATCGAGTCAAATTTAGGAAGTATGGGAATCAAAACTGGCTCAAGAACGTCACTTATTACAGGTAACACTACAGGAGTCGATATTGATTCAAGGAATGGACTCGAATCGCTAACTTGAAGCTCAGGTTCACATTCATCTTCAAGTTCAATTTCAGAAAATGGATAAGTTGCCAAAGTATCAGGAATTGAATATTGGTCAAGTTTAGGTTGGTATGATGAAATTGCAAAATTTCCAAAATGGCAAGATTCTTGAACATTTGATGGACAAGAGAAGTCAATCATATCTTGCATTATGCGCTCAGTCTCTTGCACGAATTCCATAGTTTTTTTCCCACAATGATTTTTCTTTGATTGGTTCTGGAAAAGAACTATATGAATTTTGAAAATTTTGTGGATATGATGAGGCCATATTATTTTCAAATTGTTTTTGCGCCTCTATTGCTTCTTCTAAAGTCCTTTGTAATGATGATTTTTCTTCTATAGGTGGCTCAGGAAAAGGAGGATATGAATCAGAGTTGGGGAATGAATGTTGTGAGAATTGTGGACAATATGGTTGAAAATCTGACTCGGGGGAGGTGAATCCCCATTGACTCTGTGATGAGTTGAAATTATTTTGAAAATTATGGTCATATGGTTGAGGATATGAGTCATATTGATTCGGATAATTCCAACTCGGCATAAATGGTTAGTTCATGTTGTACATAACCGGGTCGGAGTTATTCGAATCAAATCAGGTCGGAGTGAAATATGGATTCATATTAGGATTGAAATAATTGTTGTGGTTAAAATCCATATCACAATTTACAAAAAAGAAGAAAACAAACAAACAAACAAACAACAAAGAAAAAGAAAAAGAAAACAATCCTATGCTAGGGTTGACTTAGACGACTCCTAACTGGTTAGACTGTCCACGGGGGTATATTGTCGGACGCTGACCACGAGTTAATCGGCCAGGTAGGGGCAAGATCAGTGGGAGGTATCCGTGCCGGAGCAACGGGCCTAATTATTCCAAACCACTGTTCTTCGAGGTTTCGCCTCTCAATCCTCAACCTTAGACACCGATTTGACAAGAGTTAACTTCTAACAACTTCCCACTTAGGTCAATCTCCTAAATGAGTCCGAGATATCCCTAGGGGCCAACGTCTATCAAATTTTATTAAGGTTTGGGTTGTGTGAGTGGGGAGGTGATTTTTGGGCTAAGGGAGGGTAATGACTTCCCCACCTTATGTTGTTTTGGGTTTTTCCTTTAAGTTAAATTTGTGCAAATGTGCAATATAGATAAGATGAACACAAAAAAACGAGTAAATCACTGAAGTGTTTGTCCTAATTATATGCAATGCAATATGTACACCTCCTATAAGTATCATAACAACACAAGAATAAAATACAGTATATTGAAATGAAAATTGACACGTGCCTAGATGCAAATGTCTAAACCGTTTTGAAGCATCCAATTTCTGTATTTTACTTCTTAAAATTATTTATAGTGTACAACAAAAATTAGCAGCAGAGTATATGAATGTACAAGAAGTTACCCGACCACACTTGAGCAAGTGTGGACTTCTACAATGCTAAAATTTAACCTGCACACAAAAAAACAAAGAATAAAAGTTAACAAACTTGTGAAATTAAACCGTTCCCATCCCCAGCAACGGCGCCAAAATTTGATCGGGGTAAAACCACGCACAAAAAGTGTATGTTTTGAAGTGAAGATTTAAAGTGTGTGTGCTTTGGCTTCCTCGATACTTCCGTTATAGTATAGAGGCTAAACGAGTCGAATCCACAAGGATGGGAGGCGATAGAAGCTTTACTGGTTGATTTACGTGTTTGTTAAAGGTTCTTCAAAGTTTGAAAGAATGAAAAGAAAAGAAAACAAAGAACGAAAAGAGAAGTACGGTGAAACACAAAGAAGTGAGAACATAGAAAAGAATATGTTTGTGATTTTTGGATATATTTCTTAAACATAGTAAAAAAGAAAGAAAATCCATGGCTACTAACTACTAATGACTCCACCAACATGCTAACCTCTTAGTGATAGTTGCCTCACATGTATCATTGGCCATCACTAGTCCTTGGTTCAAGAGGTATTCAAAGTATGACCCATATGTAACTCATCACAACCCAACTCAACAAACAAGTGCAAGCTACACTTAGATCATCAAAACCCGATAAGAGCAAGCATGAAGTAAAGTAATGTTAGCTTGTTAGTGGTTAGGAAGTTAGAGTGTTAGATCCATCATCATGAGCCATCACTGGATCTTGCAAGAACAAGGCCAAAACGAGGCTATTAGATTCATGTGGATTATCATAAAAGAAGTTAAACTAGTTGGTGGTTAGTAGTTAGTGCCAAGAGAGAAAAGATTAGCTACACATGTAAAAGAAGTTAGATAGAAAACAAAGAGAGGTAAAGAGAGTACCTTTCATAGCTTGTCACCTTCTATTACAAGTACTCTTGCATTCCACTCATGTATCTCTCTTTCTCCAAATACAAGATCTAAAACAAAATGGAAAATACAATGGGGAAGAAGAAGAACTAACCTAACCTAAACTAAACTATAACATGGAATGAAAAACTACCTTAAACTCTATATATCTCCTTGTTCTGGAACCCAGGGGGTTATATATAGGCATCAGGGAAGAGGGGGGCCAGGGGACAAACCCTGGCCCGAAGCGTGGCCGCAGTCGCGGCCGTACGATGGCCGCGCGCGCAGCGCTTCGAGCCGCGCGCGGTCCCGTCTATCCCCTATGAGGCCTTGTGCCCGGTTTTGTCTTTGCAGCCCCTGGTTTTCACAGAATCAACTCTCTAGGTCATTGGCTATCTTTAATAGGCTTTTAATCACCAATTAAATGGTGATTTAGGGTCTTCTTCTTCATTGCACACCATGGACCTAGAATCAAGCAAGCAAAGCTTTATTAGTAGAATTTAATATGAAATCAATGTGAAGATGTGATACAAATTATGCAAAATTAGAGACTAATCACCAAACTGTCAATATCATTTTCAAAATTTGGAGTTTGGGCAAGTTCAAATGATTGTTCTAAAATGGAACCTTGATTTCCAAAACTACATCACTCTTCGGCTCTAACAGAATGGTTAGCGACATCAGAACTGGTCAAACGGTGAGAACGTAGAGTTTGGACCATCATATCTATGTCATGATTACGAGCTTATTACGAGCATTTTGAGCCTGAGTCATGGCTTCAAGCATCTTTTCATAGTTGATAGGTTCATCATTTTGTTGAAAAGATGAAGTGTTGTTTTGGAATTGGTGGTGAAATTGTGAGTCCATCATCTTTTGTGATTGTTGTTTGGACTCACGCATACTCATTTCCAAAATTGATAGTTTTCTATTTTGGACTGGTGGAACTGAGTATGAATCTTGAGAATATTGTGGACAAGGTGGATAAGGAGGAAAAGTTGGTTGAAAATTAGACTCGGGGGAGGTGAATCCCCATTGACTCTGTGAAGAGTTGAAATTATTTTGAAAATTATGGTTATAAGATTGGGGGCATGGGTTATATTGATTCGGATAAAACCAATCCGCACACTAGGTTGGTTAAAGTTATGATATGTCAGGTTGGTAATATCCGAAAAAGAGGTTGGTGTGTAATATGGATTACCATTAAAATTAAAAAATTGTTGTTATAAGCCATATCACACAATAAAACACAAACAAAGAGAAAAAACAAACAAATAAACAAACAAAAAAGAAAAAATTCTAACCTAAGTTAAGGTAGACCTTTGACTTAGAAGACTCCTAACTGGTTAGACTGTCCATAGAAGGTATAATGCAGACTTTGACCACAAGCTAATCAACCAGGTCAGGGCAAGATTGGTGAGAGGTTATCCTTCAAAGACGTTCCTTAATTAAGTAACCACCAACCTTCGGGCTTTCGGCCCTTAATCTCCTTTCTAGACACTGATTTGGCAGGAGTCAAATTCCAACACCTTTCCCCCTTAGGATAATCTCCTAATTGAGTCCGAGATGTCCCTAGGGCCAACGTCTACTCATTTTTAGTTAGGCTAGGGTTAGTGAGTGAGGAGATTGTTTGTGGGCTAAGGGAGGGTAATGACTTTGTTGGCCCAAAGGCCTTCCACTCTAGTTTTGATGATGATTAACTCATGTAGTTATGTGTACTAATTATCTTGTGATGTTTAAGTTTCAGATCATTAATCAAGATATTAGTTGGTGAAAGCTTCCACACATCTTTCACATGTTGATTCAAGAGCCCGAGCGTCATAGATCATACATTGCAACTTGCTCGGTGAATCAAGAGTGTTTGGATCGAGCCGACTTGGAGATTGCGCTCTAGCTTGGAGATTGCGCTCTACAAGAAGACTTAGGTATCCATAGTTTTAGTTTTTAATTTAGATCCTAATTGTAAAGATTAGAATAGTATGATAAGCTCAAGTTCACAACACACACCTTTCATGTTTTGATTTTCGGTTTAGGTTTAACCGATCTTGGTTTTCATGAATAGATTTTTATCAAAACAAGTTTACATGGTTTATGTATATTAGATTTGTTCTATATACATGCATGCTTCAATTGTTTAGACAAACTTTAATTGATAATCTATTCCATGTGTTTTATGTTTTGGTATTTACAACAAAACATATTTTTGGACTTAATGACAAAAATCATGATATATATGTTTCTTGTATATTGAATTTCTATTCATATACAATATGCTTCAAAGTGTTTAAATATCATATTTTTGTATCATGGATAAGTTTTAGACAATGTGTATTTTCTATTCAAAATACAAGGTTTTAGAAAATACGGTTTTTGGTTTTTGGCAAAATTTCTATGACACAAAAATAGTCAAATATGTTTGAAATTTGTGTTAGGATTTTTAACACAAGTTGGTATTTCAATATAAAATGATAAAACTATTTTTGTGGAATTTTAGAAATTTTGTGGGATTTATTGGAATATTTTTACCACTGTTTTTCTGACCCATTTATAGGCTGACAGGCCTGGTCGGTCGACTGAAGCGGTCGACCGCACCAAGGGCCGGTCGACCGGTTCGGTCGACCGACGTGCACAGACCTGTGCACGTCTGCAGCCCAATGGGCCGGTCGACCGAAGCGGTCGACCGACGGAGAGCTGTTTGCTCTCAGGAAGTTTCGGTCGACCGGACCGGTCGACCGGCAGCTGTAACGTTCGAAAATTCGAACGTTGGGCGGTCGACCGGCCGGTCGACCGGCAGGCTATTTCTGGCATAAATTCTGTAAACGGCTAGTTTTCTAAATTGCCTATAAATACCCCATTTGCAAGAGTTTTTCTCTAAGAATTTTTGTGCGAATTTTTCCACTCTCTCAGGTGTTTTTGCTGCAATCAAAATAGGTTTTTGGATTCAAATTGAACAATCTTTTTGGTGTTTTCTTTAGGGTTTGAAAAATCAAAGAAAAGGGTTTTGGGAAAAGCTTTTGAATTGAACTTCTCTATTTTGGTTTCATCTTATTTCCCAAAGATTTTCTTTGAGTTGCTGGTTTCAAATCCCTTGTTTTTCTCCACACTTGAGCTAAAATCTACTATCTTCTCTATAGGATTTTGTGTGGGAAAAAGAAATTGTTTTGTGGCTGTTGTTTGAAACCACTTAGTTGTAAACCCATTTCTTGCTTTGTGCCATTTCCCTCATTGTGTTGAGGAGGTTGTGCAAATTGGGTTGTAAGGAGTTTTGTGTAAGCTTGGTGCTAATCCCTCAAGTTGTGAGGTGATTGTTTGTTGTATTGGAGGAGTGCCTCAAGAAGGAGGTTGAGATTGTAAGAAGGGGAGTTGGGAACTCCTTGTAATTGTGATTGCCCCAAATCCTCGGTGGAGGTTCCCTTTGTGGGAGTCCTTTGTGGACAAGCTAGTGGATTGGAAATCCTTCGTGTGTCGAAGGCGGGGATGTAGAGCTGGGTGCTCGAACCTCGGAACATATCTCTTTGTTTGCGCTTGATCCATTGACTCTTGCTCTCTCTCTCTTTACTTTGTGCAAATTGTTATATCTTGTACTTGCTTGTGTGTGCATCATTATAGTAATTGCAATTAGTTTTTAAATTCCGCATTTAGTTCACTAGATTAGCATTGTCACCTATTCACCCCCCCTCTAGGTGACTTTTCAATTGGTATCAGAGCTAGCGCTCCTGATATTTAGGTTTAACCACCTAGGAGTTAAGATCTTGGTTTGCTAATCTTCTCTTGCATTTTCATTTGCACTCATACGAGTTTGCTCTCATGGCTAGCCCTCCTATGTTTTACCATTCTAGACTTGACTCTTGGAAAGTTAACATGACTAGATATTTAAAAACACTAGGTCATCTAGTTTATCAAGCCATCACCATAAAAGCCCTCCCAAATACTAGTAAGCATAAGAAGGCCAATGCACTTGCACTTCAAACACTTAGAGCATCTTTTGATAATGATCTTTTACTTGTTTTTGATAGTTTTGATTCGGCTTTTGCAGTTTGGAGCGTCTTGACATCTCCGGAGCTTCCAAGGATCATCAACAATATGAGGAGATCTAGGAGAGATGTATCCGAAGAGCCTTGTTTCATGGCATATGGGAATGACTCCAATGAGGTACAATCAGACTCTCAAATACATGATAGCTCTTATTGCCATGGATGTTTTGAGGTTCAAAATTTAAATATTGAACTTGCTTCTAAGCTTGAAAAATTCTTGGAAAAACATAACTCTTTGAAAGAAAAACATTTTGATTTACAAAAAGAAATGAAGGATTTATGCTCTACTTTTGAAACCGTTTTGCAAGAGAAGGAAGAGATTACTAGTGAATGTGACTCACTAAGATCTCAACTAGACATTGCTTTAAAAGAAATTGAAGTTTTAAAAGGCAAAAATGATTGTGATGATATTTTGGAGCACAATGAGATTTTATCCTCAAGATTGGATTGTGTTTTCAATGAAAACCTTACTTTGAAAAATAAAATTGATTCTATTACTAAAGAATTGAATTTGGTTTTGTCTAAAAATGAATCTTTGCAAAATGATATTGATTTGCATGTTTGTCATGCTAATGTAGCTTCTACTTCTTGCACTCCTATAGCATGTTCCACTTTGTCTTCTAGCATAGAAAATGATATAAATAATTTGAAGAAAAGTGTTGATTGTTTGGGCTCCACCTTGAGCCATTGTGCCATGAATCACACACGTTTGGAAACCTTGATTCGCAAGAAACAAGTTCCAACCTTGCATGCACACCCATCTAGGCATACACATGCTTCCCATGATCACCATCATCATATGTATGCTCGCGTGTACACTTGTACACATTGTGGTCGAAAAGGCCACCTTGCTAGATTTTGTTATGATCGCATTTATTTAGCAACTAATTTTGTTTGGGTGAGAAAAGAAACTAACCCCCGTGGACCCACTAGAAAATGGGTACCAAAAACCACCTCTTTGGCTTTTGATGTAGGTGGGAGCTCTCGCATCACGTGAGAGTGAAGGTACCTTGAGGTGGATGCGTTCCGAGCTTGAATGAGAACTATTTGGATGCTTCACTCTCAAGGAGATTAGGTGGAGATGACCACCATTGGTTTGGGGAACTAGAGAAGGATCTTCATTGGTTTTGGTATCATTCTCTAACTCCCATTTTATTTGCATGCTTTACATGTTCATCTTTTAGCATGATATGTTTTGTAATTCATTATGCCTATGCCATGCTTATTAGAATAGTGTTATACATGTTTAGTTACTTGAGCACCCATGTTTAATATGGATCTTATTTTTGTGTTCTCACCTTGTTTAGAACTAACATGTATGCCCTAGATCTAATGCACATGCATATGCATTATGACCATTTGGATGTTTATGATTATATGATGTTTTTGTTTTAATGATTCGTGTTTTTGATTATCATGATCATATTGATTGTTGACCCGTTTTATGCTTCATGTTTTGACTACTTGCTTGAATGATAGTTTTCATTAAGACTAGGATTTATACTTGTACAACTAGTGAACTACAAATAGACCTTTATATATGTTTGTGCTTAAACGCTCACTTGTATTCACTTGATGTACTAGTATAATCTAGTTTTGATGATTCATGCATTTGACCTGTATTCACATGTTTTGATTGACTTCATGTATATGTCTATTTTGTCCAAACTATCATTTATACATGTACATCCTTGAGCCACGTGCCTTCATGCATACTATTTTGTGGACTCTTTATATTTGGGATATGTATGTATACTTTAGTTTGTACATGACATACATATGCCTTGAAGTTTAAGATCATTTGGATAAATTTCATGTTTTTATGTGATTTCCCATTTATGATGAAAATCTTATTTTTAAGATGATTTTTCAATTAATATCATGGACTTCAATAAGTGATTTTTCAAATTTTCAATTGGTGATTTCACATCCTAGATGAACTTTCATGGATATCATGATTCATTTATGTTTCATATCTTGATGATTTCCATATTGAGCCTAATTGTCAATTTTCATGATGATATGTTTCTCACAACACTTGTACACTCACCTTTTGATGTTTTCTCATGACTTGATTTTCATGAGTATTATTGGTGCCATATAGATTTTTGAGCGTTTAGTGATCATGTGATTTCCATATTTTATGAAAAATCCTTTATTTTATCTTGAAGAATTTCGTACTAGTTGACTTACATAACTAGTTGTGATATTCTTCATGAGGTAGTGATTTTCAAACATACTATATTGTTTAATCTATTTTTGAAAACCCCTACCATCTATGGGCGGTTGGATGGGAGATCATGTTCTTGTATGCTTTATAATGAAAATCCTTTTTATCTTGAACCATGATTGGGTGGTAGTTTATATGAGATATACACTTGTATTTATTGTTGTTTCAATTGGTATCATTGAATTCTTTCAATTTGGTATCAATCTTGACATCTTTATGTATACTCATATATGTTTGTATTTTATATATGTATGCTTGCACTTCATATAGTATCAATTTCAATTGATATCTATCTTTTACATACATATATAGATGATTTATTTGTGCTTATTATATTCCTATATCTTAAAGCACAAATCTTGGCTTTGTTAAGCTTGAGTTTTTCATTTTGTATACAAGCTTTATCACAATTTTAAGATTGCTAAGCTTGAATTTTTTTTAATGAATATCATGTTTCAATTGATTTAATTTTCAATTGGTATCTTATTTCAAGCCTATGCATATTTTCTTTTGGTATTTCATAAAGGGGGAGAAATCTCATATTTTATATTTCAATTGGAATTTGGTTTACCATTGTTCTTGTTTCCCACTCCTTGCTTTATGATAGAAAATAAGGATTTCAATTGGCAAAGAAATAATTTCACTTGGTATCTTGTGTTTTAAAGAATAATAGTTTCATTTGGTATCAAGATTTGTTTTTAAGGAATTCAAAATTAGTATTGTTTAATTCCAAAATTGGTATCTAGTTTGTTTGTTTACAATTGGTAGGTTATTTGTTTACTTACTAATTGGTATCAAGATTTTCATTTTTTTTGTTGTTTTTGTTTGTTTTCAATTGGTATATGTTCTCGTTTTGATTTCAATTAATTTGTTGTTTTTCAATTGGTATCAATATACACTTCATTGCCACATTTTTTTTTTGGTATCATATTTGTTTTAACCCTTTTTGATGATTGACAAAAAGGGGGAGAAGAATTTGAGTTTTATATGCATATTTGTGTTTGCATATAGTTTACATTTGATGAAAGAAGCCTTGTTTATATGCATCTCTATGCATGTTTTATGTTTCATTTTTATTGGTATCAAGAGCATGTTTTGATATTGTTTTAAACACATATAAACATGTTGTTAAGAACATTCATTGCATATCTTATATGTTTTTATTGTTATGCATGAGTTAAGGGGAGCTTCTTTGAAGCTTTACTTTAATCCATGCATATATAACTCCATGAGTTTTGTCATCATCAAAAAGGGGGAGATTGTTGGCCCAAAGGCCTTCCACTCTAGTTTTGATGATGATTAACTCATGTAGTTATGTGTACTAATTATCTTGTGATGTTTAAGTTTCAGATCATTAATCAAGATATTAGTTGGTGAAAGCTTCCACACATCTTTCACATGTTGATTCAAGAGCCCGAGCGTCATAGATCATACATTGCAACTTGCTCGGTGAATCAAGAGTGTTTGGATCGAGCCGACTTGGAGATTGCGCTCTAGCTTGGAGATTGCGCTCTACAAGAAGACTTAGGTATCCATAGTTTTAGTTTTTAGTTTAGATCCTAATTGTAAAGATTAGAATAGTATGATAAGCTCAAGTTCACAACACACACCTTTCATGTTTTGATTTTCGGTTTTAGGTTTAACCGATCTTGGTTTTCATGAATAGATTTTTATCAAAACAAGTTTACATGGTTTATGTATATTAGATTTGTTCTATATACATGCATGCTTCAATTGTTTAGACAAACTTTAATTGATAATCTATTCCATGTGTTTTATGTTTTGGTATTTACAACAAAACATATTTTTGGACTTAATGACAAAAATCATGATATATATGTTTCTTGTATATTGAATTTCTATTCATATACAATATGCTTCAAAGTGTTTAAATATCATATTTTTGTATCATGGATAAGTTTTAGACAATGTGTATTTTCTATTCAAAATACAAGGTTTTAGAAAATATGGTTTTTTTGGTTTTTGGCAAAATTTCTATGACACAAAAATAGTCAAATATGTTTGAAATTTGTGTTAGGATTTTTAACACAAGTTGGTATTTCAATATAAAATGATAAAACTATTTTTGTGGAATTTTAGAAATTTTGTGGGATTTATTGGAATATTTTTACCACTGTTTTTCTGACCCATTTATAGGCTGACAGGCCTGGTCGGTCGACCGAAGCGGTCGACCGCACCAAGGGCCGGTCGACCGGTTCGGTCGACCGACGTGCACAGACCTGTGCACGTCTGCAGCCCAATGGGCCGGTCGACCGAAGCGGTCGACCGACGGAGAGCTGTTTGCTCTCAGGAAGTTTCGGTCGACCGGACCGGTCGACCGGCAGCTGTAACGTTCGAAAATTCGAACGTTGGGCGGTCGACCGGGCCGGTCGACCGGCAGGCTATTTCTGGCATAAATTCTGTAAACGGCTAGTTTTCTAAATTGCCTATAAATACCCCATTTGCAAGAGTTTTTCTCTAAGAATTTTTGTGCGAATTTTTCCACTCTCTCAGGTGTTTTTGCTGCAATCAAAATAGGTTTTTGGATTCAAATTGAACAATCTTTTTGGTGTTTTCTTTAGGGTTTGAAAAATCAAAGAAAAGGGTTTTGGGAAAAGCTTTTGAATTGAACTTCTCTATTTTGGTTTCATCTTATTTCCCAAAGATTTTCTTTGAGTTGCTGGTTTCAAATCCCTTGTTTTTCTCCACACTTGAGCTAAAATCTACTATCTTCTCTATAGGATTTTGTGTGGGAAAAAGAAATTGTTTTGTGGTTGTTGTTTGAAACCACTTAGTTGTAAACCCATTTCTTGCTTTGTGCCATTTCCCTCATTGTGTTGAGGAGGTTGTGCAAATTGGGTTGTAAGGAGTTTTGTGTAAGCTTGGTGCTAATCCCTCAAGTTGTGAGGTGATTGTTTGTTGTATTGGAGGAGTGCCTCAAGAAGGAGGTTGAGATTGTAAGAAGGGGAGTTGGGAACTCCTTGTAATTGTGATTGCCCAAATCCTCGGTGGAGGTTCCCTTTGTGGGAGTCCTTTGTGGACAAGCTAGTGGATTGGAAATCCTTCGTGTGTCGAAGGCGGGGATGTAGAGCTGGGTGCTCGAACCTCGGAACATATCTCTTTGTTTGCGCTTGATCCATTGACTCTTGCTCTCTCTCTCTCTTTACTTTGTGCAAATTGTTATATCTTGTACTTGCTTGTGTGTGCATCATTATAGTAATTGCAATTAGTTTTTAAATTCCGCATTTAGTTCACTAGATTAGCATTGTCACCTATTCACCCCCCCTCTAGGTGACTTTTCAGACTTCCCCACCTTATCTTGTTTATAGGACAAGCCCTTAGATCAATTTAGTGCAGTGTATAAGAAAAGCAGCGATTAAGTAATGTAAACAATCCAAAAGTGTTCTTATACTAGATGCTATGCACATGTACCTTTGCTCCTGCACTCTTCAACAGTAAATAGAAAATGTAATGAAATAGACACATGCCTAATGCAAAGTCTAAATCATTTTTTTAGCATTTACAATCAACATTTTACTGTTGAGGTTAGAAAGTAAATACAGTGAGACAAATAAGGAAATAAATGCTACAGATATTTAAACTACGCAATTCAGCCAACCTGCAGAAAATACAGATTAGTGGTTCACTCAGTTTGCCACAAGACTGTAGCAAATCTGAGGGCTTCTTGGCTCTGCTTTCTTGAGTTGAGTCCAAAGCCACTTATGTGTCCACTGCAACAAGAATTCCTTGTTGTTAAATCTGTACAAAAAAAAAGAAGAAAGTTAATCAAAAATGTAAACTTTAAAGAGAATTACTTACCATCCCTCCCCGGCAACGGCGCCAAAATTTGATTGAAGCTTGAACCTGTACACAAAATACAGAATTTTAGAACTTTAAAATAGAGGTATGCAAGTGCTCAATTCTACGCGATAGTAAGTGGCTATGCGGGTCGTGATCCACAAGGAGGGTTAGCGATAGAAGCGTTCATGTTTGTATTGAAATCTTTGTGAAGAAAAACGAAGGTTCTTCTTTGTTTTAAGAAATGAAAATAAAAAAGAGTTAGGTTAAAGTTAAGTGAGGAAGAAAGTGGTAGAATGAGAAAGTAGAGAAAATGGAAAATGACTATTTACAAATAAATTGAAAAAGAGTGAAAAAGATTTGGAAGATGTGGTGTTGGTGATTTAAACTACAGAAATAAAAGAAAAGAAAGAAGATAAGAAATACTTACGTAGTTTGGTTGATGACTTACCTGGAACCCTTGCATGTTCTACCTTGCTTCGGAGGCATTCAACGCATAAGCCATAGGATCGAGCTCAGTCCCCAGTCGCATTACATCATCAAGACGAACAAGAATGAAATGATACGGAGTCTTGAGGAGGAGAACATCATCATGAAGTATCGTTGGCACTCACACAAACATTGTTATACTAATGCTTCTGGGTTCACTTGCATGCTCATCAAACCAAAAGAGGTAAAGTAGAAAGAAGAAGAGAAACAAAAGTAAGGACGAACATAAAAAAATTACCTTTTATTGCTTGCAGAAACGATGGAAAAAGGAGGAGGGTACATCGGTGTCACTCTCAACATAAGTCTCTCTCTCTTACGTACATGAATCTCAATCTAACCTAAGCTTACATACAAATTAAAATTACATAAAAGAAAACAAAAACCTATACTACAAAGAGTGAAAAACTGGACTAATTCCTATCTCTGCATGGTCGACCCATTTTGCTCTGCTGAAACTAGTATTTATAGGGCAAAACCAAAAGGGGGAATCTCGGGAAGATTGGGGGAGCAAACGCTCCCCCAACTGACCTAACAAGGTTGCAGAAATGCGGCTTGGGCCGCATTTCCGCGGCCCTAGTGTGGCCAGGTGGCCACACCCAATTGGTGGAGATCCCCGGTTTGATGATTTGCCTATATTTTCTACTGGTTTTCTCATTTCAGCTTCAGAATTTGACGAAACAAGCCTTTGATTGTTGGCTTCAACCGCTTGATTCAGGGAGGATTCTTCTCAACCGGTTTTCAACCTCTTGATATGCCAAGATTTAGCCCTAATTCCTTGATTTCGAATTTCTTTTGAATTAAATCAGAATTTGGTGGGCTTTTGGGCTTGTTTCTCTTTCTTTTCTTTTAGCAATTGGGCCTACATTAAAAAAAGAAGAAGAAGACTTATTAATATGATTTATTAGCTAAAAAGTATGGTAAGGTGACAATGTATATCCAATATATGTGACTAATCAATTAACACTCTTCCCAAATTTCATGGTTTAGAATCAGAGGACGCATACTTCTTTGTTAGGAAATTTGAAGAAGTGTGCCTTATGATGCGTATACCCCAGCTAGGAGACGATGCTGTTAGGTTATGTTTCATTCCTTTTTCCCTAAAGGACCTAGCTAAGAAATGGTTGTACAGCTTGGCAGCAGATTCAGTCACGACTTGGAATGATTTCATCAAGGCCTTCTTGAAGAAATTCTACCCAATACATAAAACTGCCCTCATTAGGAAGAACATCATGCAGTTTAGGCAAGAACTGAGCGAACCATTTTGGAGATACTTTGAGCGATTTAAAGATCTCCTAGCTCAGTGCCCTCATCATGGCGTGGAGAAATGGCGTCAGTGCCAGATTCTCTACGATGGTCTAGATTATCAGACGAAGACCCTGTTAGAAATGATGTGTCAGGGAGGTTCTTGCAGAAGGATGAGAATCAAGGTTAGGATTTATTTGAGGATTTAGCGGAGAAAACCCTGCAATGGGAGCCAGCCTCGGAAAAACCTAGGAATTCATAACCTATAGCTTCAAGAGGAGGGCTCCTATCTCTAGAATCATCCATAGCTGCCGAGGCTAAGATTGCTACCCTAATGAGAAGGATAGAGGCTCTGGAAACAAAAGAGCCTGCCAGTGTCAACCAGATCAACCCACCACCAATTCACAATCTGGGTTGTTCATATTGTCAGGCACCAAACCATGTCTTTGAAGAGTGCCCTATTTTCCATGCCCAGCAAATGCCACCGGAACACCTGAACACGTCTTACTCATGGCCGCCACACAACCCCTACTCACAGACATACAATTCCGGTTGGAGGAATCACCCAAATTTCTCCTAGGCCCCGAACAATCCTCCCAGGCCTAATTTCTCTGACAATTTTCACCATCCTACTCCTCCATCACCTTTTCCCAGTCAAGCCCCAGCTTCCTCCTCCCAAAGCTCACTAATAGAAAAGAAAATCAGTAAATTGGAGTATAGCATAGAGGCTTTCATGAAGTCCCAAACCGCTTTTATGCAAAACCAGGGACAAACTCTGAACAATCATTCACAGGCCATATCGAGATTGGAAATGCAGATGAACCAATTAGCTAGCTCCCTAAGTGAAAGACAAAAAAAGACTTTGCCTAGTCAGCCGCTAGTTAACCCAAAAACCTCCAATCAGTCATATGAAATTCAGGATCCATCGGTTAACCAGTGCAATGCTGTTCACACACTGCGATCTGAAAAGATGGTTGACATCCAGGTCTACCAACAGAAAAGTCCAGTCCATCCTGATCCCACTCCAGCCTCCACCTCTGCTAGTTCCTCCAAAACTGCTCCTCAAACATCTGACGAGGACAAAGCTGCTGAACAAGTTCATAAGCTTGTAGCACCCTTTACCAATAGGCTTAGGAACAACAATAAGAATATGCACATGGAGAAAATGCTGGAGATGTTCAACCAGGTCAAATTGAATGTGTCACTTCTTGACGCTATCCAACAAGTCCCGGCTTATGCCAATTTCTTAAGGATATGTGCATGAAGAAGAGAAAGACCAATGTGCCTAAGAAAGTGTTCTTGGCAACCAATATAAGCGAAATTCTGTCTGGTCCCATTCCGTGAAATACAAGGATCCCGGATGTCCCACCATTTCCTGCACCATAAGACAAACCGAAATAGTAGAGCACTTCTTGACCTGGGAGGAAGTATCAACTTGCTACCTCTCTCAGTATACCAACAACTTGGGTTGGGTGAGCTAAGCCCAACTCGAGTCACCATTTAGCTAGCTGACCGATCTTTGAAGATCTCAAAGGGGGAAATCACAGACGTCCTTATCCGGGTCGGAGATTTCATTTGCCCCGTTGACTTCATTGTGCTTGAAATCCAACCTGTGTCCAATCTTAGATCTCAAACTCCCGTCGTCTTAGGGCGCCTATTCCTTGCTACAGCCAATGCCATAATCAACTATAGGAACGGTCCATGTGATTGACTTTTGGAGACATGACGAAGGAAGTCAATGTCTTCATCATGAAAGACAACCTAGGATGTCAATGATCAGAAGTTTGAGGTCAATTCAATTGAAAACCTGATCAGTAAGCATGAGGAAAGCATGGAGACAGAAATTGAGGCAGAGTTTTGATCTGAAGGCTGAGGATTTTAATCTAGACCAGATCATAGATTCAGCAGTGGGTTGGGAGTCAATCCCAAGTGTACCCCATCCTAGGATTGAAAGCCTAGAGATTGCCTCCAATGAAGCAACACCTTCCCTAGAGCTAAAAGCCTTGCCTGAACACCTTAAGTACGCCTACCTGGGCGGAAAGGACACCTTGCCAGTCATCATAGCATCACACCTGACTGAGCTACAAGAGGACAGCTTAATGTCTATTCTGAAAAGACATAGCGAAGCCATTGGATGGACGATGAAGGACATCAAGGGAATAAGTCTAGCCATAGTACAACATAGAATCCATTTAGTCGATGAAGCAACCCCTAGGAGGGACTCACAACGCAGGCTTAACCCTCTCATGCAAGAGACAATTAAGGCTAAAATTCTGAAACTATTAGATATTGGGATCATTTATCCCATTTCTGATAGCCAATGGGTTAGCCCTGTTCATGCGGTCCCAAAGAAGGCTGGCTTTATGGTGGTAGAAAATGAGAAAAAAGAGTTGGTACAAACAAGACTGCCTACCAAGGTTCGTGTTTGTATCGACTACAGGAAGCTGAATGCAGCTACCCGTAAAGACCACTTCCCGCTACCCTTCATCCACCAAATGCTTAAGCGTTTGGCTGACATGAGTACTACTGCTTCCTAGATGGGTACTCGGGATACAATCAAATCCCTATTGCTGCAAAAGACCAGGAAAAGACGACGTTCACCTGCCCATTTGAAACCTTTGCTTATCGGTGCATGCCTTTTGGATTGTGCAATGCTCCCGCAACATTCCAACAGTGCATGCTTAGTTTGTTCTCTGATATGGTGGAACGTTTTCTTGAGATTTTTATGGATGACTTCTCCATCTACGGAGATTCATTTGATCAGTGTCTTCATCACCTAGAGTTAGTGCTACAAAGATGCATTGAGAAGAACCTAACTCTAAACTGGAAAAATATCACTTCATGGTGAGACAGGGGATTGTCTAGGGCCATGAGATTTCGAGGAGAGGCATAGAAGTGGATAAGGCTAATGTAGAAGTGATTGCTAAGCTTCCACTACCCAAAAGCATCAAGGATATTAGATCCTTTCTAGGGCATGCTGTGTTCTACCCACAATTCATTAAGAATTTTTTGTAAAATTACTAGACCCTTAACCAACCTACTCGCTAAGGACGTGCCCTTTGATCTCAACGATGAATGTTTCGAGTCATGGGGGAAGCTTAAGCAATAACTTATTTCTGCTCCTAATTGGGCCCAGCCATTTGAAATCATGTGTGATGCATCTGATTCCGCTATTGGCGCTGTTTGAGGGTAGCGCATCGATAATAGGCAGCACGTGATTTACTATTTGAGTAGGACCTTGAATGACGCCCAATAGAATTATATAACGACTGAGAAGGAATTCTTAGCCGTTGTCTTTGCGTTGGAGAAGTTCCGGCCTTACTTGTTAGGTTCGAAGACGGTGATTTTTACAGATCACTCGGCTCTGAAATACCTCATGACCAAGCAGGAAGCAAAAGCCCGACTAATTCGGTGGATCCTTTTGCTTCAAGAATTTGACTTAGAAATCCGGGATAAACGAGGTATAGAAAATTTGATCGCTGATCATCTCTCACGAATTCCGAATGCACCAACCATCCAAGCTCCGATCACGAGGATTTCCCAGACGAGCACATCTTAGCCATTCTTAAGGAACCCTGGTATGCAGACATTGTTAATTGCCTGGCCATGAGATAATTACCCGCTGACTGGACAAAGCAAGACCAAGACCGCTTCTTTGCCCAAGTATGGTACTTCTTCTGGGAAGAACCGTATCTTTTAAGTATTGTCCCTATCAAATTATTAGACGATGCATACCAGAGGAGGAACAGAGGAGTGTGCTCAGTTTTTGCCATGACCTTGCATGCAGAGGACACTTCGGTCCCCGCAAGACTATAGAGAAGGTTCTACAAAGTGGGTTCTACTGGCCCACTTTGTTCAAAGACTCGTATCATTTTTGCAAGTCATGAGCAAATTGTCAGAAAATTGGGAAAATTTCAAGAAGAGACATGATGCCCCTGAACTTGATCCTTGAAGTTGAAATTTTTGATGTTTGGGGTATCGATTTCATGGGCCATTCTCCAATTTCTTCGGCAACCAGTTCATTTTGGTTGCTATAGATTATGTCTCTAAGTGGGTAGAAGCTGTGCAACTAAGACGAATGACAACAAAGTGGTTGTCAAATTTCTCAAAGAGAACATCTTCTCCCGAATTGGCAACCCTAGAGCGATAATTAGTGATAATGGATCGCATTTCTGCAACAGAGTTTTTGAAGCTCTGATGCGAAAATATTCCATCAATCACAAGTTATCGAGTCCGTATCATCCCCATACAAATGGGCAGGTCGAAGTCACCACCGACAGATCAAGCTCATTCTGGAAAAGACTGTCGGACAAAACCGAAAGGATTGGTCAGTTAAGCTCAATGATGCATTGTGGGCATACCGCACTGCTTTTAAGACAGTTCTGGGGATGTCTCCTTATAGAATCGTGTTTGGAAAAGCCTGTCATCTGCCAGTACAGTTCGAACACCGGGCCCTCTAGGCCATTAAGCAACTTAGCTTTGATCTGACTAAGGCCAGTGAACTTAGGAGACTGCAGATTTCAGAATTAGAGGAGATATTGAATGAAGCCTATGAGAATGCCCGTATCACCAAGAGCAGGACTAAACATTTTCATGACCAAATCATAACCCGGAAAAACTTTGCACCGGGAGATAGGGTTTTGCTGTATAACTCTAGACTTTATATTTTCGCGGGAAGCTGAAAACTCGTTGGTCGGGACCGTTCATTGTACGTACTGTTTTTCCACACGGTGCTGTGCTTATTGCAGACCCTAAGAACAATACGGAATTCAAAGTGAATAGGTAAAGACTGAAGCCCTTCTTGACCACTGAGCCTATGACTCCAGATGATAGTGTGTTGACTTTTTTTGCCCCATCATACACCTAACCACAACAACTAAAAAAAAAAATTATATGCTTATCCCTTCTACATTCTTTTTGACATTTCTTTCGCCTATTCGTACTTGGCCGGCCCGAGTCCACGAAGAGGGTAACATCATTTCTTCACCCTATTTCTTGCATTCACTTTTCCATATACATTCATTGAGGACAATGCATTAGATAGGTGTGGGGGGGTGCTAACACTTTTTCTTTCTTCTTTTTCTTTAAAAAAAAGAAGAGAAAATTTTAGATTGAAAAGAAATTTCATACTCTTTATAAAAATACAAAAAGATTATAGGAATTACGGGAACCTTATTAACGAATCTTTACTTTTGCATAAATAAACAAGAAACATTGGTTTGACTAAAAAGATAGGAGGGATAAGGAAAATAACCCATACCTTTTATTTAGCCTTAGTAGAATATGCATAACCCACACACATGCTTGGATTTAGAGACACAACTCTGAAAAAAAAAAGCTGAATAATTGTGCCTCAAGAAGTATGATTACTCACGCCAAAAAAAAATTCTATATACAATAATGTATAAATAAATCTTGATTTCGTGGCTTACTCCACTTGCATATTTGACCTGAAGGTGTTTTTTCCACCTGGTGCCCTAAGACCATCTGTTTTGGGAGTCATCGATTTGATATGTGTTACATAAGTGACGTAGAAAGCCTAATGGAACCAAGAATAATAAGTAAATATTAATAAAATTAAAGATATTCAAAGTTGAGTTGAAAAATCCCAAGCACATCACACTTACACATTATGCATATCTATCAAAAGCAAAATAAAAGAATGAGTTAGAAGTACAAAATCCTTTCAAAATTTAAAGAAAAACCATAGTTTTTTCTTTTATGAAAGCTAAAATATAAGAGGACTTATGAGGGTTAAACCTAATTCTTACATCATTCAGTCATTTTTACTTAGATGATTGAAAGTTCTTTTTCATGACAAAATTTTTTCTAACAACTAACTTCTTTTCTTTACTTACTGGATTTTGTGGGTGCAATCCACTGAAAACCCTTAGGAGATAACACTCTTCCTCTAGGGGAAACCTAGCGGTTTAAAGGCTTGTTGCACATGCTCAGTGCAATCACATCACCTGCGAAAGTGGTATAATAATTTTCTTATTTTTATTTTGCTCAGGACGAGCAAAAAGATAAGTGTGGGGTATGATTAGTCTCTAATTTTGCATAATTTTTATTATATTCTCATATTTATTTCATGTAAAATTCTGCTAATAAAATCTTGCTTGCTTGATCCTAGGTCCATAGTGTGCAAATGAAGAAGAAAACTTAAATCACCATTTAATTCGTGATTAAAAGCCTACCAAGTAGCCATTGACTTTAGATTGAAGATTTTGTCAGCCCAGGGTATCAAATCACGAATCTAAGACATTCAGGAGTCAGACAACAGACTGGGCGACACACTGCCCAAAGTTGGGCGCGCACCGCCCTGCCTGGGCCATGGAAACGCGGCCCTATGGGCGTGCTCTCGCGCTCGGGCTTCGGGCCAGGGGTCACCCCCTGCCCCCCTTTCTCCTGAGGCCTATAAATACCCTCCATGGGGTCTGAAGAAAAGCAGATCCAGAGTTAGAGCAAGTTGTGTAGTCTTGTTTTTAGTTTGTAGTTGTTGTTGTTCTTGTTCTAGTTTTAAGTTTTAGCCATTAGAGTGAAAGAGAGAGAGTATGTAAGTGTTGTATTTGAAGGGTGACAAGCTAATACAAGTACTACTCTCTTCCTTCTTTCCATTTACTTGTCTTTGCCATTTACTTTTACTTCCTTGTTGTAGTGTAACTTCCTTCTTCTTCACTTCTTTTCTTTTACTTTGTTGTAGTGTAACTTCTTTTCTTTAACTTTTCTTTTCTTTTGTTTTCTTGTAGCTTAACTCCCTCTCTCCATTTCTTTTCCTTTGTTGTTTCTTTTACTTTTATGGCTAACTAACTTTTCATTAGCATGGCTAACTAACTACTAACCCATTAATTTCTAACACTTGATTGATAACCCACATGAGTCAATAGTGTCAAACAAGCCTTGTGCAAACAAGAGCTATGGCATCTTAAGACGAGGGTTCTAACTCTAATTTACCTACAAGTCATTACTTTCTTATACTTCATACCTAATGAGTTTTTGATGATCTATGGTTGTGTACTTTGCTTGTTATTGTAAGTTAGAGACTTTTCCTTTTAACATTTTCAATACCATTATTGCACTCGTGTCATCCCTTATTCTCGCCTTCTATTGGATCTTGATAAGGGAATGTCCGAGTTTTTGTCGTGTAAAGCTATGTTTTAGGATGAACTTTCACTCGATTTCCACGTGAATAGTTCCAATGCAAAAGGGTTGTGTTCGCCTATGATCCATCGTGAGGCTATCTTCCAAAAGTTAGAAATTAGTGGGAGCACTTAGTAGAAAGTTAGCCATGCATTTTTATAACTAAGAAAAAATCACTTTTACAAACCACCAAATATTTTTCCAACAATTCTTAAAAACAACTTGTTTTCATTTTTCAATTCTTTATTTGAAAAGAAGAACTTTCTTTCTTCTTAAACTTTGAAGCCGCATCAAGCTTCTATCGCTCTCCCTCCTTGTGGATACGACCCGTATAGCCACTTCGCTACTACGGAAGAATCGCAAAAGTAGTAATATCAACCTAACTCTTTTTACATATTCTTGTACTTGCTTTTTGCCGATCAAGCAGCACCAAGAACCCTTTGAACAGAGCTGCATTTTTGTCCACGGGTCGTGGGCGCACGTCACTCGAACCAGGCCCGACCTAGTTTAGTTCTGTGTGTGTACGCGCGTGTGGAAAGTGGCCCATGGCCTAATATTCATAACAATAGATAATAGAAGAATTGGTATACAAGCCACTCGACTTTTCTTGGTGTATCCAATGTGGGACTAAATATCAAATGTAAATAGAGGGAAACTCAAGTTTTCTCTCCTAATCCAAATATCCATCCAACAATCCCCCTGAAAACTTGAGTTTCAGGAAAGACAAAAGCAAACAATATGATATAAACAAATCATAAATCATAAAGAAGAGTAGAATTTGGGCAACATTGTACTGCGGATTTGGGTTGATAGCTTGTGGCTTTGTATCTATCCTTAGTGAATTTCATTGCCACCTGAGAGACATAAGGACTATGCCTTGAATTAGGCCTCCTTAAACAGATATTGATGAAAGACACACACAGTAAATCTCTTTTTATTGACGAGCAGTTTGAGCGTTAAAAGCTAAGCTCACAAAAACTGACTCATGAGAAGTTTCTAGGGGTTGCCCTCCAACTGCGGCCATCACAGTTCCTCTTACGTACGTAAGTCTTCCAAGAGTACTACAGCTAGACCTTATACCCTCCACACTTCATGCGTCAGACTTATTAAGAGTTTAACTCAGCCTTACCTAGTTTTATCATAAGAGCATCATCACCATAGAGAAGGGCATTAGCTATAGTGCTATGTATAGGATATAAACATGTCTAGATCAATACTTCACACGAGTATCACCAGTCCAGCTTATTGCTACCACATTGAACCTCTTTCACAGACAAGCTCCTGATCAAGTTGGTTGGGTTCCCACTGTCGGTGAACTCTACTATAGGCTTAACCCCATCTCTCTCGATGATTGTAGGACCACACTCCTAAAAAGACCCTTAGTAATTAGTCAGTAAGATTCTTCTCAGACTTTACAAAATTTAGAATCACAAGTATGCCCAATAGGCATTGTACAGACTTACGTCTGATCTGAATATGTTTGTTCATCTTCTTGTTAGCATTCTCTTTTTTTAGAATCTCAATGGTGGATCTCGAAGCAGTATAAATTGAGATTGAAAGTATGATTATAGGCACGATATAAAATTTAGACAGAAGATCCTTTAACCATTCAGCTTCCAAGCAAGTAGTGTCCAGAGCATTGAGCTCAGACTTCATGGTGCTCCTAGCAAACGCTGTTTATTTACAATTTTTCTAGCACACAGTAACACCATCAAACATAAATACATATCCAGTAGTAGACTTAACACTGTGAGAGTCAGTGACCAGTTAGCATCTTTATATCCTTCTATAATATCAGGATATCTAATGTAAGTTAAACAATAGCCAATTGTGCTTCTAAGATATGTGAAAACTCTCTCAGTACAGTCTAGTGTTCTCTGCTATGGTTACTAGTGTATCTACTTAATCTACCTACTGAGTAAGGAATATCAAACCTAGTTCTATTGCAAATATAGAGAAAATGAACCTATTAATTGAGAATATTCTAGCTGAGACACAGGCTCACCCATGTTCTTCTTCAAGGCAATTAAAAAATCATAGGGTGTACAAATAGATTTAGAGTTATAAAAATCAAACTTGTGAAGCATTCTTTCAATGTTATAAGAAGACTCAATGAAATTTCATTTTGGATTCTTGATATCTTCATTCCCAATATTATATTAGTAGGACCTAGATACTTTATGTCAAAGTTTAGGGAGAGGTAATCTTTTACCTTTTGGATTGCATCAAGAGAAATTCCAAGAATAAGATATCTTTTATATATAGACAATGGATGATATAATCATTATCAAAGTTCTTGAAATAAATGCATTTATCATATTCATGGATAGTGAATCCAAATTAGCAACAACTTTGTTAAACTTTTGGTACCATAATTTAGGTGTTTGTTTTAGACCATACAATGACATCACAAGTTTGCACACTTTGTTTTCTTATCACTTGGCGATGAATCCTTCTAGCTGGCTCAAATAGTCTCTTCTTTAAGAATTTAGGAAAGCGGTCTTATATTCATTTGATGTATGAACATGTTATGAATAGATGCAAGTGAAAGAAGGATTCTGATAGAAGAGATCCAGCAATAGGAGAATTGGTGTCAAAGAAGTCAATAGCTTTTGTTGGGTGAAATTCTTGGCAATTAGTCTGGCTTTGTATTTGTTGACAGTGCAATCGAGTTAGAGTTTCTTCTTAAAGATCTATTTACAACCTACAAGTTTGCATCTTGGAGGAAGGTTAGTGAGAATTCAAGTGTTGTTCTCCATTATGGACTTGATCTCACTGTCAAGGGCTTCTTTCCAGAAAATGATTCAGAAGAGTCCTTTGCTTCCTTAAAAGAGTTAGGATCACCTTCTACAAGAAAGGTAAAGAAGTCTTCACCAAGGAATGTAAGTCCTAGCTCTTTTACTCGTTCTAGGTTCAAAGTTAGTTGTAGGAGCAGAACCAGAAGAAGGAATATCAGAGATAGAATAAGTACAAGAAGGATAACTAAGAATTCTTGATTTGAAAGAAAAATCTATTTTCAACATAGACGACATCTCTAGCTTCAATGATTGTATTGTTGGATATCACTGATCTCAGAGTTAGCCACTAAGAATAAGTTATGCTATCAAGTGCATATCCAATAAAGATATCATCAATAGTCTTGGGACCATTTTCCTTTTCTTCAATTCAGGCAACTTTAGATTTTGAAGAATTGAATATTAAGACTTCTCTCTTTCCATTATTCATAGGGAATGACATCAGAGTCTCTCTGGGGAACCCTATTGAGAATGAAACAGGCTAAAAGAGGAGCTTCTCCCAAAGGTTTTTGGGTGCATCTAATTTGAGTAACATGCAGTTCACCATGTTCATTAGTGGTCTATTCTTTCATTTAGCTGCATCATTGGATTGAGGTGTACAAGGAGCAGTTATTTTATGAATAATGTCATGGTATTGGCAGAATTCTATCATATCATTTGAGGTATATTTCCCCCATGATCAGATCTTAGGATTTTGATCTTTCTCTCAATTGATTCTCAGCTTCGGCTTTATATACCTTGAACCAATCAAGAACTTCATTCTTAGATTTGAGAAGATAGGTGTAACAGAATTTGGAGTAGTCATCAATGAATGTCAAAAAATATCTTCTACCGCCTCGGGTGGAAACTTTGTTCAAGCCACACACATCACTATGAATAAGCTCGAGGGGTTCAAAGTTTCTTGTGATAAACAAAAAGGTGTTCGGACATATTTGCCTTGAAAACATATTTCACATCTAGAAGATGAGTCAGAAAAAGAGTGAGGAATGAGATTCAAGTTAATCATTTTTTGATGGAATTGAAGTTGACATGTTCCAATCTACTATGCTAAGATATCACAAGACTCGATGTTCAAAGAAATAGGAATAGAAATTTTATTATCAGAAAGATTATTATATTGAGCTGGAAAATGACATTACAAATAAAATCCTTTCCAAAGAAAATATTTGACTTGGAGATTATAAACTTATTTAATTCTTTCACAATCCCATAGCCAGCTCTAAGAGGAGAAAATCCGCTGATCAAATTTCTTTGAAGTGTGGGTACATGCATAATGTCTTGAAGAGTCAAAACTTTTCCTGTGGCCATTCTGAGATCAATGTGTTCAATTCCCTTTATCTCTCTAGTAGGGTCATCTGTCATGCTCACGCTTCCTTTATGTTGTTTATGATATGATTTAAAGCAGGAGTGATCCGTGCAGATATAAATATTGGCTCTTGAGTTTAACCACCAGTCCGAGGAGAAAGTGATGGAGTTGATAATAGAAAGAGGAAAATCTAACCTAAAAGAGTTAGAGTTCAGTTCCACCATATTGACCTTATGCCCGCCATTTTCTCCGTCTCCTCTAGATTGAGCTTTGACTTGTTCCATCTTTTGAAACATTAGGGCACCAAGTGATTGGTTCTCCCGCAAACATAGCAGAATCTTCCATCGGGTCTTCTGGACAGAGGTTTTGAGTTTGAAGGAGGAAGATTGCAAATGTTTGAAAGAAGGAGAGTTTGCATGAGGAGACAAATGAAAGTGATTGAGTTTCTTGAATTTCTTACTTTTGGGATTCATAAATTTATGCTTAGGCTTATCTTCCACCAAGTTGACTTTGACTTTCAGTTCAGACCTGGGGTAGGAATTTTGCCTATGCTGATCTTCTATGCAAATTATTTTAAGGGCTTGAACAAGGGTAAAGTCACCTTGCTTGTGACTGAGGTCCTCAGCAAAGACTGACCAGGTAGGAGGAGTTTATCAATGAGACATGACACCTTGTAATCATCAGAGAATTGATTTCCTTTCGATTGAATGTGTCTGATAAAATCTTGAAATTCATGAAGTTGATCATTGAAAGATTTATTGTCAGCACGAATTTATTAAAGGAAGAGGAGGTGAAACTTTCGATTCCAGCATCATCGAGGTCATATTCTTCCTCAAGTGTTGTCCACACTTTTTGGCACTTTTATATTCATAATATATGTCATACAGACTATCAGAGAGTGCACAAAGAATCTTATGGAGACAATCATAATCAATCTCCTCAGGTTTCAAATAGATGATGGGGAAGGAGTTGAAGGAGAAGTTCAGCAAGTGATGATTGTGTTAGCCCAGAGACCTTTCACCTTAGTTTTGATGATAACTAACTTATAAAAGTTAGTTTACTAATAATCTTGTGTTTATATAGTTTCAGTTATTGATCAAGATATTAGTAGGTATTTAGCTTCAACAAAGGAGTTTTGGGAGCTAACACATGTTGATTCAAGAGCTCGCGCATCAAGATCGCATCTATCATTCGGTTGGAGTCAAGCTCGTTGGATCGCGTTTGGATCGGGTCGTCTTGAAGATGAGGATCAATAAGAAGACTTCAGTTTTTCTAGATCTTGTGTAAAGATAGATAATATTGATATGCTCAAGTTCACACACACAAAATTAATATGTTTTGGTTTTTGGTTTAACCGGTTTTGGATTTTGAATAAGACATATATATAGTTCTTACGAATAGATAGAATCAAAATAAGTTTACATGGTTTAATATATATTGAATTTCATCTATATACATCTATGCTTCACATATTTGGAAAAACTTATTTTGATGGTCTATTTCATGTGTTTGAGTTTTGTATTTAAATAAAATTTATTTTTTTATTTCATGTCAAAAACATAGATATATCTATTACATTTGTATTGGATTCTATCCATATACAATATGCTTCAAAAATACTCTAAATATTTTGTTTTTGGATTTATACAAGTTTGGGAAAAATCAGATTTCCATTTCGAAATTTGGTTTTGAAAAATACCGATTTTGTGTTTAAGCCTAATTTCAATATCATAATAATTGTTCAAATAGTTTATAATATGTGTTGAATTTTAGTCACACATATTTGTTCTTCAAATATTTACAAGAACTTATTTTTGTGGAATTTATGTGTATTTATGATATTTAATTGGTATTAAAATAACTAAGTTTTAAGTCCTATAATTCCCAGCCAGATCCACTGGCGGTCGACCGGACCAGAGGTCGGTCGACTGGCTCGGTCGATCGATGTGCACGAGACGTGCACAAAGGCCAGTCAAGTAGGCCGGTCAATTGGGCAGTAGACCGACTGAAGCACCCAACTCTCAGGTGCGGCGGTCGACTGGGCGGAGGTACAACAGTCAGAAAAATGATCGTTGGGCCGGTCGACCGTAAGGTCATTCTGGACCTTTCTAGCTGCCAACGGGCAGATTTTTTAGAGGCTATAAATAAGCCATCTCGTGAGCTGTTTTTAACAAGAATTTCAAGAGCAAAATTTCCTATCTATACTAGTGTTTTAGCAGCAAGTTTTTTGAAGAGTTTTTGCGCCAAAAGATTTATCTTTATTTTGTTTTCAAGGGTTGGAAAATCAAGGAAAATAGATTATTTAGGAAATTGGTTTTATCTTAATTTCTATCTTCTTCTAGTATTTTCCTTTGTGATTTATTTTCCAAACACCTTATTTTCTCACACTTGAGCAATCATCTCTCTCCTATCTATAGGATCTTATTTTTGTGGGAAATATAGTTTGTGGTCTATTGTGATCACCAAGATTGTTTGTGGTCTTTGAGATCACCAAGTTGTAAATCCCTCTTTATTTTGGATTGGTGTTCATTCCTCTAGTGTAGAGGAGATTATTGTTGTGGTTTGGCTTTATGCCTATCCCTCTAAGTGTCGAGTGTAGGCTGTCTAAAAAATCACTAAAAATAAATCATCAAAAAACAGAGTCCAAACTCAAGACGCAGGGCTAATCATAGCCATCACTGCAGCACCAAGACGCGAGATTCGAACCCGCGTCTCAATATCACTGCAGCACCAAGATGCAAGGGTCGAAACCCGCGTCTCAGTATTACTGCAGAATCAAGACGCGACGGTCGAAACCCACGTCTCAGCATCACTTCAGCAACAAGGCGCAAGGCTCAAAACCCGCGTCTCGGTTATAACTGCCCTCGTTATTGGGTCAATTACTGCCCACGTAGTGAGGGAGTTAACCCTTATTATGGAGCGTTTTTTAGGGGTACGTTCACCCCTGAAACCTCTATAAATAGCCCCATTTGCTATGGAGAAGGGGTCGGTTGATCGGATAATTCTTGAACTTTCACTGAAAGGAAAAAGAGAGGTCGACTCTTCTAACAACTTGATGCGTACAAGTTTGTCTTTGCCTACAATTTCTTTGAGATTTCTGGTGGATAGGAGCTGTGTTACTCCGTCTGCTATCCAAAGAGAGGATTCCCAAGAGGTCCTGACGTTCACCCAGTCAACGGGAAACAAGATTCACTTTCCATCGCCACATCAAGAACCCAGCACTAAAGAAAGGGGAGATTCAAGTTTAAACATCTTCCCTCCTTTGTAGTAGGAGTATTAATCCGTTGTAATTCTTTATTGATTCAAAGAAATTTTATGAGGAACTTTTCTTTCACCAAACAAGAGATGGCGATTCTGTTGGGTTGAAGGATGTCGTGGCTAATTACATCATGCATAACGCCCGCATCAACGTCTCCTAGGAGACCCGCGTAGTTAACGTTCCTGATATTCAGCCTGTTCATCCCCTTCCTCAGCTCCAGGTTACCGGGGGTTCCCTTCAACCCACACGACGCAACCGGAATGCCGAACGGCGACAGAGGTGTAAGTACACCTAGAGGGGGTGAATAGGTGTACGGCTAATCTAATGAATAAAATGCGGAATTAAAACTTAATTACAACACACTTAATGTAACCAATGAGTGTAGCCGAATTCCCGGTGAAAGACTCAGGACTAACTCCTCTTGATTCCTCTGAATAAGAGTTGAGGTGCTATATGAAGCTCTCGTGGTTAAACACAAGTGAAGCACACACAAACAACACAAGCATGTATATGTGTGACAATATGAATAGATGCACAAAGTAATAGAGAGAGTTAAGAGAAAGTGGATCAATCGCTAACACACAGATATGTTTCGAGGTTCGAGCACAAAGCTCTACATCCCCGCCTTCACACAGAAGGATTTCCACTAACTTGTCCACACAGGACTCCCACACAGGGAACCTCCACTAAGGATTTGGAGCAATACAATAACTGAGAGTACACAACTCCTGTCTCAACCGAACACAACCTCTCACAGAGGTAAGGCACAACGACACAAAAACCACCCTCACACAAGAGGGGTACGCACTTAGCAAACAAACACCAATCACCTCACACTTGAGGGATTCCACACAAACTCTAGCTCTCACTAGAGGGAGCTAAACACAATCTCCACCTCTCACTAGAGGGAGCCAACCACAACTTCCACAATCACCTCACAATAGAGGGATACCAAATCAATCTCCTCTCACTAGAGGGATTTCACAATGAAGGAAGTTTACAACTTGGTGGTCTATCTCAACCACAAACTAATTTTCCCACAAAGATAAAATCCTATAGATAGGATAGCAAGATAGCTCAAGTGTGGAAAACAAAGTGTTTTGAACAAAGAAAATCACTTGGGAAAATCTCCAAATAGATATAGAATTTTTAGACCAAAAGCATATTCCCAAAAGACTATTTTTTTTGAATTAAAAACACTTTAAAAATAAATGAAGATTGATCATTTAAACAAAAAACTCTTTGGAAAAGCTTGCTCATAAAATACTAGAGAAGATCAGAATTTTGGCTCTCAAAAACTTGGAGAGAAACATCTCTCAAATGGGGTATTTATGGCCTATTACAAATATACCCGTTGGCTGATTGAACGGTCAGATTTGACCTTCCGGTCGATCGGCCAACGGTCAAAAATATGACCGTTGAGCCTTCCGGTCGACCGCGCGGTCGACCGAGCCAAATCTAGAGAGCAATTGCTCTCAGGTCGTCGACCGCTCGGTCGACCGTGCCAAGCCTCACGGTCGACCGTCCGGTCGACCGCCCCCACCCGAGAGTGGGGCACTTTTAGTAGGTCGACCAGCCTAAGTGGCTGGCCTGCGTGCACGTCCTTGTGCACGTCGGTCGACCGGTCCGGTCGACCGACTCTTGGTCCGGTCGACCGGCCTGGTCGACCGCTAGAGCCTGGCAGGGCTGAATATAGGATTTAAAAGGTGGTCTTTTTAATATCATATAAATCCCATAAAATCTCTAAAAATCCACAAAAATAGTTTCAGTATAATAGTTTGATATACAAACATATTTGAGTAAAATCAAACCATGTTACAAATATTTTGAACTATTTTTGTAACTTTAGAAATTTTGCCGAAAATCAAAATCCGTATTTTCCCAAACTAGGATTTTTGAAATGGAAAATCGTTTTGTCCAAAACTCATCTAAATACAAAAATATGATATGAAACAACATTGAGGCATATAGTATATGGATATAATCTAATATACATATAAAGATATATATATCAATGTTTTTAACAATAAATCCAAAAAAAAGTTTTGTCAAAATACCAAAACTCCAAACTCATGAAATAGACTATCAAACTAAGTTTGTTTAAATAGCTGAAGTGTAAATGTATATAGAACAAATCTAATATACATTAAACCATGTAAACTTGTTGATTCTATATATTCATGAAAACCAAGATCGGTTAAACTAAAGACCGAAAATCAAAAAACTTGAACTTTAAACAAGTGTGTGTGTTGTGAACTTGAGCATATCACACTATTTAATCTTTAACAATGGATCTAAACTATAAACTAAACAATGTACTGAAGTCTTCTTGTAGAGCGCCGAAGTCGACTTGATCCAAACATGATCCACCGAGTGGTAGATATGAACTTGACGCTCGGGCTCTTGAATCACCATGTGAAAGCTCCAAAACACCTTTGTTGAAGCTAATCACCTACTCTTGGTTAAGTATCTGAAACTAAACATCACAAGATTATTAGTAAACTATAACTACATTAGTTAATCATCAGCAAAACTAGAGCGGAAGGCCTCTGGGCCAACAATCTCCCCCTTTTTGATGATGACAAAACTCATGGAGTTATATATGCATGTATTAAAGTTAAGTTTCAAAGAAGCTCCCCCTTAATTCATGCATAGCAATAAACAATAATTATATGTAATGAATACTAAATATGAATATGCATCAACATGCATAAAACAATGAAATGAACATGCTCTTGATACAAAACTTTTAAAATAAATTCCTTTTCCTTTTTAAAATAAACATGTTCAATAAATAATTGCTCTTGATACCAATAAAAATTTCAATGTGAAAACTTTATCAATAAAAGCAACATAAAAACTCTTGATACCAATCAATAAAAAAATTCTTGATAGCAATTGAAAGATAATCAATAAAGTTTTTGATACCAATAATAAAAAATATCAATATGAAATAAAAAATATCAATATGAAACAACTTTGATATAAACTTACAAATAAACAATAAACATGCATATTAAACTCAAATACTTCTCTCTCTTTTTGTCAATCATCAACAAGGGGTCAAAGAAAACAATAAAGCAATGTTCTCCCTCTTTTTGTCTTAAACAAAAATATCAATAGGGGTGAAATCAAAACAAAACATTATGATACCAATTGAAAAAAAATATATCAATGTCGTGCATCATGATATCAATTGAAAATAAATAAAACATACCAATTGAAGGTACATAAAACAAATATTTTAAAATAAATTTAAATACCAATTGTAGTAAATAAATCATTTTGACGAATCCAACCAAAAATTTTGATATCAATTAAAAAATATATAGATAATCTTGATATCAATTGTAAAGATTAGTACCAATTGAAAGTAATTTTCATTAGGAGCATATGATACCAAAAATTATCAATATCATTTTTCAATCATTTTTCAACATAAAGTGCGGGAGTAAAATGTCAAGTGTAAACAAAACCAACTGAAAAATGAAATATAAATTTTCTCCCTCTTTATGAAATATCAAATAAAATAATGCATAAGCTTGTATAAGATACCAATTGAAACATAATCAATTGAAGTATAATAGTCATTGAAGAAATCAAGCGTAGCATAACTAAAATTTGTCCTCAAAGATATAGAGATATAGTAAGCACAAATAAAGCATATATATATGTATGAAAAATTGAATACAAATCGAAATTGATACTATTTGAAGTGTAAGCATACATATATAGAAACATATATGAGTATACAAAAAGAATGCCAATAGTGATACCAATTGAAAAGATTCAATGATACCAATTGAAAACATAATAAGATCAAGTATATAACTCATATTACCTACAACCCATTTCATGCACATGTTTAAAATGGATTTTCAATAAGAAGCATACAAGGCATGGTCGCCCACCAACCACCCTTTAATGAGTAGGGTTTTTCAAAATAAGTTTGAAAATATAGTATGTTTGAAAAACTCTATCATAATGAAGAATACGAACTAGTTATATGAAAAATATGTAAACTAGTACAAAATCCTTCAAGTAAGGAATAAAATAAGAATATATTCCATAAAACATGAAAATTACTAACCAACGTCACTCAAAATCTATATACCACATATAATACTCATGAAAATAAAATCATGAGAAAACAATAAATAAAGTGAGTGTATAATAGCTATGTGAAACACATTATCATGAAAATAGGCAATCAAGCTCAAAATTCCTTAGAAA
>JAVJIF010007514.1:0-193449 GCA_038442645.1 Agave tequilana
ATACCAGTATTGACATACGTATATTGGGAACCGAGGGTTACATCTTCCTCCCTTAGATTTTAAATTAATAAATTTAAATTCAAGTTTAGATTAGGTTTAGATAAGATAGAAGCTTCTAAATTAAATATTTAAGCATTATTTTATTGGATTAAACTCTATTAATTCAAAAAAATCCTCAAAAATTCTCAAAAATAGAAGATGTCATCGTGAACTTGTTGTGAAGTTAGATTCCTGAAATTCATTCCCAATTTTTAATTAAAAATCCCAGAGTCCGCCTATGTCACCAATCGACCCCAAATTGAGATTCTTCTCCAATAATTCCAAAAAAATTCTAAAATTCTAGAAAAAATTATAAACAATGGGAAATAATATATTGAGTTGAAATGACCTCAATCCGACTATCAAGATAATTAAATCATCACCAGATACCAGTATTGACATAACGTATATTGGGACCGAGGGTACATCTTCCTCTCTATAGATTTTAAATTAATAATTTAAAATTCAAGTTTAGATTAGGTTAGATAAGATAGAAGCTTCTAAATTACTACAATTAATTATGCATGTGAGCTTGGGGGATTCTTGGGCTTGTGATCTTCACTTTGTACTTTATTTCTTTATTTTTTTAATTACTCAGGCCTGCACACATAAACAATAAAACATTAGTAGTAGTGCATATATAAAAGAATAAGTAGGGAAATATGATGATATAATATGATGATAAATGTGCATTTTTAACTACCTATCACACCCCCACACTATCTTTTTGCTCGTCCTCGAGTAAAAATAAAAAAGAAAAAGGAAAAATAAAACCTAACCTATGTAACTTACTTTCGTAAGATTACGATTACACTTAGCACGTGCGACAAGCGTTAAACCTCTAAAATACCCCCAGAGGACGAGTGTTGTCTCGTGAGGGTTTTCAGTGAATTACACCCACAAAATCAATAAAAAGAATAAAATGTTGGTGATTTAATAATATGTAATTATTTTTTTTATTTTGAAAAAAGAGAGAAATATTGAATATATTTGATGAAAGTAAGCAATCTATAAGTTTTAGGATTATCATTTTTATTCATTCTGAACTTAGTCTCTATACAATAATTTGTTATCAATTTTAGGTAAGGATTAAAATTGAATTTTGATATAGTCGCTTTTGTTACCCTAAGTCATATGCATCCTGGTATAATTTTTGCTAGGGATTCTTTAACTTGGACTCTCATGCCTCTTTATTATTATTATTATTCTCTTTTTTTTAATGTATAACTCATCTAATTTCTTTTGTATAAGTATCAAGACTTCTTGAGGCCCTCATACCTAACTAATTGACTATTAGATGTGTTAGTACATAGATAATATTTCTTAATTTTCTTAGGCTTTCTAATTCACTCGTGTAGCAAGCCTAAGGTCGGTGGCTCCCAAACTGGTCGATTTAGCGCACCAGGTGAGAAACACCCTATGGACTTAAGGATCGAGTGAACTAGGCCACAAAACTAAGGACTTTATTTAAAAAAATCACTTTTATATACGTGAAACTTATTCGTCTTTGAGGCACATGTATCCAGCTTAATTAGTGAACTTTTTTCCCCTTTTTTATATTATTTTTTATAAGGCACAAGAGTCTTTGTCTTAGAATCCTAGAAGTGAAAGTGTAGGTATGCACATTTCATGAAGGTAAAAATTAAGACTAATTAATTATTCAAATTGTCCTCCTATACCAAAAAAAATCCAACAATTTATTTTATTTCGACCAAGTTTTTAGAAATCCTAATCATGATTTTCCTAATTCTTAAGATTAACTTGGATTTCTTTCAAAAGTAAGTCAAAATATTGTCTCCTTTTTCAACTATATATATATATATTAATTTTTTTAATTTTTGTTAAGTAATAACCTATGTTAGAATAATCTATGTTAAAAAAAATATTTTAAATTATTTTATTATATATATATTTTTATTTGAATTAAGGTTAGTACCCTCCCCCCACACTTGTCTCATGCATAGTCCCCAATGTATGCTTGTATGTATAAATGCATGAAATGAATTGGCAGGGAGGTAGAGTTATCGATACATTGGGTCAAAAGACCCATGGCTGCGTTGTTGCTTCGGGTACTAATTCTAAAAAATGGTTCAAACGTTGACATTTACCTTGAATACATTTCCATTTTTAGGGTCTATATCTCTATGGCTCCATGTGAAAACACACACAGTCAACAGAAGCCCTGTCCATCTTGATTTTAACTTTCCGGGAAAGAGGTGTGAAATCTAGAGTTATAGAGTAAGACTTTTATGCTTAGCCAAAAGTTTTTCTCGTGATGAACTTATCATAAAAAACTTTAACCCTATCTTTCATAATTTTCACATTTTCATAGGCCTCGTTTCCTTAACTCCTCAAGCTCAGAAATTTGTAAATTTCGAAGTTCACCGGCCTTAGATCTAGATCAAAATTTAGCTGCTTAATTGCCCATAAGGCTCGGTTACTCTATCTCAGCAGGAAGGTGGCAAGCCTTTTCAAAGACTAGTCTATAAGGAGACATTCCTAGAATCGTTTTAAAGGCGCCCTATATGCCCATAAGGCATCTACCATTTTAGTGGACCAGTCCTTCCTGTTTGATTCACAGTTTTTCTCCAAGATAAACTTTAACTTGCCTATTTGAAACTTCTACCTGCCCAAGCACGTTGGTTTGAGGTGGTGAGGTTAGATAACTATATGTGTTATGGCATATTTTCGCATAAGAGCTTCAAAAGTTCTACTGCAAAAATGTGTATCATTACACTAATTATGGCACGAGGGGTTCCAAAACATGAAAGATGTTTTCTTTTAAAAAATTGACAACAACTTGTTGTCATTTGTCTTGCAAGGGATGGCTTTCACCAATTTGGATACGTAATCCTACAGCCAACAAGATTATTGGTACCCAATGAATTAGGTGAAGGGACCCATAAAATCAATGCCCCAAACATCAAAGCGTTCTACTTTTAGAATTGGATTTAGGGGCATCATTTATGTTTAGAAATCCTTCCTATCATTTGATATCTTGTGCAAGTTTTGCAAAAGTCAAATGCGTCTTTAAACAAAATGGGCCAATAGAAGCCACTCTATAGTACCCTTTTCGGCTGTTTTGCGGGGACCGAAGTATCCTCCTCAAGCAAATTTGTGACAAAAGGCTAGAACGCTTCTAGTTTTCTCTTTGAGAACACATCTCCTAATTATTTGGTCGCTCGCTACGATATTTGAAGAGGTAAGGGTCCTCCCACATGAAATACCGGACTTGAGACAAGAACCAGTATCTATCCTGTTTTGACCAACTAGATGGTGTTTGGTTTTGTGACTAAGTAATTAACTATGTCGGCAAATCACGGTTCCATAGAGATGGCTAAAAGTTGATCGTTAGGGAAATTATTGTTGATGGGCAGTTCGTCAGAAGGTGCATTTGGCACACGAGAGAGATGGTCTGCTACGACATTTTCGACACCCTTTTTATTTCAAATTTCGAGATCGAATTCTTGAAGGAGGAGGATCCAACGAATGAGTCGGGCCTTCGCATCCTTTTGAGCATTAGGTATCAAAGTGCAGAATGGTCGTAAATATCATGATTTTGGTCCCAGTAGGTATGGGCGGAATTTCCTCCAATGCGAACACTACTGCCAAGAATTCTTTCTCGTTTGTAGTGTAGTTCACTTGGGCATCATTGAGTGTCCTACTTGAAAATAGATCATGTGTTGCTGTTATCTTTACATGTCCTAAGACAGCACCTATAGCAAAATCAGAGGCATCACACATGATCTCAAAGGTTTGGACCAGTCCGAAGGTGAGATGATAGGTGCAGAGATAAGTTCCATTTTAGCTTCTCCCATGCGCTACTACACTTGTCATCAAAGATGAAGGGTATGTCTTTGGCTAAAAGGTTTGTAAGGGGTGTAGCAATTTTTTAAAATCCCTAATGAACCTACGTAAAACCCGGCATGTCCTAAGAAAGAACGAATGTCTTTCACGCATCGTGGAATTGGGAGTTTGGCTATGATCTCCACCTTAGCCTTATCCACTTGATCCCTTTTCTAGATATCTCATGACCTAGGACAATCCATGCTACACCATAAAGTGGCACTTTTTCCATTTACGGTCAAGTTCTTTTCGGTGCACACCTTTTTAGCACTAGCTCTAAGTGATGTAGATATTGGTCAAACGAATTTCCATAGATGGAGAAGTCATCCATGAACATCTCCAAGAAGCGCTCGACCATGTCAGAGAAAAGGCTTAACATGCAACGTTGGAATGTGGCGGGGGACATTGCGTAGGCCGAAGGCATTCAGCGATAGACAAACGTTCCAAATGGACATGTGAACGTTGTCTTTTCTTGGTCCTCCTGCGCTATTGGGATTTGATTATACCCTGAGTAACCGTCCAAGAAACAGTAATACTCATGGCCCGCTAATCGTTCTAGCATTTGGTCGATAAATGAGAGGGGAAATGGTCTTTTCTAGTAGCGGCATTCAACTTTGAGATAGTCTATGCATACTCGAACCTTAGTAGATAGTCGTGTTTGCACTAACTCTTGCTTGTCGTTTTTCACCACAGTAAAACTGGACTTTTTAGGGACCACGTGCACTGGACTGACCCATTGGCTATCAGAAATGGGATAAATGATCCCATATCCAACAGTTTCATTATTTCGCCTTGTACAGCCTCTTGCATGAGCGGGTTTAGCCTACGCTGTGGGTTCCTCTTCAGTTTAACCCCTTCATTTAGATGATTCTATGCTGGACTATTTTAGGCTTAGTCCTTTATCAGCCATAGTCCAACCAATGGCTTCCCTATATCTCTAAGGGTTTGCCAATAGGTCTTCCTCTTGCCTATTAGTCAAATGGAGGCAAGTATGACGGTAACGTCTCTTGTTCACCAAGGTAGGCGAACTTAAGATGTTAGGGAAGGTCTTAACTCCAGGGAAGGAGGTGGCTCGCGAGGGGGGGAGGTGGTAAGCTTAAATTCTCCATCCCTATAAAACTGGACTGTGCTCTCAACTCAAGGTCATCAAGGTGAATCACTAGATTCTAACTTTTTCTCATCCTTTGATTCTAGTGTGATCTCCTCTTTGTTCTCACTAGTCATTTTCAATGAGTTGACCTCAAAGGGTTGGTTGTTTATGTCGTACGGGTGTTTACCTAAGTTGAAAACATTGACTTCCTTGGTCATTTCTCCAAAACTCAATCTCATGGATCCGTTTTCTACAATTTCTAATTGCGTTAGTAGATGCTAGGAACGAACGTCCAAAGATGACGGAGTTTGGGACCTAGGATTAGACACAGGTTGTGTCTCTAAAATAATAAAATCAACTGGGTGAATGAATTCTCCTACACGTATAAGGACATCATTGATTTCTCCCTTTGGAACTTTAATTGATCATAGCTAATTGCATCGTAACTTGAGTTGAGTTGAGTTCGCCTAAGCCAAGTTGCTAATATATGGAGAAGGGAAGCAAATTAAGCTTGCTCCTCAATCGAGGAGTGCTCTACTAATTTCAGCTCGACCTATTGTGCAAGAAATGTGGGGGCAACCAGGGTCTTTGTACTTGACTGGAATCTAATTGGGCAATAGCTCACTAATGTTAGTGGCTAGAAAAACCTTCTTGGGAACATTTGTCTTTCTTTTCTGGTGCAGATGTCCTAAGGAATTTGGCATAACTAGGGACCTGTTGGATTGCATCAAGAAGTGGTATATTAAGCCTAACTTGATTAAATACCTCGAGCAATTTCTCCATATGTGCATTATTATTACTCCTAAGCCTATTTGAGAATGCTATAGGTTGGTGCACTTGTTTGCTGATTTATCAACTTCAGTTTCTTTTGAGTTTTGTGGAGATGGAGTGGAACTAGATGGAATAGACAATTGAGGTGGTCCGGTGGCATGAATACTTAATTATCAACTTGTTTTCCTGACTCAACGTATGAACCAATTTACACTGGTTTGGGTCTTGAGCCTTATTGGCTTGCCTAGGATCTTAGGGTTTGGTAATGGTTGACTGATAGAGTGCCCTTTTGTCTTTCTTATTGATTCAGTTGCATCTCTATCCTAGTCAAGACTTGAGCTAACGTGTTGGCTCTTAACTAGAGTGTCCACCTTTCTTTTCATGTTGGAGAGTCTTGTTTCCATATGTGAATTTTGAAAGAAGGTGGAGGATTTTGGTTGGGAAATTTTGTTGATAAGGAGATTATTGAAAATTATTGGAGAATTGTGGCCTTATTTGATCATTATTGTTTAGGCCCCATGAAGGATGTTTATTATATGAAGAGTTGGCTGATAACACCATCCAATGGGAACCAACTCTGAAAAAATTTAGGACTAATGACTCTAACTCTTCTAAAGGAGGTGTCCCCATTCCATTGAGGCTAACATAGCTACCGAAGCTAAACTAGCTACTGTGATGCGAAAACTAGAAGCTCTTGAACTAAAGAACCAGTCTCAATGAACCAAGTCAGCCAACACCTTCGCGGCTGTACTTATTGTCAAGTCATGAACCATGTGTTCGAGGAATGTCCTGTCTTTATAGCTCATCAACTCTGCCCGAGCATATGAGTGCAGCCTTCACAAGCCCACAACAATCCTATTCATCCACCTATAATCCCAGTTGGAGATATGATTTATTTAGATAATAAATATGGTAATGTGATAATATATGTGCAATATATTAGATTGATCAAACCACAACACACACGCTTTGGATTTAGAGACACAACTTTGAATAACACACAAAAAAAGAGAAAAAAATAATAAGCTGGATAATTGTGCTTCAAGAAGCATGATTACTCACGCCCAAATATATATATATATAAGTAAATCTTGATTTCGTGGCCTACCTACTTGTATATTTGACCTGAGGGGTATTTTTCCACCTGGTGCCCTAAAACCATCTAGTTTGGAGTCATCATTTGATATGTGTTATATGAGTAAAGTAGAAAGTCTAAAGAAACTAAGAATAAACATATAGATAAACATTAAAAATTAAATGACATTCAAAGTTGAGTTGAGAAATCTCAAGCACATCACACTTACACATTATGCATATCTATCTAAAGCAAAATAATAAAATGAGTTAGAAGTACAAGATCCTTTGTAAATTCAAAGAAAAACTATAATTTCTTCTTTTATGAAGGCTAAGGTATAGGAGGACTTATGAGGGTTAAATCTAATTCTTATATCATTCGGTCATTTTTTCTTAGATAATGAAAGTTCTTTTTCTTTGAAAGAGGTTTGCTGACAACTAACAATTTTTTTTATTTATTTGATTTTGTGGGTGCAATCCGCTGAAAACCCTCAGGAGACAACACTCCTCCTCTAGAGAAAACCTAGAGGTTTAAGGCTTGTTACACATGCTCAATGCAATTGCATCACTTGCAAAAGTGGTTTAATAATTTCTCTTATTTTGTTTTGCTCGGGACGAGCAAAAAGATAAGTGTGGGTGTGATTAGTCTCCAATAGTGTGTAATTTTTATCACATCTGCAACATTTATTTACATAAAATACTGCTAATAATAGTTACTTGTGTGATCCTTGGTCTATGGTGAGCAATGAGAAGAAGACCCTAATCACCATTTAATAGGTGATTTAAGGCCTACAAAGTAGCTATTGATCTAAGGAGGAGATTCTGTCAGACCAGGGGGATCAAATCATAAATCCAGAAGATCCACTGACAGGGGACTGAAGCGACAGCACACAGCAGGCGGCGCTGCGCGCGCCGTCCTTGTATAGTCGCACCAGGTGCCTTGGGCTAGGGGTTGTCTCCCTGGCCCTCTTCCCCTGGTGCCTATAAATACCCCGCTTGGGGTTATTCAGGGAGATATCTAGAGTTTTAGGAGTTGTTGTTATTTTTGTTTTTAGGAGTTTTAGTTGTTTTATATTTTCTTCTTTTTCTATTTAGTTTAGCCATTAGAGTGAAGAGAGAGTGTGGGTACAAGTTGTATTGAAGGTGACAAGTGATTGGTCACTAATATTACATATTCATTATCATATTCTCATAATTATTATAGAATAAACTCTGCTTTTTTCTAATTAAATGTTTGATTTATTTGCAGGCCCGTTCCTAAAGGAGAGTGAAGAGAAATGAGCCCAAAAGCCCATCAAATTCTGAATTAAATCGGAATAAATCGAAATCAGGGAATCTGGGCAGATCTTGGTAAATCAGAGAGGTTGAAAAACTAGTTGAAATAAATCCTACAAATCGATTCGGTTGAAGCCAAGGATCAAAGGCCATTTCGTCAAAATCCCAGACTTAAACTACAAATCTAGCTGAAGATAATACAAATTGAGAAGCCGGGGAGCACCACCAACAGGGTGTGGCCACCTGGCCACACCGGCCACGAAAACGCACCCAAAGCCGCGTTTCGCGGCTTTGTTAGGGAGTTAGGGGGAGCATTTGCTCCCCCTATCTTCTCACACCTCTCCCCTCGGGTTTTTGCCTATAAAAGGCAGGATTTTCACTGAAAATGGGGGACGACCATGCAGAGATAGGATTTAGTCAGTTTTTCATTCTTTGTAGTGTAGATTTTTGTTTTTCTTTTTATGTAATTTTAGTTTTAATTTATGTAAATCAGAGGAGATCAGAGTTTCATAGGAGAACGAGAACGAAGCTTGTGCTGAGAGTGACATCGGTGTAAGATTTCCTTCTTTTCTCTTATTGTTATAAAATTGAATCTGTAGTTCCTTTTGTATGTACTTGTTTTTGTGTTCTCTCTTTCTTCTCTACTATTCTTCTTTTGGTACAATTGTTATCCAAGTGAGTCTAAAAGCATCAAAAGAGCCTTGCTTTTGCGAGTGCCACCGATAGCCCATGACGATGGATTTGAGTTTCATTCTGTATCACTTCTACTTACACGTCTTGATGATATAATATGGAGGAAACGGGAATCAACTCTTATGGGCTATACGTTGATCGTCTCGCTTCAAGGTAACATCATTGCAAAAGATTCAAGGTAGGTATTTGGTCAAAAGAAGTAAGTAATTTTAGTTTCTTTTCTTTTAATCATTTAGTTTAGAACACCACAATCCACCAAATCTTTTATCATTCCTTTCCATTTCTTTGTACATATCCAATTCTGGTTTCTCTATCTTCCCAATCTCTCACTTTCTGCCTAACTTCATTGTAATTTATTTTTCTTTTCTTTTTAAGAAACTAAAGAAGAACTTTAACCATTAATGGCAGCATAAAAGTGAACTTGCTAGAAAAGTTTCCATCGCTAGTCCCTCCTTGTGGATCACGACCCGCATAGCCCTTTTTATGCGGTAGAATTGAGTAACTTGCACTCTTTAATCTTAAAATCTGAAATACTGTATTTTGTGTGCAGGTCAAGCTCAATCAACAAGCTTATACAAGTAATACTTCTCTTTCTTCTTTCCATTTACTTGGTATTTTCCATTTGCTTTTACTTTCTTATTTTAGTGTAATACTTCTCTCTTATTGTTTTCTTTTATTACTCATGTCTAACTAACTCTTCCATTGCATGGCTAACAACTACTAACCGACTAATCTCTAATAAATTGATAACCTAAATGAGTCAATAGAGTAATGAGTCAATAGTGACAAACAAGCCTTGTGCAAACGAGAGATATGACATCTTAAGACGAGGGTTCTCACTCTAACTTACATGTATTCCCTTTCTTTTATTTCATGCTTAACGGTTTTTGATGATCTATAGATTGTAAACTTTACTTGTTTTCGTAAGTTAGAGATATTCCTATTAATCTTGGCTAATACCATTAGTGTACTTTTTTCTTCCCTTATTCTCACCTTCAATTGGATCTTGATAAGGGAATGTTCAAGTTTTACCGTGTAAAGCTAAGTTAAAGGAAGAACTTTTATTTGATCTCTAACGTGAATAGTTCTTATGCATAAGGGTTATGCTTGCCTATGATCCATTGTGAGGCTACATCTTCAAGAAGTTCGAGATTAGTGGGAGCACTTAGTAAAAAGTTAGCCATGCGTTTTTACTATTAAAAAAATTCACTTTTACAAACCAACAAACCAATCCAAACAATTCTTGAAACAACACTTGTTTTCATTTAATTCTTTATTGAAACAAAAAACTTTTCTTTACTTTGAACAACAAAGCCGCATCAATACTTCCATCGCTCTCCCTCCTTGTGGATACGACCCGTGTAGCCACTTTGCTAGTACGGAAGAATTACAAAAGTAGTCACATTGACCTACTTTCCTTTACTTATATTTATGCATGCTTTTTGCCGATCAGTTAGCTCATGAATATAAGATTAGGTTAGCATCATGGAACATAGGTTCCCTTACAGGTAGATTAGCAGAGTTAGTTGATACTATGGTTAGATGGAATATAAGTATATTGCGTGTGCAGAAAACTAAGCGGGTAGGTGAAAAAGCTAGAATTATAGAGCCTTGGGGTTATAAACTTTAGTATACTAACAGAGATAAAAATCGTAATGGGGTGGGTGTGATCATAGATAAATAATTGCTTGAGAATGTAGTGGAGGTTAGGAGAAAGGGTGATAGGATTTTACTAGTTAAACTTATTTTAGGTAGATGGATTTTTAATATTATTAGTGTTTATGCACTACAAGTAGGACCTGATGAGACTAGAAAGCATCAATTTTGAGAGGATTTAGATGAGAGTGCAAGGCATACCCATTAGAGAAAAGCTTTTCATAAGCGATGACCTCAATGGGCATGTAGGAACTAGTCGTTATGAGTTTGATAGTGTACATAGAGGATTTAGTTTTAGGAAAAGAAATAAACCAGGTAACTCGATTCTAGATTTTACTTTGTCCTATGATTTGATCTTAAGAGAATACTTGGTTTAGGAATAGAGAGTCTCACTTGATCACTTTTAGAAGTGGATCAAGTGCGAGCCAAATAGATTTCTTTTTAAGTAGGAAAGTAGATAGAGGTTATTGTATGGATTGTAAGGTAGTAACAGGTGAGAGTATAGTAATCCAAAATAGACTTTTAATTTTAGATATCTAGATTAGAAGGGGATTTAGAAAGATTAAACATAAGTTAGATCCTAATATTAAGCGGTGGCGGCTAAAAGAAGGTAACTAAGGAGTTTTTGTAGATTAAGTAGTACATGAAGCAGATTGGAAAGCCTAAGATAACCCCAATACAACATGGAACAAATTGCTAGCTGCATTAAAACTGTAGTTAAAGATGTACTTGGTGAGTCACGGGGTGGTGCTCCACCATATAAGGATACATCATTGTGGAATGAAGAGGTAATACCTTCCATTAAGATCAACTGGATCTCTTACAGAGATTTAAAGAAAAATTATGATGAATTGAGTTTTGAGAGGTATAAGCTAGCCAAGAAGAAGGCTAAGAAAGCTGTTCAAAATACAAGAGCTAAAGTGTACAAAGAAGTGTATGAGAAGCTGGACACCAAAGAGGTTGAAAAGGATATATATATATATATATATATATATAATATATATATATATATATATATATATATATATATATATATATATATATTATAATATATATATATAGAATTGATCGAATAAGGGCGAGAAAGACTAGAGACTTATGTATTGTGAGGCGTGTCAAAGATGAGGATCAGAAGGTTTTAGTTCGAGATAAAGAAATCAAAGAAAGATGGAGGGAGTATTTTGACAAATTGTTCAATGATAGTTCTACTCAAGATTTGGATGACCTTACCATTTAGTGCCAAGATATGAACCGTAATTATATGCGCAGAATTTGCGAATTGAATTTAAAGAGGCCTTGAAGAGGATGGAGTCAAGGAAAGTTATTGGCCCAGATGGAATTCCTATTGAGATATAGAGATGCTTAGGAGAGGTGGGTGTGAGATGGTTGACAAACCTCTTTAACAAGATCTGGCTAACTAAAAAGATGTCAAATGAGTGGAGAAAGAGCACCCTAGTACCTCTCTATAAGAAAAAGGGTGATATCCAGAGTTGTTTAAACTGTCATAGAATAAAACTCATGTGTCACACCATGATGAAGCTTTAGGAGAAGGTAATTGAACACAGATTAAGGCAGAATGTTAAAATATTAGAGAACCAGTTTGGGTTCATGTCGGGGTAACTAACAACAGAGGCTATTCATTTGCTTCGTCAACTTAGATAGCGATTTCGAAAGAGGAAGAGAAATTTGCATATGGTCTTTATTGATTTAGAAAAGGCTTATGATAAGGTGCCAAGAGAGGTAATATGGTGGATATTAATGAAAAAGGGAGTCCTCATCAAATATATTGACACAATCAGGGACATATATGATAAAGTAGTGACAAATGTCAGAACTTGTGGAGGCATAACAAGTGATTTTTTTATCACAATTGGATTGCATCACGGATCTGCATTGAGTCCATTCTAGTTTGTCATAGTGATGGATGAGTTTACTAGAGCTATTCAGGATGAGATTCCATTGTGTATGCTATTTGCTGATGATATTGTCCTACTCGATAAAACGAGAGCTGGGGTAAATACAAAATTAGAGTTATGTAGGCAAACTCTAGAATCTCGAGGTTTTAAATTAAGCAGGACCAAAACAGAGTATATGGAGTGTAAATTCAATAAACAGAGAATTTGAGATTATAATATTGTGAGACTAGATGGTCAAGAAATACCGATGAGTGGTCATTTTAAGTGCTTGGGTTTTATTATTCAAAACGATAGGGAGATCAATAGTGATGTCAACCATAGGATCCAAGCTGGCTGGTTGAAATGAAAGAGTGCAACAGGAGTTTTATGTGATCGTAATATTCTGTTATGGCAGAAGAAAAAGTTTTATTAGACTGCTATCAGGCCAGCTTTGTTATATGGCACAAAATGTTGGGCTATAAAGAGATATCATGCCCAGAAGATGAGTGTAGCAGAGATGCGCATGCTTCATTGGATGTGTGGTAACACGAGGAGAGATAAGGTGAGAAATGAGGATATTCGTACTAAGATAGGCGTAGCCTCTATAGAAGGGAAGATGAGAGAAAACCACCTATGATGGTTCGGTTATGTGTGACATAGCTTACAGATGCGCCAATCCGACGAGTAGAGTATATCAAATTAGGGAAAGTTAAAAGAGCACATGGGAGACTGAAGAATACATGGATGGAGGTAATGCGACAAGATATAGGGGTTAAAGGTCTTAGGGAAGGCATATTGCTCGATAGGAATGAGTGGAGAAAGCTGATCCATATGCCCTATCTGGCATAATTCTCTTTTGGTTCATGTAGCCTACCCCAAATACTTGGGACAAATGGTTTAGTTGTTGTTGTTAGTCATGTCTCAAAGAGTCAATCTCATGGATCCATTTCAACAATTTATAATTGCATTTGCAGTTGCTAGGAATGGGTGTCCTAAGATGACGGGAGTTTGAGATCTAGAATTAGAGACTAGTTGGGTTCTAGGACAATGAAGTCTACTGGGAGATGAATTCTCTTTTTCAGATGAGGACATCAGTTACTTCTCCGTTTGAAACTTTGATAGACTGGTCGTTAGCTAGATCGTAACTTGAGTCAAGCTAAGGTTGCCCAACCAGAGTTGTTGGTATACTGAGAAAGAGAGTAAGTTGATACTCGCTCCCAATTTAAAAAGTGTTCGATTAATTTCCACCTGATCTATTGTGCAAGAGATGGTCTTTCTCTTCTTGGTGAACATATCCTTAAGGAATTTGGCATAACTAGGGACTTATTGGACTGCATCAAGAAGAGGTACGTTAATCTTTACTTAATTAAAGATCTCAAGTATTTTTTTTTCCATTTATGCATTATTATTACTTCGAAACCTATTCGGAAATGGGGTTGTAGGCTTATGCACTTGTTCGACTGACTTATCTTCAGAAGTGGGTGGAGTGGAGCTAGAAGGATTGGATGTTTGAGTTGGGTCTAGTGGTATTGACACTTGATTGTCGACTTGTTTTCCTAACTGCAACGTATGAACCATATTACATTGGTTCATTGATCCTCTTAAGCCACATGAGCTTGACTGGAGTTTTTAGGGTTTATTACCGGTCGACTAGGCAAAGTCCCTTTAGGCCTTTCACTTATGGAACTTGCTAACTAACTCATTTGACCCTATAATCTAGATATCATGTCAAAGTTTTCTCCAAATCGGTAGATTTCTTGTCAACACTGGGACTTTGGAAGAAAGGTTGTGGAGCTTGGTTAGAAAATTTGTGTTGATAATGAGGTGGATGAAAATTATTGAATAAATTGGTCCTAGGATAACCGTTGGGTTTTGGGCTCATTATAAATTTGGATGATTTCTCCAACGAGATTGTACGTGTGTGAATATGGATTGTTGTTAGACCTTGAGAATGTTGCATTCATATGATCGAGCAACATTTGAGGAGCCATGAACACGGGACGCTCTTCGAACACATGGTTCATAGATTGACAGTAAATGCAGCCTGCAAATGGTATTGGGCTGACTTGCTTTATAGAAACATGATCCTTAGTTTCTAAAGCATCTAACCTTCGTATAATGATTGGTCGCTAATGTTGCATATTTAGTATCATATTTCCATACTTATTATAGAATAAAATCTGCATTGTCCTAATTAAATGTTAATTTATTTGCAGGCCCATTCCTTAAGGAGAGTGAAGAGAAATGAGCCCAAAAGCCCACTAAATTCTGAATTAAATCAGAATAATTCGAACTTAGTGAATCAGGGCAAAATCAAGAGGTTGAAAACTGGTTGAGAAGAATCCTCTCAGAATCGATCGGTTGAAGCAAAGATCAACGGCCATTTCTTCAAAATCTCGGAGCTAAACTGCAAATCCAACCCAAGATAAAGACAGAACGAGATGCCGGGGAGACCCACCAACAGGGGTGGGCCACCTGGCCACACCCTGGCCGCGGAAACGCGGCCAAAGTCGCGTTTCCGCGGCTTGGTTAGCAAGTTAGGGGGAGCGTTTGCTCCCCCAATCTTGCCGGGATCCTGTAGGTTAGGTTTTTGCCTATAAAAAGGCAGTATTTGTACTGAAAAAGGACGACCATGCAGAGATACGATTTAGCATAGTTTTCCATTTTGTAGTATAGGTTTGTTTTCTTTTATGTAACTTTAATTTGTTTGTAAGCTTAGGTTAGATGAAGATTCATGTAAGTAAGAGAGAGGCTTATGTTGAGAGTGACACCGATGTACCCTCCTCCTTTCTTCCATTGTTTCTGCAAGCAATAAAGGTAAAAAATTTTTTTTTTTTTTGTTTGCTTATTTGTTTGTTTTTGTTTGTGTTCTATTGTGTGATATGGCTTATAATAACAATTTTTCCAATTTTAATAGTAATCCATATTACACACCGACTTCATTTTCGGATATTACCAACCCGGCATATCATAACTTTAACCAACCTAGTGTGCCGGATTGGTCTTATCCGAATCAATATAACCCATGTCCCCAATCTTATAACCATAATTTCCATAATAATTTTAACTCCTCACAGAGTCAGTGGGGATTCACCTCCCTGGAGCCCAATTTTCAATCAACTTGTCCTCCTCCACTTTGTCCACAATATTTTCAAGATTCGTACTCAGTTCCATCAGTCCAAAATAGAAGACCATCAATTTTGGAAATGAGTATACGTGAGACCAAACAAAAATCACAAAATCTGATGGACTCACAATTTCACCACCAATTTCAAAACAACACTTCATCTTTTCAACAAGACGATGAACCCATCAACTATGAAAGATGCTTGAAGCCATGACTCAGGCTCAAAACGCTCGTAATCATGACATAGATATGATGGTCCAATCTCTACGTTCCCACCGTCTGACCAGTTCTGATGTCACTAACCATTCTGTTAGAGCCGAAGAGTCATGTTGTTTTGGAAATCAAAGTTCCATTTCAGAACAATCATTTCAACTTGCCCGAACTCCAAACATTGAAAATGATATTGACAGTTTGGCAAGTTATCCCTTTCCTGAAATTGAGCTTGAAAATGAATATGATCATGAACCTCAACTTAGTGATTCAATTCTACTTCCTGATTCAATTATGACTCCGGTGTCTTCACTTGATTTCAATCTTTTTCCCGAGTCCACATTGGATCGTGTGCCAATTCATTATGAAATTGAATCACCCATCTTTGATGATCATCATGTCGAACTTGACCAATTTTATAATTTTGAAAATCCTATTAACAAATTTGCAAGTTCTCATTTTTATGACATTGAACTCAATGAGAAATGTGACCTAGATTCTCAACTCTGTGATCCAGTTCAAAGTCCTGAATCAATATTGACTCATGTTTTGTTACCCGACTTGAGTAATATTTTAGAGTCAGTTTTGATTCCTACACCCATCATTCTTGAACTTGAATCACCAATATTAAGTCACATTCCATTGATAGAAAATATATGTGGACTTGAGTTTCAACTTCTTGACTTGGACCCGCTTCTTGAACCAATCTCGACTCCTGAACCTTTACTTGACTTAAGTCACCTTCCTGCGTCGGTATTAGTTCCTGTACTTCCTGAGTCCAAGTCAATCATTCTATCTTTTCACGCTCCATTTTGGGACAAGGCGGTTGACAAATTTGACTCTGAAATTAATTATGGAATATGGAAATTAGATGGGGTCAAATATTCAATAAAAATCCTTTATGGATTCATCATTTTAATGGGTTATATTAGAAAAATTTCTGGTTGGTTCCTCCGAACCCCACGAAAAGTCGATTGGGCCGCATTTTGTGGACCAATAAGACCACCACCGGAACCACCACCTTAAGGTAACATTTCCTTCCCTTTCTTCTTTTTCATGCATCTATGAATTAATTCATACATTGAGGACAATGCATGAGATAGGTGTGGGGGAGGGTCTAACATAACTTAGGTTTTTCTTTTTATTAAAAAAAATTAACATTTTCTTTACTTTTAAAAAACTTTTTGGAAAATAGAAACAATATTTTGACATATTTTTTGTAAGAAATTAAGTTAATTTTAAGGAATAGGAAAATCCAAATTAGGATTTCTTATACTTGGTCAAAATAAGATTATTTGTTTGATTTTTAGGGTTAGGAAGAAAATTTGTCAAAATAATTTAGTCTTAATCTTTACCTTAATGAAATATGCACACTTCATACACTTACACACTTAGGGTTCAAAAATAAAGATTCTTATGCCTTATATATAAAAAAAAGAAAAAAATAGAAAAAAATATCTATCAAAAATGAACAAGTCTAATTATTGATTAGCTAGGTGCTTTGGCCTAAACAAGCCTTAGTATTTATGCGAAAGATGATTAGATAAGTTTAAGAAGAAAAAAAATATAAAATCCTCTGATTAAGCTGGGTATTTGTGCCTAATAAAGCATAAGTATTCATGCCTAAAAGGGGTCCGTATAATAAAATCCTTAGTTTTGTGGCCTTATTTGCTCGAGTCCTTAAGTCCTTGAGGTGTTTTCTCACCCGGTGCCCTAAGACCGTTTGGTTTGGGAGTCATCGATTAAAGGCTCGTTACATGGGCAGATTAGAAAGCCTAATAGAACTAAGGAATAATACCACAAAATATATATATAAAAATAAATAAGGCATAAGAGTTAGAGTTAATGAACCCTTAGCCAAAATTTTCACGATCACAAGGTGCATATGACTTAGGGTAAAGTAATAGACTAGATGAGAAGTACAATTTGACTCCTTACTTGATTGATAACAAATTTTTGAATAGAGACTAAGTTTAGGAATGAAAAATTCAGTTTTTCTATAACTTATAGATTACTTAAATCTTACAATTATATTTCAAATATTTTTCTCTTCAAAAATGCTTTTCGAAAATACTAACTCTTTATTTCTCTTTCTTTATGGATTTTGTGGGTGCAATCCGCTGAAAACCCTCACGAGACAAAACTCGTCCTCTAGGGGAAACCTCGAGGTTTAACGGCTTGTTGCACATGCTCAGTGCAATCGCGTGACCTGCGAAAGTGGTCCAATAATCCTTAGTATAGTTTAGTTGTTTTGCTCGAGGACGAGCAAAAGATAGGTATGGGGGTGTGATTGGTCGCTAATGTTGCAAATTTAGTATCATATTTCCATACTTATTATAGAATAAAATCAGCATTGTCCTAATTAAATGTTAATTTATTTGCAGGCCCATTCCTTAAGGAGAGTGAAGGGAAATGAGCCCAAAAGCCCATTAAATTTTGAATTAAATCAGAATTAATTCGAACTCAGTGAATCAGGGCAAAATCAAGAGATTGAAAACCAGTTGAGAAGAATCCTCTCAGAATCGATCGGTTGAAGCAAAGATCAACGGCCATTTCTTCAAAATCTCGGAGCTAAACTGCAAATCCAACCCAAGATAAAGACAGAAAGAGATGCCGGGGTGACCCACCAACAGGGTGTGGCCACCTTACCATACCCTGACCGCGGAAACGCGGCCAAAGCCGAGTTTCCGCAGCTTGGTTAGCAAGTTTGGGGGAGCGTTTGCTCCCCCAATCTTCCCGGGATCCTGTAGGTTGGTTTTTTGCCTATAAAAAGGCAGTATTTGCACTGAAAAAGGACGACCATGTAGAGATAGGATTTAGCCTAGTTTTCCATTTTGTACTATAGGTTTTGTTTTCTTTTTATGTAACTTTAATTTGTATGTAAGCTTAGGTTAGATGAAGATTCATGTAAGTAAGAGAGAGAGGCTTATGTTGAGAGTGACACCGATGTACCCTCCTCCTTTCTTCCATTGTTTCTGCAAGCAATAAAGGTAAATACTTTTTTTTTATGTTCGTCTCTTTACTTTTTTTCTTTTGTTTTCTTCTTTCTCTTTCTACTTTACCTCTTTTGGTTTTGTTGAGCTTGCAAGTGAATCCAGAAGCATAAGTATAACGATGTTGTCTGAGTGCCAACGATACTTCATGAAGATGTTCTCCTCCTCAAAATCCGTATCACTTCATTCTTGCGCGGCTTGATGATATAATGCGAACGGGGACTGAGCTCGATCCTATGACTTATGCGTTGAACGCCTCCGAAGTAAGGTAGAACATGCAAGGTTTCCAGGTAAGTCATCAACCAAACTAGGTGAGTATTTCTTTAATCTTCTCTCTTTTCTTTTATTTCTTAGTTTAGATCGCCAACACGATTTCTTTCACCACATCTTCCAAATTTCTTTCATTCTTTTCCAATTCATTTGTACATAGTCACTTTCTGGTTTTCTCCACCTTCTTCATCTATCGCTTTCTTTCTAACTTTAACATAACTCTTTTTCATTTTTATTTCTTAAAACAAAGAAGAACTTTCGTTTTTCTTCATAAAGATTTCAATAAGAAAAACCTTGAACGCTTCTATCGCTAACCCTCCTTGTGGATCACGACCCGCATAGCCACTTGCTATAGCGGTAAGAATTGAGCACTTGCACATCTCCATGTCGAAGTTCTAAAGTTTTGTATTCTGTATGCAGGTAAAGCTTCAATCATATAACATTAATTAATTACCTTCAATTTTTGTGGAGTCTTCTAGCAAGTGGAGACCTCTTTTAGAAGAGATAGAGTTGAGATTCCTAGACTCTTCATTGGAAAGTTCCCATTGTAAGTTTTTTTAGCTAAATCTTCATAAATTTTACACCCTTCCTATTCATTTTTTCAAGAATCTCCCTCCACACAAGGTTTCTAAGAGAGTCTTATTTTGATAATCCAGATCATCATAGAGAATTTGGCATTGCCGTCACTTCTCTACACCATGATGAGGGCATTGGACAAGAAGGCTCTTGAAATGTTTAAAATATTCAAAAAATTAGATTCTTGCTCGTACTGCATTATGTTTTTTCTCATAAGGAGATCTTATTGATAGGGTAGAACTTCTTAAGAAGGCTTTGATGAAATCATCCCATGATGTGATGGAGTTTTCTGCTAAACTGTATAGTCATTTCTTGGCTAGGTCCTTGAGGGCAAAAGGTACAAAATGTAATCTAACTGCATCATCTCCTAACATGGTATCCTAATTATGAGGGATACCTCTTCAAATTCTCAAGAAGAAGTATGCATCCTCAGACTCTAGACCATGGAAGTTAGGGAGAGTATTAATGAATTATGGCTTTATCTCAAAACTTTTGCTTTCAGCTTTGAAGAGCTGAATGCAAGATGGAAGTAATGTCCTAGTAGGATAGAATCTATCCTCTAGGGATTGAGTTGTGTCATGATTTGGTTAGGTTGAGGTGGTGACTTAGTCCTAATCAATCTAGATGTAATTGGGTCTCTCGACCACACTTGCATGCACAAATAATTCAAATCAATTCAACAATCAAAAAAGGAAACAAAAATCAAACAATCATATTCTACGGTAAGCTTAGACATAGATGACTCCTAATTTTAGATATCTATGAGAGGTATATTACAGACCTTAACCATAAGTTAATCGGCTAAGCAGGTGGCAAGATTGGTAGGAGGCATCCGTCAAGACGGGCTTAATTAAGCCAAACCACCAACCTTCAAGGCTTCGCCTCTCAATCCCCTACCTAGTCAGCAATTTGACAAGAGTTAAGTTCTAACAACTTTATTCTTTAATCAATCTCCTAGTGAGTTTGAGTTATCTTAGGACCAACGTCTAGTTAATTTTAAATTAGAGTTAGGATGTGAGTGCAAGGAAGAGGGTTTATAGGCCAATGAAGGGTAATGACGTTCCCACCTTATGTTATTTAGGAATTTTGACTTTAAAATGATTTTAGTGCACGTGTACAAGAAAATAGAAAAAATTTACTCAAAAGCAAAAAATCAGCCAAAAAGTGCTTCATACTCTATATGCAATGCAGACATGTCTCATCTCCAGCACTCTTCAACAGAAATTAAAGAATTAAAATAGATATGTATCTACGATGTAAGAGTCTAAATAGTGTTTTATGTTCATTAACAAATAAGTTACTGTTAACTTATTAGAGGTATGCAGGGTCATCCAACAGAAAAACTATCAATTGTAGTAAACAACTTAAGAAATTTCAAGCAACCCTGCAGAAAGCAGGTTAGTAGTCAACTCCACCTATCCGCGTTTGCGCAATTTTTGCCGCGTTTGCACGACTTTATTAAGGGTTTAGGGGCTCTGCTTTGTATGCAGTGTCCCACAACCACTTATATGTCCTTTTCTGCAAAATATTTTCCTATCTCCGAACTTGGACAAAAAAACAGAGAAATTAGAGTTAGTTAACAAAGAAAACTGTACCGTTCCCTCCACGATAATGGCGACAAAATTTGATTGATAGAGAAAATAGAGTAAAAAGAAAAAAATTTAAGGTTAAGAAGTTTATCTGTTTTCTCACAATTAATCCGCTGTAGTAAAAGCTAAACAGGTGGATCCGCAGGAAAATATGTAATGGAAGCATTTCGATGCAGTTTCTCTCTGTATAACTTGGAAAGAAAGATGATGGTTATAAAAGAGTTGATTTAATAAAAAGAGATATCATAGCCTGCAAGTCATCTACCATAACTAAGCACTAGTTTATAAAGAAAACATCATATTGAACCTAAAAAAATTGATCTTAGAATATTGCTTCAAATTCAAGTAAGATGAGGAAGATAGAAAGCAAACTCTAATTAAAGTATGCTAGATAAAATTAAATATTAGTTTATCAATGTTTCTAAGTATAAGAAAATTCATTTTAAACTTAACATTAAGCTATCAAAATATTTAAGCATAAACCAAGAATAATCATTAAATATTGTAACCTTAAAACTAGTTTAACTTAATTCATCATTAATTTTCAAGAATCTTAACTTAACTTTAGGTTTTCAAATAGACATAGAACTCAATAAATTCATCTTATAGAACTAGACTTAGTTGGTGAAGAGATTAGCAAACTATGAAGAGAATGAGTTACTCATATTTATGTTTAAATTTGGCATGGTGATTAAAGGATGCATAAGATAAAGTAAATAGGAATTGAAGAACAAAAATTAAAAGAACAAAAGAGTTATGAAAAGAAAATAAGAATCTTTATTGAATTGTCACTGGTTCAGTACTAAAGCCTTCTTCTCTTTAAAAATCTTCTTCTTCAAAGTAAAAACTCGAAAATATAATAGAAATTCGGAAAGAAAAAGATCTAAAGAAAACCCTAAACTTGATCTTCAGAGATGCCTCTACTCTGTTGCTCTACCTCTCTATTTATAGGAGATTCTAGTGGTAGAATCCTTGTGGAACACATCCACCAAATAGCCACGCACGCGACCTCAAGAAAGCCACATTTTTACGGCTTTGCTGGAGGAAACGCTGCAATATGGTGGAGTTAGGGCACGCGTTTTGGGCTCTAAGTTCATCTCGTCCGTCCATGTGGAGATATATCCTTAGAATCTTTGTCTGATCTCTGAAATTTAAAATAATCTTGTTTTCTAAATTACTTAGGAAACAAGTTATCTATAAATCTGAATTTAAACTTGAATTCTCCTCCTTTATCTTTGACTTGGAGCTCAAGCAAATTTATTTAAATTGATTATCTCTTTTATCTCTGAATTAGAATAGGATTATCTCTGAATTATCTAGGCTTGAAGGACTCTTGGGCTTCTCTTGGGCTTCTCTTGGACTTCTAGACTTCTTTTAGGCTCTTTTCTTGTCTCTTTTTAATTATAAAGGCATGCACATTACTAAACAATAAAATAATTAAATAGTAATATTTTATAAAAAATAAATATGAAAATGTGACTAAAAATATGCACTTTTGATGAAAAATCAATATGACAGCAACAAAGTCCACTGAGGATTAAAATCCCATGAGGAATCATAGAGAAATTAGCGTTCTCTGAGAAATTTTGAAGGAGTTATCAGAGGTAATCATTAACATAACAACTTAAATTCAATTGTAAATTAGAGTAGACTCTTTATGGGGACGTCACGACCATTAAATGGTGCTCCCATCCAGATAAAGAAGTTTGTTCAGTTCCATACAGATGATATTATTTTATCATTGTAGAAAAAAAAATCAATGAAATCAGATTATGATGAGGATTAGGAATTAATTCCTCCCGGGGATAGAAAAAGACTCCCTGGGAATACCGAATCAATGAATGACATGGTATTTTATGAAGTTAATCACGCTAATGGTTTTAACTTATGCGACAGGTATGTCTTCCACCCACTTTGAGACTAATCAGTTATTGCAAGGATTAACCGATGACCTCTAATTGATGGAAGACTGATGTATCCTACAATATCAATCCCCCATGCTTCAAATGACCATGAAGCAACTATGGGATGGAGTAACTCTAAGGGTTGGTGTATGAAATCCGTGTGGATTTGACAAGCTTTACATTGTTTCACATATTCTACCGCGTCGGTAATCATTATTAGCCAGTAAAAGCCAAGATGTCACAATCGGTCTTTAAGCTTTAGACCTGGCTGATGGGTGCCACATATGTCGTCATGGGATTCTTTAAGTGCTTTATATGCCTCTGAACTGGATAGGCAACATAGCAGTATATTATCGTATGAAAGGCGATATAGCATCTTTACAACCAGATCTTAGTATAGAGGGGATCTTCGTTGAATGAAAGCCGCCATTTTGTGATCATCAGGCAATATGCCATGCAATGATAGTCATTGATGGGGATCGCCAATCTTTAGGCTTGAAGTTTGCTGAAGTCTCATGAACTTCGTAGACTTATAAATTGTACTTCGAACAGAAGAGTTTAGCCACAGTAAGGCAGTAACTAGTATTGATTGGCAAGGCCAACATAACCGTCAGTGTAGCTAAAGCATCTGCCTTCGTATTTTGGAGATGAGATACATGGTTATTGTAGAAGCCTTCAAATATGTTAACCAACTTAATGGCTGCCTGGTGATAAGGTGTCAAGTCTTCATAATGAACCTCATACTCTCATTTGATTTGATTGACAATTAACTTGAAGTCGCCATAGTCTTCAAGATCGTGTACCCTTATTTGTTTGGCAAGCTGGAGGCTAATGAGCAAAGTGTTATACTCAATCACATTATTGAAACAAGGTTCTATTAATGAGAAGGCACGGATGAGATAAATATCAACCCCACTCCAGCAACTATCCTGCCTTTGGGCTTATTATTGACGCGCCATCAAAAAACATTTGCCATACCTCGTCATTTGAGGTCCTATTGGCTTCGATAATCTCGTCTGGAATGTCTTCACACAATTTTGAAATTTTTGGAACCAGATGGGTAGCCAGAAAATATGCAAGAGCTTAACCTTTTATTGCCTTCTAAGGTATAAAAGTCATGTCATATTGAGATAACAATATAGTCCAATTGGTCAATTTAGAGTTCAAATATTCAGGATATGTCATGAAGATCCATAGAGGGTTGACTCTAGAAATGACATGAATTGTTTGTCCGACCAAGTGAGCCACATCTTTTGAGGCGAAGACTAGGCATTCTTTCTCGACTGGGTTATAGCGACATTCGACCCCAATCAAATTTTAGCTCAGGTAGGAAATAACTTGTTCGAAGCCTTCATCATTCTTTTTCGCAATCAAGGCACCCAAGGAATGATCCATAGCTCTTATGTAGAGCAAGAATGATTTTCTCAAAATGGGAGCTACCAGGATCGGAGGCTTGGTGAGGTACTCTTTGATATCCTCAAAAGCTTTTTGACAAGCATCATTCAGATAAAAAAAACATCTTTTTTTCATTAACCTTGTAAAAGGTTAACAATGACCCAATAGATTTGCGATGAATCTTTGAATGTATGCAAGCCTGCCTTGTAGACCCATAAGTTCTTTGAAGGCTGCATACCCTGAATGACTTTGATTTTGTCGAGGTCGAGGTGATCCCTTTGGATCTGACAATGAATCAAAGAAACTTACCACTTGACACCCCCTAAGAATGACTTTGTCTGGTTCATTTTAACTGATGAGCCTACATAATATGGAATATTGTTCTCATGTGTGAAGGTGGTTGTCTTTGTTGCGACTTTTAACAGTGATGCCGTCAACATATCATTTCACTGTCTTTCGTAAATGGTCAAAGAAAATTGTGTTCATTGCGTTGATCGGTTGCACCAGTGTTCTTCAAGCCAAAGAGCACTAGCATGTAACAATACACCCCTAAAGGTGCTCAATTTAACGTATGCTTTTCATTATCTGAGTACATTTTGATTTGATTGTATCCAAAAAAGCCATCCATAAAGGACATCTTTTTGAAACAAAATATGTTGTCAATCATAATAAGTTATAGGCAATAGAAATTCATCCTGAGGACAAGCTATGTTGAGGTCCCAAAAGTCAATGCAGACTCTGATATTCCTATTCTTTTTTAGTTCAGGCACAATATTAGCAACACAGTCTGGGTGTTGTTCCTCTCGAATGAAGCCACATTTGATGAGTTTATGAACTTTGATTTTAATTGCCTCCATAATGTCTGAGCAAAACTATCGTTGCTACTGTTTAACTGGTTTGGCATCGGATTGGATATTGAGACGATGCATGGCCACCTGAGGGTCAAGATTAGACATGTCTTAATAGCTCCATACAAAGACATTTATATATTCTCATATAAGAGATATAAGGTCTTACTTTTCTCTCGGCGATAAGCTTTTGCTTATGGAGACAAGCTTTGGATCAACTTGGATCTCCGCATCAACTTGGATCACCTTATCTTCGGTGGGAGGCTCATGTTGCACAAAATACCTCTCCCAACGGAAATTTAGTTATTGAGCCCATGGATTGGTGTCGAATAGCTCGACATCCTCATCGTGATCCACATGACTGATTGACTTCATGTTGACAAAGAGATTCTTAAAGACAACCCCCCACTAATGTCCCTGAAGCTGGGCAATATAATTCAAAGATGGCGTAAAAGCACGCCACATTCATCTCAATGCCGTAGCAAGTCGCCCTGACGGCCTCATAGAGGTTCAGCCTCTCCAAATCTTCCTCGAAATGAGCAAGGATGTAGGTAGTCAAATCCGCCCATCACGTCTTCGTAGGGTGAATCTAGCCTGGAGCCCTGAAATCAGTGGCCGGGTAGTGCCCATTAACCTTGAAGAATTGGTTGCCAAAGGTCAACGCCACTGTAGGATTTTCTCCCACTGCGATGTCTCGCGACACATTCCCAGGATGTAGACCCATTATGCAACGAGGAGGCCCCGCTCTTGCATAACTAGGGGACTGAAGCATCAATCTCCCTATGTGGACGGAGTCGGTATTTCGGCTCACATCCCATGCCATTTTCCGAGCCTGTGTTACACACTGGAAGGAAGACAGAGAGAAATGCCGCTTGTTGGATGGAAGGAAAAATTTCTCATTGTCCAACTGGAAGATCCATTGCCCTTCTCCTGCATGTAGTTGGTGATCAGGATCTGGCACGGCATCCCCAAACATGAAGTCAGGCTTCCTATAAGTCTAACGGTCAATGTCTTCAAGAGGAGCTATGGTCAGAATACTCCTCGTGGTATATTGATCACCACTATGAATGAGCGTGTCTCGAACGATGGAGCTTCGCTCGCTAAACAGAGAAGCTTGCCCTTGAAATTGCAAGCTGATGTTGCCATCAACTCCGCTGGTCATCCCAAACAGATTGTTCAAGGGACCGGGAATGTAGTGCACTGCAAGAACAAAACGAACTATGATTAGTTCACCAGCCAAGCGAACATGAAGACATAAATTTCACCAAGGCATAGTCTCGCCCAGTGAGCAAAGCCGGCAAAGCGATAGCTTCAACAAAGCTTAATCTCGCGGACAAGTCTGCATTTTGCAGAAAATGCCCAAGTATTAACTTCGCTTAAGCAAGTGGTATAGCCCTAAGGCCTGACGTCATCAAAAGGGCAATATGGTCAAAAATTATCATTAGTCCTTTGTAGCCATGATTGAGGGGACAGACCCATATCTTGTTGTTCAACAGGATGAAGACGGTCTAAGGGATAACTTCGCCTAGAAGCTTAAAGAAGAACCCTTCAGTTCTTGAATTCCCGTTCGAGAAAATAAGGAAAATGCAGGGAATTGGATTCCCTAACAATATCAGATCATGCTCGATCCTTCTAGGTTCATCCAAAGATAGCCAAATATCGGCTTCAAAGGAGAGACGACAGTCTCTAATCAAAAAGGGAAAGATCCCTACCGGCGATTGGTCGTTCGATGACCGGAGGAGGAGAAGGACCCTCCGCTGCAGAGGTTGCGATCTCTTTTCCCGCTCGTCTCTTGGGCACCATTGAAGAACTATGGAAGTTCTTGAATTCTTGAAGAAGAAAGAAGAAGAAGAGTCAAGTGCTCTGAAAAATTCAAAGAGAAATGACGACTCTCTCTCTCAGTCCAATCGGGCTTTTATAGGCCAAATAGCGCCTGAAACAACGCCTCGTAAACAGTACAGGCTGTCGTTTCAAATTAATTTGAAACGCCGCCTAAAGCGCCTTCCCGAGAAGCGCTGATTCAGCCACTAAGGCTTAACCTCGCCAACGAGCCAAAGTGCGGACTTCGCACGAGTTCATCAAGAACTTCGCCAAAAAGATTGCCTTAGCCCACTAAAGGCACAGTTCGCCGATATGCCAGCATCGTGCGAAGCTCATTCAAAAAAGACCCTGTCCTTAACTCTGCACAAAGTTTAGCCCCGCTATGGCCGAATTCAAGATGAAAGCAAAGCAAAAATCAAATGAGCAGAGAGTGAACTTTCATTGATTTAAAAGGAAAGGTACATTGATATTACATCAAGGTTGTGTTTCGTACAACAGATTCAGTTGCTCAGCAAGATCATTTGCGCAAAAGGCACACAAGTGGTTTTATCTGCTTCCAAGCTAGACCAACTGGACACGAAAGGCCTTCCTCCTGCACAAGGCCGTAATCCTCCACATAATGGCAGATTTTGTCACCAGGAAGTTGGATCACCTTTGATGAAAATTGGCAATGAACTTATCGCCGTCAACACGATAGATCACCTATAATGAGAATTGGCAGTGATGTTAGTGATCTCGCAGGTGTGACGTCTGCTTTTCCGAAGTGGATCATCTCAGATAAGCGGCCATCAGCCTCAACTCAGAACGATTCATCTCGGATAAAAGGCTGCCAACAGCCTCTGGGACACACATCGGCTGCCCCAAGTTGTTCCTCCTGCTTAAAAGTAAAGCTTCAACCGGAGAAGCATAAGGCAACTTTTCGGTCTCTTTCATCAAGACACAAGTTCGGCGAACATAACTCACTGCAATGCAAAATTGGAGCAAGTTAGCAGTTAAACACAAAAGACACTGCAAAAGCGCTAAAACCGAATTCTTGGGGGCGAAAAATTCCGATTTTAGTTAAAGCAAAGGATAAGCCTCGCTCGCACAGCAGTGATGGGCTAGCTCAGCAAACGCCAAGTCCTAGCCTCGCCTATATGGCTAAGCCAGACTGATCCTATGGGACACAGTCTTAGCCTCACCTATATGGCAAGACTGGCTCAACCTTGAAGATACCAAGTCCCAAGTTTTGCCTGTGCAGCGGACTTAACATGCAATGATATTTCTGTGATCAAGTCAGAATGATAGCTTCGTTGGAGAAGCTATGTCAAAATCCTTCTCTGCAGACCAGTCAATTGCAAGATGAAGAACAAGGGAAACTAATCCCTGAAGCAGCTGTCAAAGCTAAATTAAGGGAGATGAATTCCCTAAAATCGGTGAAGTCGTTGAATGATCAAGACTTACAGGTCCTTGGCTGGATAATGACCAGAGTGGGCATTCCCACTAGTTCAGAGATCTGAGTATCTCTCTCAAACCAAGAAAAGAGGAGAAGAGCAGACCATTTCTCTTCAGAGGACCTCAAGTGTCCTATTTATAGGCCTCATGGCCTGAGCATTGCCGCCTCAAGCGTGGAAGCACGAGCGCATTCAAGGCATTTACTGTGCCTTGAGAAAAGGGACGGTTTCCCTTGGAACCGTGCAAAGAGAGAAACGTCTCCCTCATAAAGACACTTATGGTGCCTTGAAGAAAGGGAATATCCTCCCTTGAAAACACGCGAGGGGAGAATATCTCCCTCGATCATTGCGAGAGAAGAAGTAATCCTTCTCGTGATTAACCACAGCAGTTGGCCTCGGGAAAGCGACAGATGCTCCAGAGCGAACTGATTGCTAAAACAAATGAAACAACCAACGAAGTTAAGAATGTACCGTGTAGCTTGTGGCTAACGGGTCGTGTCCACAAGGAGGGATGCGATGGAAGCTTTTCGATGAGTTGCTTAAAAACAATGAATTAGTGTTCGTTTTTTAGGAAAAAGAGATGGAAGGAAAAGAGATGAAAAAGAGAAACTTCAATTTTCAGAAAAGGATTTGGAGAAGGTGGTTTTTAAAAAGCTTTAAGAGTTGTGATGTTGTTTATAATAAGAAATCAAATCTGGGCTTACTATCTTCCTACTCAATTGTCCATTCTTCTCTTAAAGTATTTAGTCCCTCAAGTTCAATTGCAAAACTTAAAGTTAATTCTTTTTAGAAAGCTTTAAGTAAAGCACATAAGATGTGGAAGGGTTGAGTTCTGTTTCTTCGAGAAAGAGTTGGAATCGGATGTTAAAACATAAAGCGCGAAGAAGCAAGGATGAATTAAAAAAGATTCACAAGAAGTTCAAGAAAGAACGGTGAATTCAACTTTCCATTCCCATCATCATGTGCCTTCAAGAACACTTTCAAAGAGAAAGGCTTTTAAGGGAGGCATGCATATGAGTCATAGGGATTTTTCTTTTAAAAATAGAAGAGAAGAAAACAAGAGAGATTCCGATAGCAAGCCCAGAAAAAGCGTTTAGTTACTCATGGAAAACGAAGAACACAACGACATAATAACAAGCATACCGTACTGCAAGTGAAAGAGAAATCGGCTTGACCTTTGTATTGCTGTCACTTCAATCCTTCAAGTACAAGCTCTCTGTCCTCTCTCTCACAAGTTTTTGAAACTGGATTACAACTTAAAAAACAAAATTACAACTTGAGTTCTAGCTAACAAATGACCTAGATCCTAAGAAAATAAAAGCAAAGTTTAATCCTAGTCTTCGCTGCTTTTTGCTCTGCTGAAAGCCCTTTTTATAGCCAAAACCTGTAGATATAGGATCCCGGGATCGTTGGGGGAGCAAACGCTCCCCCAACTGACTTCAGTTGGCCGCGGAAACGCGGCTTGGGCCGCGTTTCCGCGGCACTGTTGTGGCCAGTTGGCCACAACAAGAGGGGGAGGCTTCCATGTTTGAAGGGGATCTCGGATCTTCAGCTGGTTTCTTTGTTGCTGCTTCTATCGTGGACTGAATCAGCTTTTGATTTCCTTAGCTTTGATTCCTCGATTCAAGGAGGGATTTTCTCAACCCCTTGATAGCCCAGATTTCTTCACTTCGAATTTAATCTGAATTAATTCAGAATAAAGTGGGCTTTTGGGCTTGTTACTCTTTTATTTCTTTGAGCATTTGGGCCTGTATTTAGCAAAGGAAAAAGACACTTATTAATATCATTTATTAGCATACAAGTGTGGTAAAGTGACAACATAAATGCAATGTATGTGACAAATCACACCCCCACACTTATCTTTTGCTCGCCCTCGAGCAAAAACATTAGACTAACTAGAATCAATTATTAGACCACTTTCGCAGGTCACTCGATTGCACTGAGCATGTGCAACAAGCCGTTAAACCTCTAGGTCACCCCTAGAGGACGAGTTTTGTCTCGTGAGGGTTTTCAGCGGATTACACCCACAAAATCCAAAAGAGAAAAGAAAGGGTTAGTATTTTCGAAAAAGCAAATTTTTTTTTTTTATTTCAGAATAAAGTGGGCTTTTGGGCTTGTTACTCTTTTATTTCTTTGAGCATTTGGGCCTGTATTTAGCAAAGGAAAAAGACACTTATTAATATCATTTATTAGCATACAAGTGTGGTAAAGTGACAACATAAATGCAATGTATGTGACAAATCACACCCCCACACTTATCTTTTGCTCGCCCTCGAGCAAAAACATTAGACTAACTAGAATCAATTATTAGACCACTTTCGCAGGTCACTCGATTGCACTGAGCATGTGCAACAAGCCGTTAAACCTCTAGGTCACCCCTAGAGGACGAGTTTTGTCTCGTGAGGGTTTTCAGCGGATTACACCCACAAAATCCAAAAGAGAAAAGAAAGGGTTAGTATTTTCGAAAAAGCAAATTTTTTTTTTTTTTTTTTATTTATTTATTTATTTTTTTTTTTTTCAAGGAGGAAATATTTGAAGTATATTTGTGAGATCTTAAGTAATCTATAAGTTATAGGAATATCAAATTTTTCATTCCTAAACTTAGTCTCCATTCAAAAACATGTCATCAATTAAAGTAAGGAGTCGATTTGTACTTCTCATCTAGTCTATTAATTTACCCTGATTCGTATGCACCATCGTGACTGTGAAGTTTACTAAGGGTTCTTCAACATTAACTCCTATGCCTCATATTTATTTATTATTATTTTATTTTTATTTTTTTTGTGAATTTTTATTCCTCAATTTCATTAGGCTTTCTAATCTGCCCATGTAACGAGCTTTCAGTCGGTGACACCTAAACCAGACGGTTTTAGGGCACCAGGTGAGAAAACACCCCTAAGGACCTAAACACCCGAGCAGATAAGGCCACGAAACCAAGGTTTTTATTTATGCTATGTAACCCTTTTAGGCGTGAATACTTATGCTTCATGAGGCATAAATACCCAGCTTAATCAGAGGATACACATTATTTATACTAGGTACCCCTTTTAGGCGTGAATACATATGCTTCATGAGGCATAAGTACCCAGCTTAATCAGAGGATACACATTTTTTTTTTTTTTTCTTTTTCAAACTTGTCTAATTATCTTTTGCATAAATACTAAGGCTTGCTTAGGCCAAAGCACCTAGCTACTCAATAATTAGAGCTATTTTTTTTTATAAGGCATAAGAGTCTCTGTTTTCAAACCCTAAGTGTGTTAGTGTATTTTGTGTGCATATGTCATCAAGGTAAATATCAAGACTAAATTACTTTCCCAAATTTCTTCCTGACCCTAAAAATCAAACAAGTTATTTTATTTCGACCAAGTATAAGAAATCCTAATTATGATTCTCCTATTCCTTAAAATTGACTTAAATTCTTACAAAAAATATATCAAAATATTGTCTACCCTTTCAAAAAATTTCTCTTTTTTTTTTTTTTTTTAAATTTATATATATCCATTTTTTTCTTTTTTTCTTTTTTTTTTTTATATATATATATATTTTTTTAATCAGCAATGTTAGAACCCTCCCCCACACTTATCTCATGCATTGTCCCCAATGTATGAAAGAAATGTATAAGTGCATGAAATAAAATGGAAAGGAGGAAAGTTACCGATACACTGGGTCAAAAAGACCCATTACCGTTTCATCTACCGGCACCGATTCCAAGAAAGGTTTAAGGCGTTGACCATTTACCTTAAAGTCATTTCCATTCTTGGGGTCACTGATCTCAACTGCACCATGTGGAAACACGGTTTTTACAACGAATGGCCCAGTCCATCGTGATTTCAATTTTCCTGGAAAAAGATGAAGCCTAGAATTGTAGAGTAAGACTTTTTGACCAGGGACAAAGGTTTTTCTTATGATGTGCTTGTCATGGAAAATCTTCACTCTATCTTTAGTGATCCTAGCATTTTCATAGGCCTCATTTCTCAATTCCTCCAATTCGGAAATTTGTAATTTCCGAAGGTCACCGGCCTTAGTCAAATCGAAATTCAACTGCTTGATTGCCCATAAGGCTCGGTGCTCTAACTCAACGGGCAAGTGACAAGGTTTGCCATAGACTAACCTATAGGGAGACATTCCTAAAATCGTCTTGAAAGCGGTCCTGTAGGCCCATAGAGCATCTACAAGTTTTAAGGACCAATCTTTCCGGTTTTGGCTCACAGTCTTCTCCAATATAAGCTTGACTTGTCTATTTGAAACCTCAACTTGCCCACTGGTTTGAGGATGATATGGTGTGGACAACTTGTGGGTTATGGCATACTTTCGCATAAGGGCTTCAAAAGACCTATTGCAAAAGTGTGTGCCATTATCACTGATGATAGCACGAGGCGTTCCATAGCGGGAAAAGATGTTTTCTTTCAAAAACTTTATGACAACTTTGTTGTCATTAGTTTTACATGGAATGGCTTCTACCCACTTGGACACGTAGTCCACAGCAACCAATATGTATTGGTTCCCAAATGAGTTAGGAAATGGACCCATAAAGTCGATGCCCCAAACATCAAAGAGTTCTATTTCTAGAATTGGGTTGAGGGGCATCATATTTCGATGTGAGATCCTACCTACCATTTGGCATCTAGGGCACGTCTTGCAAAAATCATAGGCATCCTTGAACAGAGTGGGCCAATAAAACCCGCTTTGTAGCACTTTTTCAGCAGTCTTGCGGGGACCAAAGTGTCCACCGCATGCAAGTTCGTGACAAAAGGACAGAACACTCCTAACCTCCTCATCGGGAATGCATCTCCTAATAATTTGGTCGGAACAGTACTTGAAAAGATACGGTTCCTCCCAAAAGAAATACCGGACTTGGGATAAGAACCGGTAAACATCATTTTTGGACCAATGAGACGGAGTTTGGTTTGTGACTAAGTAGTTCACTATATCAGCAAACCAAGGTTCCCTAGAGATAGCTAAGAGATGTTCATCAGGAAAATCCTCATTGATGGGTAATTCGTTGCATGGAGAATTGGGAATCCGTGAGAGATGGTCAGCAACGACATTTTCTACACCTTTCTTGTCTCGAATTTCGAGATCAAATTCTTGAAGAAGGAGGATCCAACGAATGAGTCGGGCCTTGGCATCCTTCTTCATCATGAGATACCTAAGTGCAGAATGATCGGTGAAGATGGTAGTTTTGGACCCTAGTAGGTAGGGACGAAACTTCTCTAAGGCAAACACTACTGCCAAGAATTCCTTCTCGGTCGTAGTGTAGTTCAGTTGAGCGTCATTGAGAGTCCTACTAGAGTAGTAGATCACATGCTGCTTGCTATCAGTACGTTGTCCTAGGACAGCGCCTATGGCAAAATCAGAAGCGTCGCACATAATCTCAAATGGCTTAGACCAATCCGGGGCAGATATGATTGGTGCAGAAATCAGCTCTCTCTTAAGCTTCTCCCAAGAAGTGATGCAGTCAGTATCGAAAGTGAAGGACACATCCTTAGCTAACAGATTAGTCAAGGGCCTAGCAATTTTGCTAAAATCCTTGATAAATCTACGGTAGAAACCAGCGTGTCCTAGGAAGGATCTAATGTCCTTAACGCATTTGGGCATGGGAAGCTTAGCAATAACCTCGATTTTGGCTCTATCCACTTCTATTCCTTTCTTGGATATTTCATGACCCAAGACAATTCCATGTTTCACCATGAAGTGGCATTTCTCCCAGTTTAGTGTCAAATGTTTTTCAGCACAACGTTGGAGGACGAGTTCAAGATGGTGGAGACATTGAGTGAATGAATCTCCGTAGATGGAGAAATCATCCATGAAGATTTCTAAGAAGCGCTCTACCATGTCAGAGAAAAGACTCAACATGCAACGTTGAAACGTTGCTGGGGCATTGCATAAGCCGAATGGCATTCGACGATAAGCAAATGTCCCAAATGGACAGGTAAACGTGGTCTTTTCTTGGTCCTCAGGAGCGATAGGGATCTGGTTATAGCCCGAGTAACCGTCCAAGAAGCAGTAGTACTCGTGACCCGCTAAACGTTCAAGCATCTGATCAATGAAGGGAAGTGGAAAATGGTCCTTACGAGTTGCAGCATTTAGTTTCCTATAGTCGATGCAAACTCGGATCTTCGTGGGAAGTCGAGTTTGAACGAGCTCTTTGTTCTCGTTTTCCACGACGGTGAAACCAGATTTCTTTGGGACCGCATGGACAGGACTGACCCATTGGCTATCCGAAATAGGATAAATTATCCCATTGTCTAAGAGTTTTATGATTTCAGCATGAACAGCCTCTTGCATTATAGGGTTTAACCTACGCTGCGGGTCTCTCTTGGGTGTGGCATCTTCATTGAGATGGATGCGGTGTTGAACGATGGTTGGACTTAATCCCTTGATATCAGTCATAGTCCACCCGATGGCTTCCTTATGTTTTCTTAGAATATCTTTCAAATCTTTTTCTTCCCCGTCATTTAAATGAGAGGCAATGATGACGGGAAAGGTCTCTTGTTCGCCTAGGTAGGCGTACTTGAGATGCGCAGGAAGGGCTTTCAATTCTAAGGAAGAGGAAGGCTCACTAGAAGGACTAGTCAAATCTATTGGCTCCATTGTTGGTGAAATCGGGTTTGAAGCCCAATTCACGGCAGAATCTACCACCTGATCGAGATTAAAGTCATCAGACTCTAACTCGAAGTCATTCTCCATTTCTGATTCCAATTCTTCCCCGTGTTCACTTGTCAAGTTCTCAATTTGGTTTACTTCAAAAGTTTGGTCCTCGATGTCACGGGGTTGTTTTCCTAGATGGAAGACATTGACTTCTCTAGTCATGTCTCCGAAGGTTAACCTCATAGACCCATTCCTGCAATTGATGATGGCATTAGCAGTGGCAAGGAATGGTCGACCTAGGATGACCGGAGTTTGAGCCCTACGATTGGAGTTAGACACAGGTTGTGTCTCCAAAACTATGAAATCGACAGGGTATATGAACTCTCCTACCCGGATCAGGACATCATTAATTTCCCCTTTTGGAACTTTAACAGAACGGTCAGCCAGTTGGATGGTGACTCGAGTTGGACTAAGGTCACCCAACCCGAGTTGTTGATAAACAGAGAATGGGAGCAAGTTGATACTTGCTCCCAAATCAAGTAGTGCACGACTAATCTCAGCTTGTCCTATTGTGCAGGCAATGGTGGGGCTACCTGGATCTTTGTACTTAACAGGGATAGGACCTGAAAATAGCTCACTAATATTAGTGGCTAAGAAGACCTTCTTAGGAACATTAGTCTTTCTCTTCTTGGTGCACATGTCCTTAAGAAACTTAGCATAGGAAGGAACTTGTTGGATGGCATCAAGAAGTGGCACATTTATTTTCACTTGATTAAACATCTCTATTATCTTGTCCATGTGCGGATTTTGCTTATTGTTTTTCAGCCTATTCGGAAATGGTACTATAGGCTGGTGCACCTGGCTGGCTGACTTGTCTTTTTCAGACTCGTCAGATTTGGAAGAGCTTGGATTGGATGAGGTGGAAGCTTGGTTGTGGTTGTGCTGAATAGGATTGGTGGGTGTTGACACTTGGTTATCAACTTTCTTTCCTGACCTCAATGTATGCACAGCATTACATTGATTGAATGAAGGATCCTCAGCCAAATGAGCTTGTTGGGAATTCCTCGGATTGGTGACTGGCTGACTAGGCAGGGTACCCTTTTGTCTCTCATTCTGTGGGTTGGCTAGTTGGCTCATTTGAACCTCTAACCTCTGAATGGTTTGCATGAGAGTGTCTTGATTTTTCATATATCTCTCCATGTTCCTTTCAAAGTCAGTCATTCTCCTTTCCAATTGAGGATTCTGGAAGGAGGATTGTGGAGATTGGTTAGGAAAGTTCTGTTGATAATTTGGAAAGCTTGGTGGATGGTTGGGAGAATTATGATGGAAATTGGAGAAGTTGGGTTGATGATTGGAAGAATTGTTACCTTGATGGAAGTGGTTAGCATGATTGGATCGTGAATGGTCATTGTTGTTCTGGCTCCATGAGAAATTTGGGTGATTTCTCCAGCCGGGATTGTACGTTGGGGCGTAAGGGTTATTGTTCGGCCTTGAAAAGGCCGCATTCATCGGTTCGTGGTAGGATTGCTGAGCTTGAAACACTGGGCATTCCTCAAATACATGGTTCATGGCTTGACAGTAAGTGCAACCCGGGGGTGGAAATTGGTTCGGGCTGACTTGATTGACTGGACTTGGGTCTTTCGTTTCTAGAGCTTCCAGTCTTCTAGCTAAATTGGCTAACTTAGCCTCATTAGCGATGGACGATTCTATGGAATGGAGACCTCCTTTCGAAGAGATGGAGTTAGGATTCTTAGGGGTCTCACTCGCAGATTCCCATTGGATGGTTTTCTCAGCTAAATTTTCATACAAATCCCATCCCTCATCTTCATCTTTTTGCAAGAAACCCCCTTGGCACATACTTTCTAGGAGGGTTTGGTGGAATAGTCTAAACCGTCATAGAGAATTTGGCATTGTCGCCATTTCTCTATTCCATGATGTGGACATTGGACAAGGAGGTCCTTAAAGCGTTCAAAGTACCTCCAGAACGGTTCACTAGGCTCTTGCTTAAATTGCATGATCGTCTTCCTAATGAGAGCGGTTTTATGGATAGGATAGAATTTCTTCAAGAAGACCTTGATGAAACCATCCCAAGATGTGATGGAACCGGCTGCTAAGCTGTAGAGCCACTTTTTTGCTAGGTCCTTAAGTGCAAACGGGATAAATCTCAACCTAATAGCATCGTCTACAAGGTGTGGGATTTTCATCATAAGACATACTTCCTCAAATTCTCTTATGAAGAAGTAGGCATCTTCGGACTCTAGACCATGAAATTTGGGGAGTGTGTTGATGAATTGAGGCTTGAGCTCAAAATTGTGTTCACCAACCGATGGAAGTGAGATGCATGATGGAAGTGAGGTCCTAATGGGGTAGAACCTATCCTGCAGTGATGTGGATTGAGCCATTACCGGATCCGGTCTTGGTTCAAACTTAGGTGGTGATGTGTGTCTAGTCAACCTAGATGAATTAGGGTCTCTCGACCACACTTGCATACACAATCACAATCACAATCACAACAAGTTCAAACAGTAGTCAACAATGAAAATCAACCAAGCCTAGTCTAAGGTATCCTTGACCTAGACAACTCCTAACTGGTTGATTGTCCACAAGAGGTAGAATGTAGACCTTGACCACAAGCTAATCAGCCAGGTCGGGGCAAGAGTGGTGGGAGGTTTTCCGTCAAATGACGTTCCTTAATTAAATAACCACAACTCTTCGGGCTTTCGGCCCTCAATCCCTTTCCTTGACACTGATTTTACAGGAGTCAATTTCCAACACTTTTCCTCTCTAGGATAATCTCCTATTGAGTTCGAGATGTCCCTAAGGCCAACGTCTATCAAATTTTAATTAGGCTTAGGTTGTGCGTGCTTGGAGATGGTTTGTGGGCTAAGGAAGGGTAATGACTTCCCCACCTTATCTTGATTAGGGTTTTGCCCTTAGAATTGATTAGTGCAAGTGTGCAAGATATAGGAAAGTAGCATTCAAAAGCAATAACACCCAAGAATGTTTCCTAAACTATATGCTATGCATACATACCTTGTCTCCAGCTCTCTTCAACAGTAATTGTAAAGAAAACGTAATTAGACAAATGCCTAGAATGCAAGTCTAAACGTTTTTTAAACAATTCACAATCATTCAAATTACTGTTGGATTAAAACAGGGATGGTGATAACAAACTAGCACAAATATGACATAAAAAACTAGAAATTTTTGCAAGCAATATGTCCTGCAAAACAAAGTTTTTAGTAGTCCCAAAAATTTTCAGATTTGCAAAGCAATTTCTTGAAATTCTGTTTCCTACTTTCGAGAGTAGGGGCACAGAATTTTCAAGTCTTCTTGGCAAAGCTTGAATGCTAGATCTTGATCTTCAATGTCCCTGAAACAAACACACAAGAGTTGTTAAAACAACTACACCGTTCCCTCCCCGGCAACGGCGCCAAAAATTGATTGCTAAAACAAATGAAACAACCAACGAAGTTAAGAATGTACCGTGTAGCTTGTGGCTAACGGGTCGTGTCCACAAGGAGGGATGCGATGGAAGCTTTTCGATGAGTTGCTTAAAAACAATGAATTAGTGTTCGTTTTTTAGGAAAAAGAGAATGGAAGGAAAAGAGATGAAAAAGAGAAACTTCAATTTTCAGAAAAGGATTTGGAGAAGGTGGTTTTTAAAAAGCTTTAAGAGTTGTGATGTTGTTTATAATAAGAAATCAAATCTGGGCTTACTATCTTCCTACTCAATTGTCCATTCTTCTCTTAAAGTATTTAGTCCCTCAAGTTCAATTGCAAAACTTAAAGTTAATTCTTTTTAGAAAGCTTTAAGTAAAGCACATAAGATGTGGAAGGGTTGAGTTCTGTTTCTTCGAGAAAGAGTTGGAATCGGATGTTAAAACATAAAGCGCGAAGAAGCAAGGATGAATTAAAAAAGATTCACAAGAAGTTCAAGAAAGAACGGTGAATTCAACTTTCCATTCCCATCATCATGTGCCTTCAAGAACACTTTCAAAGAGAAAGGCTTTTAAGGGAGGCATGCATATGAGTCATAGGGATTTTTCTTTTAAAAATAGAAGAGAAGAAAACAAGAGAGATTCCGATAGCAAGCCCAGAAAAAGCGTTTAGTTACTCATGGAAAACGAAGAACACAACGACATAATAACAAGCATACCGTACTGCAAGTGAAAGAGAAATCGGCTTGACCTTTGTATTGCTGTCACTTCAATCCTTCAAGTACAAGCTCTCTGTCCTCTCTCTCACAAGTTTTTGAAACTGGATTACAACTTAAAAAACAAAATTACAACTTGAGTTCTAGCTAACAAATGACCTAGATCCTAAGAAAATAAAAGCAAAGTTTAATCCTAGTCTTCGCTGCTTTTTGCTCTGCTGAAAGCCCTTTTTATAGCCAAAACCTGTAGATATAGGATCCCGGGATCGTTGGGGGAGCAAACGCTCCCCCAACTGACTTCAGTTGGCCGCGGAAACGCGGCTTGGGCCGCGTTTCCGCGGCACTGTTGTGGCCAGTTGGCCACAACAAGAGGGGGAGGCTTCCATGTTTGAAGGGGATCTCGGATCTTCAGCTGGTTTCTTTGTTGCTGCTTCTATCGTGGACTGAATCAGCTTTTGATTTCCTTAGCTTTGATTCCTCGATTCAAGGAGGGATTTTCTCAACCCCTTGATAGCCCAGATTTCTTCACTTCGAATTTAATCTGAATTAATTCAGAATAAAGTGGGCTTTTGGGCTTGTTACTCTTTTATTTCTTTGAGCATTTGGGCCTGTATTTAGCAAAGGAAAAAGACACTTATTAATATCATTTATTAGCATACAAGTGTGGTAAAGTGACAACATAAATGCAATGTATGTGACAAATCACGAACTTATTTTTGGAAGCCCGGATGCGAAGCCACTCAGAGTCGCGAACCTATACAATTCTTCGGCGAATCTACTTCCCAAAGCAGGATTCAAAGCGAAGCTGAACTCAACCATCATGGCGATGTTCATACTCCACACACCACCGATCAAAGCAATTCAAAGTGTTTCAAAGTCTGAGCCATTGCAGACTTTCAAAAACTTTAAAGGGGGTCTTGTTGACACTTAAAAAAGACAAGATTCTTATTGGTCTGAACAATGTCTAAACTTGTTGACATTTACAAAAGACAAGTGACAGACGAGCTGAAGACCAGTTTTCACCCATCACCGAAGGACAAGGGAGCAACTTGGACTCCACTGATCCAGCAAGCAGACAGTGAACCCGGATTGTTTCTAAACAGACCTCAACAGGTCTAAGATGCTAGCACTTAGCATTACATGAGCCCAAAGGGATAGCCTCGCCTGAGAGGCTAATATCATTCGACTTCGCCTCGAAGCCATCCAAAGCCTCGCCAGGAAGCTAACTCGCAACTTTGCCACAGAGGACTTCCATCTCCGTCAAAGGGTTTCTTCCGGACTTCGCCAGATGCAGCCTCTAGCTCCGCTACGAGCTCAATGCGGGCAGCTCCGCCATTGGTCTGCTATGGTCAACCTTTGACCAATCAAATCTCCGGATGAGATTAGATCTAATCAGATCCAATCCAATTAAGATCCAATCTGAGATCAAATTTGGAAGTTGATTGCCATAATCTCTTGACTCTCCTAAAACGAGTAAGAAGATCAGGGAAAATCCTCCAACGATATGGAAAGGATCAAGAACATCAACCGACCTGCCAATTCTAGCTTCGCAGAAGCTGATCTTAGCCTCGCAGCAAGGCTACTTTCCGGATTCAAACAGATTCGATTCAATCAGTTTCTACATTTTCAAGGGACGATTATACCCTTACTCTCCCTATAAATAGCCAACCAGGGGCACAAGGGAAGGGGGACCGAAAACGAAAGGAGAGACACAAGAGAGAAGACTCCACAAGCAGAGACTTCTTCAAAAAGCACCATGCGCTCTCGAATTCAGAGATCTTTTAGAGAATTTCTTTCTCTATCCAGGGTGTTGATACCCTAGCATCGTCGTCCTTCTCACGGAATCTCCGGAACCAGGCGAGAAGGGATTCCTAATTGAAGAAGACTTTGAGAAGCAGCAAGAGGGTTCTACCAACCTTCTATTCTCTGATTCCCGAAACCAGGCGAGAAGGGAATCTCATCGCTCGCATCGTCAAAGGGACAAAGTGGTCGCGCGCTGACCAGACTCCTATCGGCACACTTCTCCAGAATCTCTGAGGAGATCTACTTGTAATCTTTTTAAGAATACTTGTAATTTAGCTCCTCAAACTCTTTTTTGTAAGTTTTCCCCTTTTGCAAACACAATGGAAAACAAGATGGCGACTCCGCTGGGGACTGTATTCTCCATCGCCGAGAATCAAGTGTCGCAATGCGACGAACAGACCTTCGAGTCTAACTCTGAATTCAGAAAAGCCGGTGCAGCCAGAGCCTTTCTGGCTAAATCTTCAAGGAAAGTCTCTACGGAGACAGAAAAGGTTCTCTGCGAACCTACTGCGGTTATTTGGCACAACAAGGAAGCACGTCCGCAGTATGATTCCTTTACTTATGAGAACTTGGTGGTTCGGTTCGATCAAGGAAGATTTGAAGAAGTCCTCTCTGGGGGTGGCCCAATGCTTCGAGCACGGAAGCATAGGAAGGTTTCTACGACCAAGGTTTCAAAGCAGAAACTGCAAGTGGAATTCTGCCAACACCCTTCAGCCTCGCGTGTGGCTAAGCAGGTTCCTTGTGAACCTAGGTCTTCTCTGTTAAGGCGGGTATGGAAGCCTAAACAGAAGTCTCCAACCAAAGCTTCAGGCGTAGCTATGCCTAAACCGCGCCTCTCTCGCGAAGAAAAAGGCAAGATGCCTGTCTGCTCGAATCATAAAGATAAGACGGCAATCATACCGTCGCCCAATTCAAGAGCAGCAATGCCTTGTGCCAGCACCGTTCTTATGAGCGAAGCTACTCTACCACAGCATACTCACTACGTCCATGGCCGAAAGGCTAGGGCCAGAGTATTATCTAAGGCAAATCCCTTTTGCAGTGACATAATGGGTAAAGCACCACAGCGTGCTCCGCTCTCCAGTTCGTCAAACATTAAGCTCGCACCTGTTGGTGAAGCTAGAACTGAAGTACTATTCAGTGCTAATCCCTTCCGCAGGGACAAGAGGAACAGAACATCGTCCTATGTACGCTTTAGAAAGGCCTCTCCACTGGATTATGTAGGCTCCCATGGGCCTGACTTGCGGGAATCCTTGGCGAACAAGCGAAAATCGGTGTCTTTCCGAACTACTTCCCCCTGTTGTCAACAAAGGGGATGCCAGCTGGTAACCGTCCACTCAGTCCATTGCCGGCTGGGACCAATCCCTGCCACTTCTCCAGGCTGACGAACGGTCTTTGATCGGCTGTCTGTACATCTCCCTATGAAGCATCGCAGAAGGAGCACCTCACTAGGTCCAGCCTCCGCATTCGTCAACATGACCGGAAGAGGGGAAGAGTCCCCAGATCCAGACTACAGCCCAGGTTTAGGCGAAGTCTTGGTGCATGACGAAGGTGTTTTCCGAAACACCAGATCCAGGATGGCAATACCCTACAGTTACGAGCAGCCTTCTTCCTCGACGGCCCTAGCCTCGTCACAGCCCAGGAGATCACTCCAATCATCGGACGAAGAAGATGAAGATAGTGGGTACGCCTCTTCGGCGACAGTTAGCTAGGTGCGAACAGACAGAGCATCAGTCAATATGGCTGATAACGTCAACGATGACCTTCGTCGGCGCCTGGAAGCTCAAGAGCAAACTTCCAGAACCCAGCAAGAAACTCTGGACAACATTCAACAGATGCTCGCTCAACTCATCAGTAACTGGAATAACAATGATGCCAGGAGCAATCACGATGAGGAGGAACACTTAAGCAATGAGCAGTCAAAGCCGGAGAAATCCAAGGAGGGTTCTTCCTTAGACGCGAAGTCCTTAAGGGTCTCCAAGCTCAAATCGCATCCCTAGCTCAGAGGGATGAATTAAAGAAGGTAGGGGCAGTCAGTCCTTATCCGCTGGAGTGGGATTCGGTGCCATATCCACCGAAGTTCAAACCACCAACGTTGCATACCTATGATGGAAAGAGCTCGCCAAATCAGCACATCTATTATTTTCGGTCTCAGACTGGTAATGTTATAAGCAATGACGCCATCATGGCTAGGCTGTTCATAGGCACCTTAAAGGGGGTGGCATTTGACTGGTTCTGAAGTCTTCCCCCAGGCTCTATCAACTCTTGGATCGACCTGGAAACTCGGTTCCTCTCTCGTTTCTATGAGGACGATACCGAAGTGACCATTGACAAGCTCCTCTCCACTGTGCAGAGGAAGGGCGAATCTGTCCGTGACTATATTGAACGGTTCAGAAATTTATCCTTGATGTGCCTAGCAGGGATGCCATTACCCATGCTCTTACAGACATGCAGACACAACTTCTTAGACCAAGTGGAAGTTCGCATGGGGGCTGTCAAAGCTCACACTTGGAAGGGTTGGTCAAACAAGCAGAGATAGCCGAGAAGTCGGCTAAAAAGTTCGAACCATCCACCCCTAGAGGCAAGTGGGGGACAAACAACAAAGGGCGTAGCGACCTACCGCAATCTTCTCAAGCTAAAGGCAAAGAGACTATGTCTGTGGAGCTATCCGGAGATGTGCAGTCGAAGGCCAAGAAGAGCGGCTTCAACAATCAGGAGCCTAAGTTTCCTCCAAAGCAGTACTCCTTCAAAGACGATCAGGTGGTCACGATATTCTATCTGCTCCACGAAGGGAACAAAATGAAACTGTCAGATGCTCGGCGTCCCAATGAGATAGGGCGCACAAACGACCCTAAATACTGCCTCTACCACAGGATGATCCACCATCCTACTGACAAATGTTATGTCCTCAAGGATAGAATACAAGCCCTGATCGATGCCGGGGTTCTAACATTAAAGACGGAGCAGAGGAAATTCACTGCCAATATGGTGACTCTTGAGTTCGGCAGCACCCAAAAGGTCACAGTTCCTGACGGGACCTATCCAGCCCCTGCGCCACAGTTGGAAGTCAAGCATCCTTCAGCAACAACTCAAAACAATAAGGGTCTTGTTCCCTTAACATTGGAGACAGGGGAAGTCATGTGGGTACACCCGGACCTCGTCCGAGACGTACAGCGGGATTCAAAGGAGCCCAACTCAAAGGGCAAGTCTTGCAATGTCATCTCCATCCTACCAGATGACGGCAATCTTACGTCGGCTTCCCTCAGTGATTCAGAAGGAGAAAAGCTTGCTTGCACGGCGCAAGCCGACACGCCTCAACAGACGGGCACCCGATCCGAAAAATCATACTTGAGGCAGTATGAAAAGTCTACTGACGGGATACAACAGCAAACGACGTCAGTACCAATGTCAGCATCCACTCCAATTCCAACCAAGGGAAAAGAAAAGCCTAAGGAGGTACGGTTCGACCAGGTGTTGAAGAAACCATCAGGTCAGGGGTTTGATACGCCCTTTCGGTTTGACATATTGGCTCAACTGGCCAATATCCCAGCTCGTATCACTATACACGAGCTCCTTCGCCTCTCAAAAGAGACAAGAGAAGCACTTAGGGATGCGCTAGCCAATTCAGAATCATTCCTGACATGCATACCAGAGGTCCCTAACGAAGACGTTCAGTCTCTTTGCCCAGAATGTCATCATGCACAATCAAAGGTGCCCGCTATTACATTCACGGCGGAAGATATGCTTCTCAAAGACAACAAGCACGATCGACCTCTGTACTACACCGGATATATTGGTTCAACGTGCATTGAAAGAATACAAGTCGACCCGGGGTTCGCACTCAGCATCATCCCCAAAAGGCTTCTTTACTTCCTCGGCATACCACTGTACACGTTGTCAGCAACCACTGCTACAATATACGGTTTCAACGCCTAGAGCAGTCATCCACTGGGAAAAATTCGACTCCGTTGCAGAATCGGGAGCCTGGAGTCAGAAGTGACATACTATGTCATTGATGCTGACACATCATATAACCTGCTGCTAGGACGACCATGGATCCATGCCAACTGGATCGTTCCCTCCACCCTGCACCAATGCTTCAATTATGTCGAAGATGACGCGACAGTGCGAACTGTCTTTGCTGAAAAGTAACCATTCAAAGGGGTAGAAAATTACTTCACTGACGCTCTCCTGTATCAAGTGGCCGGTGAAACACCCAAAGAACCATTGCCGGACAATGATGAAAGTGGCAATGAGGCGGATTCAGAATCCGAAACAGGCATGCCAGCCATTCTGATTGGTGAACCAATTATAGCATGTCTCAATAATCCCCAATGTAATACTCCTTCAGAAGATGAAGGTGAATGGGTAATTAATGATAATATTTCTTTTGATTATCCTGCGAGTATTGGACTGTTTGAATCCATTGCAGATGGCTCTCTGCATATGCCCTTACATAAGCCGAGTGCGGCCAGCACACCTATGGAAGCTATGGAAGGGGCCACGCTGGTGATCCCTCCGTCCAAACAAGGGCAGTTACCGATAATCTTTGGTAGAACCCAACCACGGGGACCTACAACTGCAGATTCAAGTTCAGATCCAGACACTCCACAGTTCTTCCATTACGCGCAGCCGGCGTGCCATATTATGAAGAAAATGGGATATAACTTGAAGCATGGAATGGGCCTGAACTTTGGAAAAGGAAGGCGCAGCTTGATGCGTAATTTTGTCCCAAAAGGGAAGCCTGCAAATTACTATGATAGCACATGCAGGGGGTTAGGGTATGTTACACCCACATCATTAAAAACAGTTCAAGCCAAGGACGATGGATCAATTCCATCACATTCGGTCTCATCCTCCGAGTGGGACTCAGATATCAGTGTAGGAGGAATGTTCGAAGACCTCACTGTCAATATGACTTCAAGCAGTCAATTAGAGCCTACAGAAGCTATTGATGAGGAGCCATGGGCCCAGCAATTAAACCTCCAGTGGAAAAGCGATTCGAACTACTCGAACCACCTACTGAAGACAATGTGATGCAGGTCAACCTGGGAAGTCAAGATCATCCCAAGCCCATCTTTATAAGTGAAAGTCTATCACTTATAGAAAAGCAAGAATTGATAATGCTCATAAAAGAGTATATAGACGTCTTCGCATGGAGCTACGAAGACATGCTCGGACTTGATCCACAGGTCGCTATGCACCGTCTAAACATCAAGCCTGACGTCAAGACAGTCAAGCAGCAACAACGTCGGTTTCGCCCGAACATTATTGTAATACCCCGTTCCCGGAATACGTACTTAGTTGCGTATTCAGATTTTCGATCGTATTTTTTCGACTTGTTTCCTGTATTTATGCTGTTTTATGAATTCCTTATATGATTGTTTTGTCTTGGATTTGGGTTCGTGGACTCGGAGTCAGCCCTAGTCTGAACCGAGGGCCCGATCATAGTATATTCTTCGAGCTAGTCTTTCTGATATGTAGATTTGACCGATTTCAGTTTTAAACGTTATTTTCCAATATATTAGGTTTTCCATGATTTCCTAGATTTTTCTGGAATTAAAATGAATTTCTTCAAAACCGGAGTCGGCCAGTGCCGCTGACCGATTCCTGGATTTTTAATTCTCAAATTGTTTGGAATTTCATGATGATCCTTTAGACATAATTACTTAGAATCATATTTCTTATTTACATTCTTTTTCTGAGAATTTTATGATTTTATGAAAATTCTTTCGGAGTCGGTAGGTAGCTGATTCCAGGATTTTTAGTTTCAAAACTATAAAGTATTTCTTCAAACGGATTTCACTATTGGTCTTTATATATTATTATTGATTTTTGATAATTATTTCGAGTCGATCCGAGATACTTGAATTTCGGACGATTCCGGCATTTTCCGAATTGATTTCCACATCTTTGACTTTAACCCGGGTATCTGTCTATTCAGCAGTTTCATTTTGGGTCCAAGAGAAAATATCTCTTTATCATTTCATTTCCTTCCTTTTCCTATTCCTTTCCTTCCTCCACAAATCAAAGCTTTTCCAAAATCCCAATTTTCCAATTTCCCACCTTCTCCAATTTCCACCTCATTTCCCACTCACTTTCCATCTAATCCCACTCATTCTCTCTCTCTCCCATAGCCGGCCAAGTGGCCAGGTGAGGGAAACCTCACCCCCTCCCCTTTTTGCAAAAACCCCCATCACATCTACCTTATTTCACAACCTTTACAAAATCCCAATCATATATATAATTTCCCTTTACACTTCACTCCACTTTCTTCCTCACTTCACCAAAAGAGAAATCCTCTTCACCAAGATCCCTCCTCCCTCTCAAGACTTCAAGGGCTTCATCTAGGGCATCGTCAAGACTTCATCTTCAACCTCCAACTCCCAAAGCAACACCAAGATCACCTTCTCCATCTCAAGCAACAACTAATTGTGGATTGAAGCCATCATCTCCTCCTTGGATCAAGCTCCAATTAAACCATCCAAGTGAGTATCTTTACTCACCAAGACTTGATCACTTCCTATTGTACTTATACCTTCATATCTTGTACACACATAACATAAAAATCACATTTTAGGCCATCAAACCCAAACCCTAGATTCAGTTCTGTACTCTGCTCACGACCACGATTAGTCGACTTAACCTAGGAGCTAGTCGACTAGAACACTTAGCTGAAACTTAACTTTTCTGGAAAACACAGTATTAGTCGACTTACCCCAAATATTAGTCGACTAATCTTCCCTGGAAACAAATCTCAACTCTCTGGAAATCACTATTAGTCGACTCCTGAATCCACCTAGTCGACTAACCCTTCCTGAACCAGAAAACCCCAACTTTCTGTATCACAGACTTAGTCGACTTAAGTATCTGTTAGTCGACTTGACTCTTCTATTAGTCGACTACTCCCTTGACCCTAGTCGACTAACATTTCCTGAATCAGAAACCCAACTCTCTGTTACACAGTTTTAGTCGACTGTACCCTACTGTTAGTCGACTAACCCTTCTATTAGTCGACTACTCTCTTGACCTAGTCGACTAACTTTGTCTGATTGTTATAGTTGATTCCTATCTAAACTTTGGATCTTATGCTTGGTTCAGGTATTTGTATACAGTGCTTCATGACTCGTTACTTGGTGTATATTACTTCTAGTTACTCCATAATTCTATGTTTATGTATTGCCCTGTAATTGCTTGTTCCATTCTTATACTTGTACCTTGCCGTGATACTATTGCTTCCTTATTTTATAGCATGCGTGGCAGACCCTTTGAGGTCGTTGAACCCTAAGTTGTTTCTATGTTTCCACTTGCCTTACCTTAATACAGCCTTGTCAGTTATCTATTTCCTTTTAACACATGTATATCACATGACACCTAATATGTTATCACCTGACCAACTGACATGCCACTACCTTGTTAGACCCTCTTGTTAGGTCATGAGTGACCCGGCCAATTATTGATTCTTCGTTATGTTTTATTGCTTGTTATATATTACCACCTTGTCATGCTATCTCTTAAACCAAGCATGATACACTTGACTTTATGATTATCGTGTTTACGGGAACCCTGCCTTGTTTTATGGAACTAAGTGCCACACCATACTCGGTGGGGCCACCTCTAGAATCCTTTCCCTCAGAGCAAAGTGCCACATGGAACAAAGTGCCACACCACACGGTGGGGGCCACCTCTTGAATCTGTGGGGGCCACCTCTTGAATCTGTAGGGCTATTACTGTTATGTTCACTTATTCCCGTAAACTGATAATCCTTAATAAGGTACAACTTGTATGGGGTATGGGTGGAAGTGATGGATGCCGGAATGATACCTTGCTTATAGTAGGGGGACGAAATATAGTAGATAACTGTTAGTGGGACCTTGGGCCCACATTAGATTACTGTTAGGGGGACTTGGGCCTCCAAACCGGTTCCAGGTGTATGGAAACTACTATAAGAAGTGTTATCAGTTCTCCATCTACTTCCGACAACGACCCTCGACTTTCTTATATATGGATGTATGTGAGTTGGGATCGATACCGAGACACATACCGAGATATATGGGTCAGACGAGTAATAATAATAATAGGCTCAATTATGGTTATTGTTATGATTATTGTTTCATGTCATAGTCCCTGTTATGACTCATGTTATATTGTGACTCCTACTTTACTTGTTATGATTCCAGTGATGATTCCGGTTTTGATCTTGTCATGATCCTTGTCATTCTTGTTATGCATTCCTTTTTGACTATCATATGGTTTGCAACTCTGATTCTATATGCTTGGGATTACCGGGGCATGAGATAACGGTATATAGATGAGGGTTTCCTTGTTTGGATTATTCCCTCGATGTATTAGTCTCATGGGACCGTGACTTAAGCATATACAATCACTTTTGCTTGTAATCAGCTTTACTTGTATTTTCCGTTTTATGATTATGTTAATACCTGTCCTTATATTCCATACTTGTGTTCTAACCCCTATTCATGTCTCTTAGCCACTTGGCTGTAGCTCATTTATTGTTATATGTCTTGATTCCTTGGATTTGCATATTCAGATTCCGGAGCTTGGATCGAAGTGGAGTTGTCCACCGTAGATCGAGCTCTCCTTAGCGAGCAGGCATCTTAGCTCCAGTTCCTTGCACCTGACTCCTTTTGACTCACGGGATCTTCATCCTACTCGTGAGCATTTTGTCTTCTTATTGTATATTTGACTTTTGGATTTGTTATGATAAAAGACATATGTAATATGTAATGTTTATCATACTGGGATGACTTTGTATCTGTACCTTTATGTTGGCATATGTGTGTATACCACGCTTTGTGTTGCACTCTGATCCTTTCTTGTTGTACTTTATGCTTAGCGTATATACGTGGGGGCACTCTCTGACCTACGTATATACGCCGCAGTGACGTCCCCGTATTCGTGGAATCGGGGCGTTACAGGTTGGTATCAGAGCTTAGGCTCTCCCACCTATAGTACAAGCAAGTGGCAAATTCTAGTAGTTTGCTATTGCCAACTACAATGTACAAAGTTATCTAGTCCTTCTTGATTCTACATTTAGTCCTCCTAGATTTCTTCCTTCATATCCTGAAATCCTTCCATTTTTCCAACTCTTTCCAGTTATCTTTAGCCATCCTAGTATGGAGAGGAGATCGGGTCGCAGCAACTCTGGGTCAGCATCGAATGGAGCAGCGGGAGAGAATGTGGATATATTGAGGGTTATCCAGATGATGATGGAGAATCAGCAACAGCAGACCGAGCTTCTCCGGCAAGAGATAGCAGCACCTAAGGAACAGAGGCCGGGGAACATTTCAGACTTCAGGAGGCTGCAGCCAGCCATATTCACGGGTGGAGAGAAACCTTGGAGGCTGAGCAATGGCTGACCGACACTTCAGACTTGCTGAATGCAGCCAGAGTTCCACAGGAGAACCAAGTTGAGGTTGCCAAGATTCAACTGAAGGATATAGCCAGGACTTGGTGGCTAGCAGAGGAGGCCAGATTGGAGAAGCCTGTCACTTGGGACACCTTCTCCAAGAGTTTTTATAGCAGATTCTTCCCTGTCACAGCCCAGAAGGACATGGAAGAGCAATTCATCAGACTTCGGCAGGGGAGTAAGTCCGTGGATGAGTATGCCGCGGAGTTTCTCAGATTGAGCCGCTTTGCCCCGTATATGGTGACGGATGAAGAGAAGCAGGCAAGCAGATTTCAGCAGGGATTACAGATGGACCTACAAGTATTCTTGATGCCCCAACAGCTGAAGACATATTCAGAGGTTCTCACCATAGCTCGAGAAGTAGAGCGTGGACTGGAGAAGAAGAAGGAGAATCAGATGAAGAGCCAAGCCAAGAAGAGGCCTTTTGAGTTGATGGATGAGGAGGATGCGGATAGGGCAACCCAGGGCCCGATGATGAAGAGACCATTCCAAACTCCTCTTCCTCAGATCACATGCAATTTCTGCCACAGGCCCGGACACTATAAGAGAGATTGTCGGGTGGCCAATGGATTATGTTTGGCATGTGGGGCAAGAGGTCATGCACTCAGGGATTGCCGGTACAGAAAGTTTGAGAATACGGCACCAGTCAGACCAGCTCTTCCAGCTCCAGCACGTCCAGCTCCAGCACTTCCAGCGCCACCACTGAGGAGGAACCCTGAACCTGTTGATCGAAGAGTTCCATTTCCACCCCAACGGTATGATCATCAGCAGAGAGGGATGAGAGCCAGAGCAGATCAGGGCAGAGGCCAAGTTCACTTCATGGCAGCAGAGACCTCAGGCGATGCAGCAGAGTGGGAAGACCAGTATCCAGATCAGGAGCCTTAGAATATCATGGTAACCACTACCCCATTTCTTGTATTTGAGTTGGTTATCTTACTTAATATTTTTCCATTGTCATTCTATCATTGTTCATTCTAGTCCTTCTTGTGTTTATCTTATTCTCTGTTTTGGTTTTATGAAGCCTTTATTCGTGCCCTTGTCCCCTTCGTGTTCAATTTATCCCCTTAACGAAATTGCGAGGACGCAATTTTTGTAAGGTGGGTGGATTGTAATACCCCGTTCCCGGAATACGTACTTAGTTGCGTATTCAGATTTTCGATCGTATTTTTTCGACTTGTTTCCTGTATTTATGCTGTTTTATGAATTCCTTATATGATTGTTTTGTCTTGGATTTGGGTTCGTGGACTCGGAGTCAGCCCTAGTCTGAACCGAGGGCCCGATCATAGTATATTCTTCGAGCTAGTCTTTCTGATATGTAGATTTGACCAATTTCAGTTTTAAACGTTATTTTCCAATATATTAGGTTTTCCATGATTTCCTAGATTTTTCTGGAATTAAAATGAATTCTTCAAAACCGGAGTCGGCCAGTGCCGCTGACCGATTCCTAGATTTTTAATTCTCAAATTGTTTGGAATTTCATGATGATCCTTTAGACATAATTACTTAGAATCATATTTCTTATTTACATTCTTTTTCTGAGAATTTTATGATTTTATGAAAATTCTTTCGGAGTCGGTAGGTAGCTGATTCCAGGATTTTTAGTTTCAAAACTATAAAGTATTTCTTCAAACGGATTTCACTATTGGTCTTTATATATTATTATTGATTTTTGATAATTATTTCGAGTCGATCCGAGATACTTGAATTTCGGACGATTCCGGCATTTTCCGAATTGATTTCCACATCTTTGACTTTAACCCGGGTATCTGTCTATTCAGCAGTTTCATTTTGGGTCCAAGAGAAAATATCTCTTTATCATTTCATTTCCTTCCTTTTCCTATTCCTTTCCTTCCTCCACAAATCAAAGCTTTTCCAAAATCCCAATTTTCCAATTTCCCACCTTCTCCAATTTCCACCTCATTTCCCACTCACTTTCCATCTAATCCCACTCATTCTCTCTCTCTCCCATAGCCGGCCAAGTGGCCAGGTGAGGGACACCTCACCCCCTCCCCTTTTTGCAAAAACCCCATCACATCTACCTTATTTCACCACCTTTACAAAATCCCAATCATATATATAATTTCCCTTTACACTTCACTCCACTTTCTTCCTCACTTCACCAAAAGAGAAATCCTCTTCACCAAGATCCCTCCTCCCTCTCAAGACTTCAAGGGCTTCATCTAGGGCATCGTCAAGACTTCATCTTCAACCTCCAACTCCCAAAGCAACACCAAGATCACCTTCTCCATCTCAAGCAACAACTAATTGTGGATTGAAGCCATCATCTCCTCCTTGGATCAAGCTCCAATTAAACCATCCAAGTGAGTATCTTTACTCACCAAGACTTGATCACTTCCTATTGTACTTATACCTTCATATCTTGTACACACATAACATAAAAATCACATTTTAGGCCATCAAACCCAAACCCTAGATTCAGTTCTGTACTCTGCTCACGACCACGATTAGTCGACTTAACCTAGGAGCTAGTCGACTAGAACACTTAGCTGAAACTTAACTTTTCTGGAAAACACAGTATTAGTCGACTTACCCCAAATATTAGTCGACTAATCTTCCCTGGAAACAAATCTCAACTCTCTGGAAATCACTATTAGTCGACTCCTGAATCCACCTAGTCGACTAACCCTTCCTGAACCAGAAAACCCCAACTTTCTGTATCACAGACTTAGTCGACTTAAGTATCTGTTAGTCGACTTGACTCTTCTATTAGTCGACTACTCCCTTGACCCTAGTCGACTAACATTTCCTGAATCAGAAACCCAACTCTCTGTTACACAGTTTTAGTCGACTGTACCCTACTGTTAGTCGACTAACCCTTCTATTAGTCGACTACTCTCTTGACCTAGTCGACTAACTTTGTCTGATTGTTATAGTTGATTCCTATCTAAACTTTGGATCTTATGCTTGGTTCAGGTATTTGTATACAGTGCTTCATGACTCGTTACTTGGTGTATATTACTTCTAGTTACTCCATAATTCTATGTTTATGTATTGCCCTGTAATTGCTTGTTCCATTCTTATACTTGTACCTTGCCGTGATACTATTGCTTCCTTATTTTATAGCATGCGTGGCAGACCCTTTGAGGTCGTTGAACCCTAAGTTGTTTCTATGTTTCCACTTGCCTTACCTTAATACAGCCTTGTCAGTTATCTATTTCCTTTTAACACATGTATATCACATGACACCTAATATGTTATCACCTGACCAACTGACATGCCACTACCTTGTTAGACCCTCTTGTTAGGTCATGAGTGACCCGGCCAATTATTGATTCTTCGTTATGTTTTATTGCTTGTTATATATTACCACCTTGTCATGCTATCTCTTAAACCAAGCATGATACACTTGACTTTATGATTATCGTGTTTACGGGAACCCTGCCTTGTTTTATGGAACTAAGTGCCACACCATACTCGGTGGGGGCCACCTCTAGAATCCTTTCCCTCAGAGCAAAGTGCCACATGGAACAAAGTGCCACACCACACGGTGGGGGCCACCTCTTGAATCTGTGGGGGCCACCTCTTGAATCTGTAGGGCTATTACTGTTATGTTCACTTATTCCCGTAAACTGATAATCCTTAATAAGGTACAACTTGTATGGGGTATGGGTGGAAGTGATGGATGCCGGAATGATACCTTGCTTATAGTAGGGGGACGAAATATAGTAGATAACTGTTAGTGGGACCTTGGGCCCACATTAGATTACTGTTAGGGGGACTTGGGCCTCCAAACCGGTTCCAGGTGTATGGAAACTACTATAAGAAGTGTTATCAGTTCTCCATCTACTTCCGACAACGACCCTCGACTTTCTTATATATGGATGTATGTGAGTTGGGATCGATACCGAGACACATACCGAGATATATGGGTCAGACGAGTAATAATAATAATAGGCTCAATTATGGTTATTGTTATGATTATTGTTTCATGTCATAGTCCCTGTTATGACTCATGTTATATTGTGACTCCTACTTTACTTGTTATGATTCCAGTGATGATTCCGGTTTTGATCTTGTCATGATCCTTGTCATTCTTGTTATGCATTCCTTTTTGACTATCATATGGTTTGCAACTCTGATTCTATATGCTTGGGATTACCGGGGCATGAGATAACGGTATATAGATGAGGGTTTCCTTGTTTGGATTATTCCCTCGATGTATTAGTCTCATGGGACCGTGACTTAAGCATATACAATCACTTTTGCTTGTAATCAGCTTTACTTGTATTTTCCGTTTTATGATTATGTTAATACCTGTCCTTATATTCCATACTTGTGTTCTAACCCCTATTCATGTCTCTTAGCCACTTGGCTGTAGCTCATTTATTGTTATATGTCTTGATTCCTTGGATTTGCATATTCAGATTCCGGAGCTTGGATCGAAGTGGAGTTGTCCACCGTAGATCGAGCTCTCCTTAGCGAGCAGGCATCTTAGCTCCAGTTCCTTGCACCTGACTCCTTTTGACTCACGGGATCTTCATCCTACTCGTGAGCATTTTGTCTTCTTATTGTATATTTGACTTTGGATTTGTTATGATAAAAGACATATGTAATATGTAATGTTTATCATACTGGGATGACTTTGTATCTGTACCTTTATGTTGGCATATGTGTGTATACCACGCTTTGTGTTGCACTCTGATCCTTTCTTGTTGTACTTTATGCTTAGCGTATATACGTGGGGGCACTCTCTGACCTACGTATATACGCCGCAGTGACGTCCCCGTATTCGTGGAATCGGGGCGTTACAATTATGGAAGCTTTTGAAGCCGAAGTTCACAAGCTCATTGCATGTGGCTTCATCCGGGGTGAACAACATCCAGATTGGGTAGCCAACATTGTCCCTGTCCTCAAAAAGAACGGGAAAATACGGATCTGCATCGACTATCGTGATCTCAACACGGCCTGTCCTAAAGACGAATTCCCACTGCCCTTCACCGACGTCATGATTGACAACACATGCGGGTTCGAAAGGATGTCTTTCATAGACGGCTTTTCAGGGTACAACCAGATTAAGATGTATCCCGACGACGAGAAGCATACTTCATTCCGAATACCATTGGGGGTATACTGCTACACTGTAATGCCCTTCGGACTGAAGAACGCTGGAGCAACCTGCCAGCGGGCAATGAGTACGATCTTCCGCGATCATCTCTGAAAAACGGTAGAGTGCTATGTCGACGACATTGCCGTCAAAAGCCGCAACAAGAATGAACATCTTCGCGACCTGAGAACGATGTTCGATATAATGCGGACTCATCAACTGAAAATGAACCCGACAAAATCCTTCTTGGGAGTTTCGAGCGGCAAATTCCTTGGGTTTATTGTCACATCAAAAGGGATTCATCTTGACCCAGACAAAGTTAAAGCCATCCAGAGCATGCATCCACCGAGGAACCTCAAAGAGCTTAGAGGCTTGCAAGGCAGGCTGGCTTATATCAGAAGATTCATTGCAAATCTCTCAGGACGCTGTCAACCGTTCATTGACTCATGAAAAAGGGTGCTTCCTTCGTATGGGATCAAGCTTGTCAGGAAGCTTATGAAGACATCAAGAGGTACCTCACAAAGCCTCCAGTCTTAGTAGCCCCTAAATCAGGGAAACCATTCTTGCTTTATGTGAAAGCTCTGGACTACTCCCTCGGTGCCCTCCTCGCTCAAAAGGACGACAATGGCCACGAGCAGGCCATTTATTATCTGAGCAGAACTCATAGGAGTGGAATCTCGCTACAACCCTATCGAGAAAGAGTGTTTAGCTCTCGTCTTCGCTGTTCAGAAGACACGACATTATTTGGTCGGCCAGACCATACATGTCATCTCCAGAGTAAACCCATTGCGTCTTCTTATGACGAAGCCAGGATCATTGAATTCAAGATTGGCTAAGTGGGCACTTTTATTGTCTCAATACGACATGATCTTCACCCCTCAGAAGGCGGTTAAAGGCCAGGCCCTTGTAGAGTTCTTGGTTGCTCATCCAGTTTCAGAACATTCAAAACTTTACGAAGATATCCCTGATAAAGTCTTCGAGTCTTATGCAACCTCAGAGGATGAAGTGTGGCAGATGTTCTTCGATGGAGCATCACAAATAGGCCCTAAAGGCAAGATCATTGCTGGAGTGGGGGTTGTGTTTATCTCCCCACAAAACCATGTTCTTCCCAGAGCATTTTCTTTGACAGAATCATGCTCCAACAATGTAGCAGAATATAATGCTCTGCTCATCGGTCTTCAACTCGCCCATGGAATGGGGGTACGCTACCTCGAAGCCTATGGCGATTCAAAACTGATCATCAATCAGGTTAAAGGCGAATACGAGGTCCGCCACGAAGACTTGGTACCCTATTACCACACAGCCATTGAATTGACTAACCTATTTGAAGGCTTCTACATCGAGCACGTGTCTCGATCTCAAAATACGAAGGCAGACGCCCTTTCTGCATTAGCTACGACACTAGCTTTGCCAGCCGACACCGAGTATCACCTCACAGTCGCAACTCGACATCTTGTATGCTCCAAGCACATGCTGAGAATTCGAGAAGTTTATAATGTCTCCACGGATCTTGAACCAAGAGACTGGCGCTTTCCTCTCATCGACTATGCTTTGCACGGTCTGCTTCCAGACGATCCTAAGGAAGCGGCGTCCATCAGACGAAGGTCTCTCCGTTTCTACTACGATCCAACTTTGAAGACACTTTACCGTCGTTCATATGACGGTGTTCTCCTCCGTTGCCTTTCTCATTCAGAGGCACAGGAAGCGCTCCAAGAAGCGCACGATGGCATTTGCGGAGCTCATCAGCTAGGTCCGAAACTTAAAGACAGGTTGCATAGGCTGGGATATTATTGGCCAACTATGATAGCCGATGCCATCCAATATGCACGAAGGTGTAAAGCATGCCAGATCCATGCAGACTTCATACACCAGCCTTCGGAGTTGCTCCACCCGACTGTTGCTCCATGGCCATTTGAAGCATGGGGAATAGATGTCGTAGGACCAATCAGCCCCTCTTCGACAAGAGGTCACCGATTTATCTTGGCAATAACCGACTACTTTTCAAAGTGGGCGGAAGCTATACCACTAGTTGAAGTCAAAACCTCTAATGTGGTTAACTTCATCAAACACCATGTCATCCATCGATTTTGTAACACCCCGCTCCCAGAATACGTACTTAGTTGCGTATTCAGATTTTTTGATCGTATTTTTTGATTTACTCCCTGTATTTGTTTTGTATTATGAATCATTTATATGATCGTTTTGTCTTGGATCCGGATTCACGGACTCAGAGTCAGCCCTAATCTGAACCAAGAACCCGATCCTAGTGAATTGCTTAAATTGGTCTTTTCGCTATTCTGATTTGACCGATTTCAGTTTTAAACATCGTTTTTCAATATTTTAGATTTTTCATGATTTTTCAGATTTTTTCTGAATTATTTTTATAAACACCCTAAAATCGGGATTAATCGGTGCCGCCGGTTTATTCCTGGATTTTTAATTTACAAATGGAGTCAAATTTTGAGAAACCGCTTTCCCATATTTGCTTAGAATAATATTTACTATTTTAATTCATTTTTTTGGGAATTTTTTGAATTTATCAGATTTCTGCCAGATTTGGTGTCGACCGATATTGGCGGCCGATTCCAGAATTTTTAATTTAAAAACTATAAAGAATTTATTGAAATGGATTTCACCATGATTCTTAGAATAATATTCTTAATTTTTGAGAATTTTTGCGGGTCGTTCCGAGATACTTGATTTTCGGACGATTTCGGTATTTTTCCGAAAGTTTTCCGCATCCGCAACCAAATCCTGGGAATCCGCTACTCTAATTATTTTCACTTTTTCTTTCAAGAAAATATCTTCCTCTTTTCATTTTCTTTTCCTTTTTCCTATTTTCTTTCCTTCCTTTTCCTTCCACCAAATTCTCCAAAATTCTCCATTCTTCCATTACCTTCTACAAAAATATCTCCTTTCCTCCAAAAATATCTTCTCCAAAATATCCCAAACCACTCAAACTCCTCTCCCATCACTATGGCCGGCCAAAGAGCCACCTAACCCCTCCATTTTACAAAAAAACCCCTCTCTAAACACTTTTTACGTTACCTTCACAAATCCAATTCCTATATATACCTTTCCTTCATCTTTCAACTTCATTTTCTTTTCACCAACACCTTAACCACCACCAACTCCTCCTTCATATCCACCACAACAACAACTACTACAACTTCTCCAACTTCCTACCTTCATCTTATTCCTCCTCCATCTCCATTTAAAGCACCACAACTTCAACAACTCCACCAAAGCCTTCACCTTCTCCTTTACCTTCTCCAAAAATACCACCACCATCAAAACCCTCCACAAAACCACCACCCATCACCACATCAAGAGACGGCCACCTCCTTTGGATTGGGGCCGAGCTCTTCTTCATCGGTAATATCTCCGATGATTATTCCGGTAATCGTTCGCGATTATTCCGGTAATCATTACGGTGACGATTACAACGACAAACAACTAACATCACCATCACCTCTACTATTTTCCACCACCATCTTCACTTCCACCATCACTTTCACCATCACAACACCATCTCCATCTCCACTACTTCAACCTCCAAACATCACCTCCTTCACCTTCTTTTTCGATACTCCATCAAAATCCAACTCCTCCACCAAATAACACCACCACCAAAGCAAGCACCTTTCCCTTTCTCTCTCCCTCCTCCTCTCTGTATATTGCTGACGCGGATCTCACCCCCGCGTCCAGGCAACGCCTTAACGCGGATCTTCGCGTTCTTGGCATCTGTTTAAACGCGGCCTTCGTGTTCTTGTACCGACGCAACGCGGAGTCCATGCCCGCGTCTGTGTCCCTTTCATGTCTGCACGACGCGGAGCTAATGCCCGCGTCGTGTTCTTCTCATGCTAACGCGACGCGGAACCCATGACCGCGTCCGCGTTCTTCTCGTGTCCTGACTTGAACGCGGGTCTCGAACCCTGCATTTGTAGCACCTTTGCGACGCGATTCCCGGGTCTGTGACTCCCGCGTCTGCAACTCCCGCGTCTCACTCTCAAAACCCGCGTCTCCCTGTGCACTCTCCTTCCATATACTTCTCTCTCTAGTTTTCCTCTCTCTTTCCCTCTCTAACTCTTTCTCTCTCCTCTTCACTTATTATATTTATGACGCGTACGTGAGTTCCATGGATTTCAGAGTTTTCAGCTATTCCAGAGATTAAGGCGAGTGTCCTCGCCTCCATTTGGGTTTCCCCGCCTTGTCGGGTCGACATGTATTTTATTCCATGTTCATATGTATTTTACTGCTTTATACTATGCGTGGCTGACCCTTCGTGGTCGTTGAACTCTGGGTTTCTGCCCACTCTTGGGATGGCGGGTAGCCACCGAGAGTGCGCTTAAACCCCGAGCGTTCTTGGTCCCTCAGTCTTCAGCCTCCGGTCTCTAACTATCTCGAAAGGGAAGTGATTGGGTCCGTCAGGTCTCTCCGTCCATCAGCCTCCGGTCTCTCACTATCTCGAAAGGAAGTGATTGGGACCGTCAGGTCTCTCAGCTCCGCCTGGTTATCATGATCAGCGCTCAGCACTTTACCACTAGATTTGTCTAGGCGGGATGCTGCCGGATTTCTTACTCGCACTTTAAGCCGAGTTGTCCCGGTAACCTTGCCAGATGCTCCAGTGTTAAATACTGTTTGCTGTCTGTACTTCCATCTCGCTTAGCTCCGCTTGGTTATGCTCAGCTACTACTCTATCATCATGCCATGTATTTCTTGATATGTTAATACTTGCCATACCATTGCTTCATGCTTGTCATTTACATGCTACTAATTAACACCTGTTGGTATCACCTAACAAATGATGTGTTAACATCTAATACCCGTCATGCTACTACTTAACACTGACTCATGTTATACCACCAGTTCCCGGCGGATTCTGAATGGAACTAAGTGCCACACGGAGCAAAGTGCCACACCACACAAGTGGTGGGGGCCACCTCTTGAATATGTAAGGGCCACCTCTAGAATCCATTCCCCTTAGAGCAAAGTGCCACATGGAACAAAGTGCCACACCACACAAGTGGTGGGGGCCACCTCTTGAATCTGTGGGGGCCACCTCTAGAATCCATTCCCCTTAGAGCAAAGTGCCACATGGAACAAAGTGCCACACCACACACGTGGTGGGGGCCACCTCTTGAATCTGTGGGGGCCACCTCTTGAATCTGTAGGGCCATCTCCTGCCTGTACCTGATCTCTTGTTATGGCCAGTTATGTTCCTACTCTTTACAAAGGATAACTTGCACGGGGAATGGGAGGAAGTGATGAATGCTGGTATGGTGCCTTGCTTATAGTAGTGGAATACCAAAACTGACGATTCGTGTTAGGGGGATTTCAGGCCCCCAGAAGATGCGTGTTAGGGGGATTTCAGGCCCCCAGAAGATGCGTGTTAGGGGATTTCAGGCCCCCAAATGGCTGTGTCCCGGGCGGACGGGAACTACTATAAGTATGAGCTATCAGTTCTTCATCAGCTTCTAGTAACGAACCTCGGCTTGCTTATATATGGATGTATGTGTGTTGGGATGTACACCAGGCAACATACCTAGATATATGGGTCAGACGAGTAATAATAATAAAAGATGCCTACTATGTATCCTGTTATGCCTGTTATGAACTCCGGTTATGCTTGTTATGATTCATGTTATGCCTGTTATGTACTCCTGTTATGACCGTTGTGTGATTTGCCACGAATGCTTTCATCGGATTTTACATCGGATTTTCGGTTTTATGATTATTATCATATTAGCTACTCATACTCTGTTTTATTACCCATGTTCCATTCCATCAGTCTTCTGCTCCTATCTTATCATACATGAGTACTTCCTGTTTGATATCACTTGTCTCATATCTACTTGCCCCTACTTGCCTATGCTCACGACACGGTTTTCAATGCATGATTATGATTCGGTTTTATCGATACACTTGTACTTATCTCAGCACGCCATCCGGCTTTTGTATCACCACTCGCCTGGGGAGTTCTATCTGACTCCCCTGGATTCTCATGTCCAGGTCATGGAGCTTGGAGCGTGTGGATTCCCCCAGTTGTTGGTCATAGTGGTGCAGCGGTAGCGTGGATCTCCAGCAGACCATCTGAAGCTCTATCCTTCCAGGCCCTCTGTGTGCCTCTCGAGTTTTCCTTTTGTAAACTCGTGAGTGCCTTTTATACTGTTCATACATGTACATATCTTTGTAATCTCGCAATTGCGCATATTAGTGATGTAATATTCATGTAATATTGGATCACCTCTGGTGATAACTTTATAATTGTACTCATGTGTTGGAATGAATAATGCACCACTTGCTTCCGTACTCTGATTCTTGCCTGTACTGATGCATAACGTATATACATGAGGGTGTTTCGGACCTGCGTATATACGTTGCAGTAACGTCTCCGTACCCGCAGGATCGGGGAGTTACAGGATGGTATCAGAGCCTAGGCTCTCGCATCCTCAGTACGTCCAGATGGCAAATTAATGGTAAAGAAATTTTCAAGTGGAATGCATGAGTCCTGGTTATACACTCCAACTAAAAATACAGAGTTATCTATTCTTTCTTGATCATTCTTCCTTTGATTCCTAATCCTTTCCATCTTTTCCCTGTTTTGATTTTTCGTAGCCTTTATACCAACTTAAGATATGATAAACTAGAGAGGTAGTGGCTGGTTCTGAATGAAGTTATTATGTGATCTCTTCGGCCAACTCTATGAAGCTCGGGTATTCTCAGAATGGATCTGCAATCGGGTTATCCTTCAGAAGTCAGTAGTCGGAATTCTCTACGGGTATTCTATATTCTCGGCTATATCTTTCAGAGTGATCGGTGGCTGGTATTCGGAATTCTCAATTATCGGTCTTCTTTATTATGCTCAGGACTATCAGGATTTTCTTTATCTTCAGTATTCTGACTCATCCTCAGAGCGACATTAAGTATGCAGTACAGCGGGAATTCTATTGCAAAGCTGTGTTATTAGTCAATATTATTCGGCATTGTTCAGAGATTTATACAGCCGGAAGTGCAGAAGATGTCTATATTCTAATTATTGTTCAGTCAACTTGAGAGCCCTACCTATAGTGCTTCATATCTTATTGGTATAATTCCCGCCCTTGTCCTCTTTGTGTTCAATTTACCCCCTATTGAAATTGCGAGGACGCAATTTTTGTAAGGTGGATGGATTGTAACACCCCGCTCCCAGAATACGTATTTAGTTGCGTATTCAGATTTTTCGATCGTATTTTTTGATTTACTCCCTGTATTTGTTTTGTATTATGAATCATTTATATGATCGTTTTGTCTTGGATCCGGATTCACGGACTCAGAGTCAGCCCTAATCTGAACCGGGAACCCGATCCTAGTGAATTGCTCAAATTGGTCTTTTCGCTATTCTGATTTGACCGATTTCAGTTTTAAACATCGTTTTTCAATATTTTAGATTTTTCATGATTTTTCAGATTTTTTCTGAATTATTTTTAAACACCCTAAAATCGGGATTAATCGGTGTCGCCGGTTTATTCCTGGATTTTTAATTTATAAATGGAGTCAAATTTTGAGAAACCGCTTTCCCATATTTGCTTAGAATAATATTTACTATCTTAATTCATTTTTTGGGAATTTTCAGAATTTATCAGATTTCTGCCAGATTTAGTGTCGACTGATATTGGCTGCCGATTCCAGGATTTTTAATTTAAAAACTATAAAGAATTTCTTGAAATGGATTTCACCATGATTCTTAGAATAATATTCTTGATTTTTGAGAATTTTGTCGGGTCTTTCCGAGATACTTGATTTTCGGACGATTTCGGTATTTTTCCGAAAGTTTTCCGCATCCGCAACCGAATCCCGGGAATCCTCTACTCTAATTATTTTCACTTTTTCTTTCAAGAAAATATCTTCCTCTTTTCATTTTCTTTTCCTTTTTCCTATTTTCTTTCCTTCCTTTCCTTCCACCAAATTCTCCAAAATTCTCCATTCTTCCATTACCTTCTACAAAAATATCTCCTTTCCTCCAAAAATATCTTCTCCAAAATATCCCAAACAACTCAAACTCCTCTCCCATCACCATGGCCGGCCAAAGAGCCACCTAACCCCTCCATTTTACAAAAAACCCCCTCTCTAAACACTTTTTACATTACCTTCACAAATCCAATTCCTATATAAACCTTTCCTTCATCTTTCAACTTCATTTTCTTTTCACCAACACCTTAACCACCACCAACTCCTCCTTCATCTCCACCACAACAACAACTACTACAACTTCTCCAACTTCCTACCTTCATCTTCTTCCTCCTCCATCTCCATTTAAAGCACCACAACTTCAACAACTCCACCAAAGCCTTCACCTCCTCCTTTACCTTCTCCAAAATACCACCACCATCAAAACCCTCCACAAAACCACCACCCCATCACCACATCAAGAGCCGGCCACCTCCTTTGGATTGGGGCCGAGCTCTTCTTCGTCGGTAATATCTCCGATGATTATTCCGGTAATCGTTCGCGATTATTCCGGTAATCATTACGGTGACGATTACAACGACAAACAACTAACATCACCATCACCTCTACTATTTTCCACCACCATCTTCACTTCCACCATCACTTTCACCATCACAACACCACCTCCATCTCCACTACTTCAACCTTCAAACATCACCTCGTTCACCTTCTTTTTCATTACTCCATCAAAATCTAACTCCTCCACCAAATAACACCACCACCAAAGCAAGCACCTTTCCCTTTCTCTCTCCCTCCTCCTCTCTGTATATTGCTGACGCGGATCTCACCCCCGCGTCCAGGCAACGCCTTAACGCGGATCTTTGCGTTCTTGGCATCTGTTTAAACGCGGCCTTCGCGTTCTTGTACCGACGCAACGCGGAGTCCATGCCCGCGTCTGTGTCCCTTTCATGTCTGCACGACGCGGAGCTAATGCCCGCGTCTGTGTTCTTCTCATGCTAACGCGACGCGGAACCCATGACCACGTCCGCGTTCTTCTCGTGTCCTGACTTGAACGCGGGTCTCGAACCCCGCGTTTGTAGCACCTTTGCGACGCGATTCCCGCGTCTGTGACTCCCGCGTCTGCAACTCCCGCGTCTCACTCTCAAAACCCGCGTCTCCCTGTGCACTCTCCTTCCATATACTTCTCTCTCTAGTTTTCCTCTCTCTTTCCCTCTTTAACTCTTTCTCTCTCCTCTTCACTTATTATATTTATGACGTGTACGCGAGTTCCATGGATTTCTGAGTTTTCAGCTATTCTAGAGATTTAGGCGAGTGTCCTCGCCTCCATTTGGGTTTCCCCGCCTTGTCGGGTCGACATGTATTTTATTCCATGTTTATATGTATTTTACTGCTTTATACTATGCGTGGCCAACCCTTCGTGGTCGTTGAACTTTGGGTTTCTGCCCACTCTTGGGATGGCGGGTAGCCACCGAGAGTGCGCTTAAACCCCGAGCGTTCTTGGTCCCTCAGTCTTCAGCCTCCGGTCTCTCACTATCTCGAAAGGGAAGTGATTGGGACCGTCAGGTCTCTCCGTCCATCAGCCTCCGGTCTCTCACTATCTAGAAAGGAAGTGATTGGGACCGTCAGGTCTCTCAGCTCCGCCTGGTTATCATGATCAGCGCTCAGCACTTTACCACTAGATTCGTCTAGGCGGGATGCTACCGGATTTCTTACTCGCACTTTAAGCCGAGTTGTCCCGGTAACCTTGCCAGACGCTCCAGTGTTAAATACTGTTTGCTGTCTGTACTTCCAGCTCGCTTAGCTCCGCTTGGTTATGCTCAGCTACTACTCTATCATCATTCCATGTATTTCCTGATATGTTAATACTTGCCATACCATTGCTTCATGCTTGTCATTTACATGCTACTAATTAACACCTGTTTGTATCACCTGACAAATGATGTGTTAACATCTGATACCTGTCATGCTACTACTTGACACTGACTCATGTTATACCACCAGTTCCCGACGGATCCTGAATGGAACTAAGTGCCACACGGAGCAAAGTGCTACACCACACAAGTGGTGGGGGCCACCTCTTGAATCTGTGGGGGCCACCTCTAGAATCCATTCCCCTCAGAGCAAAGTGCCACATGGAACAAAGTGCCACACCACACAAGTGGTGGGGGCCACCTCTTGAATCTATGGGGGCCACCTCTAGAATCCATTCCCCTTAGAGTAAAGTGCCACATGGAACAAAGTGCCACACCACACACGTGGTGGGGGCCACCTCTTGAATCTGTGGGGCCATCTCCTGCCTGTACCTGATCTCTTGTTATGACCAGTTATGTTCCTACTCTTTACAAAGGATAACTTGCACGGGGAATGGGAGGAAGTGATGAATGCCGGTATGGTGCCTTGCTTATAGTAGTGGAATACCAAAACTGACGATTCGTGTTAGGGGGATTTCAGGCCCCCAGAAGTTGCGTGTTAGGGGGATTTCAGGCCCCCAGAAGATGCGTGTTAGGGGATTTCAGGCCCCCAAATGGCTGTGTCCCGGGCGGACGGGAACTACTATAAGTATGAGCTATCAGTTCTTCATCAGCTTCCAGTAACGAACCTCGGCTTGCTTATATATGGATGTATGTGTGTTGGGATGTACACCAGGACACATACCTAGATATATGGGTCAGACGAGTAATAATAATAAAAGATGCCTACTATGTATCCTGTTATGCCTGTTATGAACTCCCGTTATACTTGTTATGATTCATGTTATGCCTGTTATGTACTCCTGTTATGACCGTTGTGTGATTTGCCACGAATGCTTTCATCGGATTTTACATCGGATTTTCGGTTTTATGATTATTATCATATTAGCTACTCATACTCTGTTTTATTACCCATGTTCCATTCCATCAGTCTTCTGCTCTTATCTTATCATACATGAGTACTTCCTGTTTGATATCACTTGTCTCATATCTACTTGCCCCTACTTGCCTATGCTCACGACACAGTTTTCAATGCATGATTATGATTCGGTTTTATCGATACACTTGTACTTATCTCAGCACGCCATCCGGCTTTTGTATCACCACTCGCCTGGGGAGTTCTATCTGACTCCCCTGGATTCTCATGTCCAGGTCATGGAGCTTGGAGCGTGTGGATTCCCCCAGTTGTTGGTCATAGTGGCGCAGCGGTAGCGTGGATCTCCAGCAGACCATCTGAAGCTCTATCCTTCCAGGCCCCCTGTGTGCCTCTCGAGTTTTTCCTTTTATAAACTCGTGAGTGCCTTTTATACTGTTCATACATGTACATATCTTTGTAATCTCGCAATTGCGCATATCAGTGATGTAATATTCATGTAATATTAGATCACCTCTGGTGATAACTTTGTAATTGTACTCATGTGTTGGAATGTATAATGCACCACTTGCTTCCGTACTCTGATTCTTGCCTGTACTGATGCTTAGTGTATATACATGAGGGTGTTTCGGACCTGCGTATATACGTTGCAGTAACGTCTCCGTACCTGCAGGATCGGGGCGTTACAGATTTGGTGTCCCTAGGCGGATCATCCACGACAACAGTCCCCAATTCATAAGCCAAGTGTTCTATCAGTTCTGCGATAAATACCGAATTCAAAATGTGGCTTCAACCGCCTATAATCCTGCCGCCAATGGTTTAGCGGAAGCATTCAACAAGACGATCATCAAGCTACTCAAAAAGTTCGTCTCCTCGAATAAGCGAGATTGGGACGAAAAGCTTGGCGAATGTCTTTGGGCCTACCGGACCACGGTTCGAACACCGACAGGTAATACGCCTTTTTCCCTGGTATATGGGTGCGAAGCAGTCATCCCATTGGAAATCCAGATGCCGTCATTGCCAGTAGCTCTGACCACTAAAATCACTTCAGAAGACAATGATCGGTTACGTCTTCGAGAGCTCGAAGCCCTAGATGAGAAGCGGCTACAAGCGCAGCAACATATTGAGCTATATCAAGCTCGAATCTCAAAAGCCTTCAATAAGAAGGTCAAACAGAGAGTCTTCCAAAAAGGAGACCTGGTTTTAGCCGTCAGACGACCAATGATTATGACGCACAAGTCCAAGGGCAAATTTCAGCCTAAATGGGAAGGACCGTTCGTAATAGAAACAGTCTATTCAAACGGAGCATACCGCCTCGCGACTGCAGATGGCGACCTACTCATGATGCCGATCAATGGCAAGTTCTTAAAGAAGTATTATCCTTAATCAAGGATTCTTCTCATGATCAAGTTAACATTACACCTCTGATCAAGATCTTCGTGTCCAAAGTACACACAAAGAGAGCCTTTCTCTTCCTCCAAGCGAGATAATACAACTGTAAACCAGTGGGAACCTGGTCACATACTGGCTGTCCCGAAGGAGAATCAAGGTTATGCATATATTAACCAGATAATCCGACATCCTTAACGATTAAGGATAGAGGAAAATGTTGGCCTGTAAGCCCAACATAAATCCTCGAAAACTCATCATGCTGAGGGGAATAGCATGGCTAGCCCAACTCAAACGGTAGTTGGTAAAGGCATATCAAACCCGTTGACAGCTGGGGGTTTGCTAAAAATCCTAAGGGACCCGTTCCCATTTGATTCCATCTCCAAAGTCACTTACCAATTCTCATCCATAGAATGGTAAGACCACATATACATTTTGCTGTTACGTTAACATTAAACCTATGACAGCAATTCCCTCGTTTCTCCTCGTGAGAACGAGACCTCTAAAGTCACTTACCAATTCTTATCCATAGAATGGTAAGGCCACAAATATATTCCGCTGTTACGTTAACATTAAACCTATGACAGTGATTCTCTCGTGAAAACGAGACTTATTCCCAAATTCCATCACCTATTCTTGAGCTTGGTGGCGTCTCAATCAGTTATTTCATTGCGACCTCTGAACTGGCAGACAGCCAAGTCTCAATTTTGAGCTTGTTGACATTTACAAAAGACAAGTCTCACCCTTGAGCCCTGTTGACATTTACAAAAGACAGGTCTCGATACTTGTTGACATTTACAAAAGACGGGTATCACCACCTTTGAGCTTGGTGGCGTCTCAATCGGTTATGTCATTGCGACCTCTGAACCAACAGACAGCCGAGTCTCAATTTTGAGCTTGTTGACATTTATAAAAGACAAGTCTCAACCCCGAGCCCTGTTGGCATTTACAAAAGACAGGTCTCGATACTCGTTGACATTTACAAAAGACAGGTATCACCACCTTTGAGCTTGGTGGCGTCTCAATCGGTTATGTCATTGCGACCTCTGAACCAGCAGACAGCCGAGTCTCAATTTGAGCTTGTTGACATTTACAAAAGACAAGTCTCGACCCCGAGCCCAGTTGACATTTACAAAAGACAGGTCTCGATACTTGTTGACATTTACAAAAGACGGGTATCACCACCTTTGAGCTTGGTGGCGTCTCAATCGGTTATGTCATTGCGACCTCTGAACCAGCAGACAACCGAGTCTCAATTTTGAGCCCTGTTGACATTTACAAAAGACAGGTCTCGATACTTGTTGACATTTACAAAAGACAAATATCACCAATTTTTGAGCTTGGTGGTGTCTCAAACGGTTATGTCATTGCGACCTCTGAACCAACAGACAGCTGAGTCTCAATTTTGAGCCCTGTTGACATTTACAAAAGACAGGTCTCGATACTTGTTGACATTTACAAAAGACAAGTATCACCAATTTTGAGCTTGGTGGCGTCTCAATCGGTTATGTCATTGCGACCTCTGAACCAGATGGCAGCTAAGTCTCAACTCCGAGCCCTGTTGACATTTACAAAAGACAGGTCTCGATACTTGTTGACATTTACAAAAGACAAGTATCACCAATTTTTGAGCTTGGTGGCGTCTCAATCGGTTATGTCATTGCGACCTCTGAACCAGCAGACAGCTAAGTCTCAACTCCGAGCCCTGTTGACATTTAGAAAAGACAGGTCTCGATACTCGTTGATATTTACAAAAGATGGGTATCACCCACCTTGAGCTTGGTGGCGTCTCAAACGGTTATGTCATTGCGACCTCTGAACTAACATATACCTGTTTAGACGGGAAAGGTGTTGTATCGTGGAGTATAATTTGCACACAAAATATATTCAATAAAAAGAGATAACGTTTAGATTCAACCTCAAGTGCTTTGATCACTCCACAAATGTATTCCAAATGATTAATGTACCCTTTCCTATCTCCGTTATAGCATGGGCTATACCGAGTCGATTCTCAGGGAGAGCTTGCGATGGAAGCGTTACGGTTGGTAGTGAAGAAAGAAAACGAAGATTCTTCTTTGTCTTAAAAGAATGAAAACAAATTGGAAAAAGAAGTAAAAGAATTGGTCGATTTGTTCATGATGGAAAATGAAAAGAAATCAAAACAAGATTGGCTTTTGGATTAACACTAAAAGAAAGAAAACTTTGAAAAGACTCTTAGAATGAGAAGATCATGACTAGCTAACCTTACTACCTTACTAAAACTTACTAAACTCCGTGATGGTGAATGCATGCCTCATGTTGATTCATCGGCTAAGATTTGTCTTGCGTGTTGGTCTAATTACTTTCCCACTTGGATGACGGGTGATCATTCTTGGACTTGTCTTGTAGCCTCGTAGATGTCATTGGCCTACAATTAGACTTTCAATAATGGAATCAAAAGAGCTACACTCAAGGGATGCTAAGGAAGAAGATACAACATTCATTAATGGAAGTAAAGAGGTTGTACAACAAATAGCATATTGGTGATCCATCTCCATGTTCCTGAAAATCACCTAGAGGGGGGTGAATAGGTGATAATGCTAATCAATAGACAAATTAAAAATTAAGATGTAACAATCACCCAACAAGATTCACAAGATGAATGAAAGCAAGTAAATATGGCAATGATGATGATAAGCAAGTAATAAGTGCAAGAATGTAAACCAAACGCAAACACAAGGATAGGTTATCGAGGTTCGAGCACCCAGCTCTACTCCTCGCCTTCCCCAGAAGGATTCTAGCTACTTCCACTATCACAAAGAAATCACAATTACACCGGAGTACCCAACTCCACAATCTCAATTACAAGCAATTTCTGAGTAGTCAAAAGACCACAAACTCTCTCTTTCAAAAGTCTCTTCCCTTACAAAAGGTCCTTAGAGAACAATGAGTCGGAATGAAGCTCTTGTTGTAAGTGAAGAAAGAAAATTTAAATCAGAGAGTATTTCAAAAATACTTCAGAAAATGAGAGAGACTTTCAGCACAAAAACCAAGAAACAAAGCTCTTTTGAATGCCTTAAACTTTTGAATTTTTCTTGTAAAAAATGATGTAAGCAATCTCTCCCCAAACACCCCTATTTATAGGAGAGGGCTAGGGTTAAGGGATAAAACATAATTAGTATTAATCAGAGAGTATTAGGTTTGAAATATATACCTTAAACCAATTTTAAACACAAAAAGACAAAATTTAAAACAGCCCAGAAAATAGCCGTTTACTGTTCAACGGCTAGTCCGGTCGACCGGTCCGGTCGACCGCCTGTACAAAAATAGAGCCGTTATAGGCAACCGGTCGACCGCCCGGTCGACCCAACAAACCCGAGAGCAAAGCCATTGCAGTCAGGTCGACCGCCTGGTCGACCGGCAGACATGCACACTGATACATGCATCTGCCAGAACCTCGGTCGACTAGTCCGGTCGACCGGACGACTGACATGGGCACGGTTGACTGGTGCGGTCGACCGGCTCAGGTCAAAAGTCAGGTTTAAAACACTATTTTAAAAAGACTTTGATTTTTATGAAAAATATCTTTAAATAGTAATAAGTATAAAACATAAAGATTGATTTGTAGGCAGAGGATTTTGTATAAAAATATTTTTGTACATTTTAAAGAAAATCATCTTAGAAACAATATGTGCGCAAAAACGTGTGTGATTGAGCTTCAAACCTATCCATCATTCTTTAACAAAATTCTAAACCTATAAAACTAAAAACAAATCTTGTTGAGCAATCTTCAAGTCTTGAGCCATGCTATGCCTTGCTAGAGCCCCTTCTTCTATGTTCCTTCCTTGATATGCAATATGTCTTCTTTGCTTCATGAAACCTAGAAGTTGTTGCAATAGCTAAGCAATGGCCTCCAAATGTGGTACTAACCTGAAACTTATCTTAAACAAACCCATTAGTACCAAATAACACTAATTTGGTTTGTCATCATCAAAACTCAATAAATGGAGAGTGTAACCTTTTGAGCCAACAATCTCCCCCTTTTTGATGATGACAAAACAAATAGGCTACAAGATAAAATATAGGGGAGGAGAAAACTCTCCCTCAAATTATGCTATATAAATAAAACATCAAAACACAAGAATTCGTTGAAAACATAAAAACATATATTCTCTTGATACCAATTTAAACCAATTGAAACAATAATGAAAATCACATACTAACAAAACACAAGAATTCACAAAACGCATGAAAACAAAACAAGACAACAAAAAAATATATAAACTCATATGGAACCAAGACCATATAAATTTATTTTATCATGCACTAACTTATTCTCCCCCTTTTGTCATATATCAAAAGGGTTAGGAATCACATGTTTAATCAATAATACAAACATTAAGTTCTCCACAAATAAACGAAAATCTAGAAAAATCAAGAGGTTTAGTGAAAATATCGGCTAGTTGCAAATTCGTAGAAACATAATCAATATCTATATCTCCTTTCTCAAAATGATCTCTAAGAAAGTGATATCTAATCTCAATGTGCTTGGTCTTACTATGTTGATTTGCATTCTTAGTCATGTGTATAGTACTAGTATTATCACAAAATATTTTTATATGATCAAAATGCAAATCAAAATCAAGGAGAGTATGTTTCGTCTAAAGGACTTGTGCACAACAAGCCCCCGCGGCAACATACTCCGCCTCGGCGGTTGAGAGTGCTACGGAATTTTGTTTCCTAGAGGACCATGAAACAAGACAATTACCAAGAAATTGACATGTCCCACTAGTACTCTTTCTATCTACTCTACAACCCGCATAGTCGGCATCCGAATAACTCATCATTGAGAAATCTCCGGTTTTCGGATACAATAGACCCATCCCAATAGTGCCCTTTGATTAGTACACAAAAGTGCATATTTTACATCATAACTCCCATGCATAATACAAATAAATAAGTGATTTTTAATCCTCTTCTCTACTTATTTGCAGGTATACACTTAAAGGAGAGTTAGCCAAATTAATTACCTTAATTAAGCAATAATTAAGGTGATTAATTAAAAGATTAAAGATAAAGCCAAATCCAATCCAGATCTAGAGAGATCCGCGCAACAAACTCAGAATCCAAGTAGTCCACGTGGCTAACCAACTCTCAACTGAACTGTACCAGAAAGATCTGGACCAACGGCCCAGATCTGGCCGCAATCCCGCGGCAATCCGCGGCAAGATCATGGCCGTTGGTCCCCGGATTTTGTGGCAACGAACTCCTCTCCAGAAACTTCTTCAATCTGCTATAAATACCCCATGAAGACCTGCGAGCTGAGACTGATCAGAGAAGAGAGGAGTTTAGTTCATTAGTTGTAATTTTCATGTATTTTCTCTAGGTTTATTTCTTGTAGATCCCTCTTCTTCTCTATCCCTAGATTTCATTACAAAAGAGAGTGATTGTGAGGGAGAGAGCTTGTAATGATCAATGGTGACAATTGAAGCTATGCAAGGATTGATCCATCCTCCATTCCTCTACTTGAGTTTGATTCTAGTTTCTTGCTTTCTTTACATGCTTTCTTACTTGCTTTCTTTATTTCATGCAATTTACTTCAATGCTTTGTTTAGTTCTTTAATGGCTTCTTGTAGCTAATTCTTCTCCATGTACTAGCTAACCACTAGCTTAGCTACTTCACTACTCATGGGTGATTGCTTTTGTTAATCTTGCAAGTGTATGATCTTCTCTTCTCCGACGGTTAAACCACCGTCTTGCAAATGAGAAAGTAATTAGGTCAACACGCTAGACGAATCCATAGCCAACGGAGTGACAACGTTAGGCAAGCTTTCATTATCAAGGAGTTTGGTAAGTCTTGGCAAGCTAGCAAGGTAAGCTAGTTATGGATTGCTTTCTTTAAGTTTCTTGTTCTTTTCTTGTGAATACCACATCCACACCACTTCTTGATTTCTTTTCCACTTCCACATGAACATATCCATCTTCTTTTGGTTTCTTTTGCATTTGCTTCACTAAGTTTATAATCAAGAGAAGGATACTAGTTTGATCACTTCACTACCATACGTTTAAAGCTTCTATCGCGAGCTCTCCCTGAGATCCGACTCGGTATAGCCCTAGGCTATAGCGGAGACAAGAAAGGGTACATCAATCACATACTATACACATAATAAGTACACCTTTTCCGTTTAATTAAATTGGCGCCGTTGCCGGGGAGAGCGACGTATTTTTTTGGTTTAAAGTGAAGTACTAAACTATTATTCTTCTCTGTTGCAGGTTACAGGAGAAGAAAACAGGAAATTCTTTACTGCAGTAACATCTAAGTGAACCTGGCCCTCTGCTCAAGAAAGCAGAGGCCAGGATTCTTTAATTGTGCCGCGGATCCACAAGAATAGCCGCGGGAACGCGGCAGTCCTGAGCTCAATTCTCACCAAATTTCTGCAGAGCCTCTGGTTCTGCAAAATACTGCTGGTTCTATACTTGAAATCCTGTGTTGTTCACTGTATTCCTGCTTAATTAAAAAACAGTAAAAAGTTGGTTGATAATTGCTAAAAATTGTTTAGACACTTGCATTTTAGGCGCGTGTCTTTCAATTCTTTACTTTTACTGTTGAAGAGTGCGTGGAGGCAAGGTACGTGTTTGCATTGCATTTAGACTAGGACAAACTCTTGCTTGATTTTCTTGCTTTGAGTGTATCCTAGCTATTTTTCTTGTACACTTGCACAATTCAAATTTAAGGGCATACCCGTAAATAAGATAAGGTGGGGAGGTCATTACCCTTTCCTTAGCCCGAAAATCATTTACCCAAGCACTCACTAACCCAAGCTTCTAATTTAATAAAAAAGTAGACGTTGGCCCTAGGGACATCTCGGACTCACTTAGGAGATTATCCTAAGGGGAAAAGTGTTGGAATTTAACTCTTGCAAAATCGGTGTCTAGGAAAGGGGTTGAGGGCCGAAAGCCCGAAGGTTGCTGGTTACTTAATTAAGGAACGTCTCCGGACGGAAAACCTCCCACCAACCTTACCCTTCCCTGGCTGATTAGCTTGTGGTTAGAGTCTACACTGAACCTCCCGTGGACAGTCTATTTGTTAGGAGTCGTCTAGGTCTAAGTCTACCCTAACTAAGGTTAGAATTTTTCTTTTCTTTCTTTTGTTTGTTTGTTTGTTTGTTTTTGTTTGTGATTGTGTGATATGGCTTATAATTACAATTCTTTTCATCCATATGTCACACACACTCCTTATTCGGATAATTCCAACCCGGTGTTTTATAATATGCACCAACCAAATACACCGGGTTGGCCTTATCCGAATCAATACGACCCATACACCCCATCTAATAATTATAATGTCCAAAATAATTTTAACTCTTTACCGAGTAATTGGGGATTCAAGTACCCCGAGTCAAATTATCAAAATCCTTGTCCACCATATTCACCTTGTCCACCATATTCATTTCCTGAGTCCACTTCATATACTCCTTTTTCTGAACCTCCATTTGAAGAAAAATCTGAGTTGCAAAGGAGTATAGAAGCCAATTTACTGAGAGTTGAGCAACAACTTCAAAAACCATTTGTCTCTCCAATTCCACCATATTCTCAAGAATCTTACTCAGTTCCACCTTTTCATAATGAACAACCATTTGCTTGTGAACCGAGTAAAGATTTCTTGTGTGAGTCAACTTTTCCATCATCACACACTTTTGACTCACACTTCCAAGGCAACACTTCCTCTTTCCATCAAAATAATGAAATCATCGATTATGGAAAGATGCTTGAAGACATGACCAATGCTCAAAATGCTAGGAATCGTGACATAGATTTGATGATCCAATCTCTCCATTCTCATCCTATGTCTAATGTCACTAGCCACTCTGTTAAATCCAAAGAGTCATGTAGTCTTGGAAATCCAGATTCAATTTCAGCAAGTTTTTCATTTCCTAAACTTGAACTTGTCCAAAATTCAAATTCTATTGACATTTTGGCAAGTTTTTCATCTCCTAAAAATAAACTTGTCCAAACTCCAGATCCAATTGACGTTTTGGCAAGTTTTCCTTTTCCTGAAATTGAACTGGAACATGAATTTGATTCTGAACTTTCACTTGATGATTCCAACTTACTTCCTGATTCAATCATGACTTCTATATCCTTACCTGATTTCAATCCATTTCCTGAGTCAGAATTGGATCCATTTCCTATCCATTGTGAAATTGAATCACCAATCTTTTATGATGATCACATAGAACTTGGCCAATTCCATACTTCTGAAAATCCCATTGATAAATTGGCAAGTTCTCTACATTTAATTGAACTACATGAGGAATGTGATCTTGAACCCCAACTTTGTGATTCAATCCATTTTCCTGATTCCATAATGATTCCGGTATCTTTACCTCACTTCAATCTTTTCCTGGAGTCAACCTTGAATCCTTTCACAATTCACAATGAAAGTGAATCATCCATCTTTGAGGATCATGTTGAACTTGCCCAATTTTACACTTCCGAAGATACCATTGACATTCTGGCAAGTTCTCCATCTTGTGGAATTGAACTCAAATGTGACCTTGATTTTCTCAATCTCTTTACTTCTGAAACTGATTGTACAATTCTTAAGGAAGATGTTGACTTAAGTTTTGAAGAATTGTACGGTGATGAGCTTGAATTTCTTAAAATTGGAAGTAAAGAGATATCACTTTTAGAAAGTCACATTCCATCGTTGAACTCTGATTGTGGACTTGAGTTTTCATTTCTTGACTTGGACACAATTTCTGACTTCACTTCGACTCCTGAACCATCACTTGATTTAAATCATAATCCTGAGTTGGTGTTCTTTCCGAGTCCAAGTCAACAGTTCTATCAGTTCATACTCCATTCTGTGACAAGGAATTTGATAAATTTGAGTCTGAAATTATTTGGAAAATCTTAAAATTAGATGGGGTTATGTACATAATTAAGAGCACACACGCATGCATCATTTTCATGGGTCATATTTTTGTGATTTTTGGTAGGTTTTTGAAGCCCCAACGCCAAGCTGATTGGGCCATGTTCCGTGGACCAGTCCGACCCCCCCCAGAACCACCTCCTTAAATTAATTTTTTTTTTTTTTTTTTTACTAACATAGGATTCACTAACATAAAATTAGGAAATAATAATAAAAAAAAAAGAAATAAAAATAAAAGAGGATTCTCATGTTCAAAAGAGTCCCACATTTTCCAAATTCTACATCTTTCTAAATTCCTAGGAATTCCCATATTTTCAAAATTCAAATTCTTTCCATCTTTTTAAATTCCTAAGGATTCCTAAAATTCTTAGGATTCCTCAAATTCCATCTTTCAAAGAATTCCTAAATTTGAGGTCTTTCCAAATTCCTAGGAGTCAAAGATTCTTTTCATAAATCCCTAGGGTAAATTTGTTTTTGACCTAGGGATAATTTAGGGACTCTCAAAATTCCTTTCTCCTATAAAAATACCCCTCCCACATATTTTCTCTCTCACCCGAGAAACAAACCTCAGATCCCTAATTTCCTCTCAAAACCTCAGCTCTACAAATTTTCCCTTCTCCTGCTTCCTTCAGATTGCCGCGGATCCACAAGCCTAGCCGCGCAAACGCGGCTCTTCTGTAGAATCCAGTGCCCAGAAAAATTTCCCACCAGTCTATTTCAAGTGCTTCTTCCAGATCTGGTGTCACAATTTCTTCCAGAGTTCTCTGCATCCACAACAGAGATCGTTTTCTTCCCCCCACGTAATCCGGGGTGGTTCGATATTCTAATCTCTACTCTTTACTGCTTTAATCTTCAATCTCTGTTATGGCACCACAAATTTTTCCTGAAAAAGACTTTGGGCGGATTTTGATTGATAATAATGGGTATGGACATGTATTTTTAGAACGAATAAGGGCTAGGAATTGGTACAATTTGATTTATGATAATTCTGAGACCGAGTCATTCTATTGTCCTGAGTTAGTGAAGATGTTTTACACTCACCTAGATCAAGCCTCGGTAGATTCACAAGCTTACCAATTCACTGTCCACATGCCTAATGGTGATTTCATTGTCACGCTTCCTCTTATTGAGGAAGTCACTCATGTCCCGACCAACCCACACCATAGCGAGCCCCTCCCTTTAATTGACTATATGACTGTTATGGGAGTTCGCTGCACGGAGCAGGATCGTGGGCTAAAGGCTAGCACCACGTTTAGGAATGTTCATTGCATAGGACGTTGGATCCTACGCAATATTTTAGGGCTAGACCATACCACAACTTTTAACAGGCCTGTGCTACAGATTATACATGACTTAATGACTAGACAACGCACGGTCTGTTTGAACAAGGTTATCTTCCATGCACTAATTGTCAACTCTTCCCGAATAAGAGGTGCCAAATACACACACCCCATCCTGATTACACGTCTGTGTAGGACCTTCCTACCAGATGATGTATTTGATTCATTTGATAGAGTGTTTGCTGCACCAGAGAGACCGACCAGTGCATACACTAGTTGTTTACACGCACTCTGGACACCTACTGTCCAGCCAGAAAATGTGCCTGTAGTGTCCTCATCTTCGGAGAGTTATGATGCGGAGGATGAACCCGAATTTTGGAGGCAGGAACCCCCTGTAGAGACACGTGCTTTCATGTCTACCTTATGGAAAGGCATGAAGAAAATATTTAGAGGGCAAGTAAGGCTGAGAAAGAAGGTGGAGGAGCAATCTTCCAGGTTGGAGGAGCAATCCTCTAGGCTAGATACTATTGAGGCGACATTGAGGAGGACACAATCAGCTGGGCCGAGCACCACATCGGTTCCAAAGAGGAGGAGGGAGTGACTTTTCACCTTTTACCTGTTTCATGCATTCTTTTTATCTTGCATACATCGAGGACGATGCATGAGATAGGTATGGGGGGTAGATACTAACTTAGGATTTTTCATTTTCTTGTTAGGTTTTTTATTTTTTTAGGATTTTTATTTTCTTTTTAGGTCTTTTATTTTTAGATTTTATTTTTTTCTAGATTTTCCACTTTCTTTTTAGATTTTATCTTTTCTTTTAGAAAAAAAAAAATAAAATAAAAAAAAATAAATAATAAAAGAATAAAAACTTTTTGAAATAAGAAACAAAGTTTGTTCTATTTTTAAGAAAATTAAGATGTATCTTAGAGATTAAGAAAGCCTTAATTATGACATCTTAAACAGAGTTGAAGTAATAGATCTTGTTTGAAATTATAGGCTAAGTAAGTAAAATTGGTGAGATATTATTATCTGGAATTTTTTGCCTTAGATAATATGCACTTCACACTTACACATTTCTTGGGATGGAAACAAAGACCAAAAATGCCATATATATATATATAAAAAAATAAATAAAAAAAAAAAAAGAAAGAAAAAAAAAATATATAAATAAAAGATCACTTATTAAGCTGGGAAATTATGCCTCAAGAAGCATGATGACTCACGCCTAACAGTGATCTCACCTATTAAGCTGGGTAATTGTGCCTCAAGAAGCATGATTATTCACGCCTAACGGTGATTAAGAATAATCCCTCTTAGTTTTGTGGCCTTTTTCACTCGAGTCCTTAAACCCGAGGGATGTTTCCTCATCTGGTGCCCTAAGACCATCTGGTCTGGGAGTCATCGGTTATAGGCTCGCTACATGGGTGAATTAGAAAGCCTAATAAAACTAAGGGAAGAAAAAAAAGAAAAAAAAAAAATAATATAATAATAATGTATATATAAATAAATGGCTTGATGGTTGGAGTTGAAATCCCAGAAATTTTCACTGAGCACGGTGTGCATATTATCTAGGTTTTATGAAAGATAAAATATTCAATCCAATTTTGAATTCTTACCTTAATTAAAAACAAGATCTTGCATGGATACTAAGTTTAAGGAAGAATGATTATAGGTGGACTTATGACCTAGGATCACTTATATTTTTGCAAAAATAGTTCGTAAACTTGTCTCTTATTCAAAATGCGTTTTCGAAAATACTAACATTTGTCTTCTTTCTTTATGGATTTTGTGGGTGTAATCCGCTGAAAACCCTCAGGAGACAACACTCCTCCTCTAGGGTAACCTAGAGGTTTAACGGCTTGTTGCACATGCTCAGTGCAATCGCGTCACCTGCGAAAGTGGTGTAATAAATTGGTAGTTTAGATTTTCTTTCTTTGTTTTGCTCGGGACGAGCAAAAGAATAAGTGTGGGGGTGTGATTAGTACACAAAAGTGCATATTTTACATCATAACTCCCATGCATAATACAAATAAATAAGTGATTTTTAATCCTCTTCTCTACTTATTTGCAGGTATACACTTAAAGGAGAGTTAGCCAAATTAATTACCTTAATTAAGCAATAATTAAGGTGATTAATTAAAAGATTAAAGATAAAGCCAAATCCAATCCAGATCTAGAGAGATCCGCGCAACAAACTCAGAATCCAAGTAGTCCACGTGGCTAACCAACTCTCAACTGAACTGTACCAGAAAGATCTGGACCAACGGCCCAGATCTGGCCGCAATCCCGCGGCAATCCGCGGCAAGATCATGGCCGTTGGTCCCCGGATTTTGTGGCAACGAACTCCTCTCCAGAAACTTCTTCAATCTGCTATAAATACCCCATGAAGACCTGCGAGCTGAGACTGATCAGAGAAGAGAGGAGTTTAGTTCATTAGTTGTAATTTTCATGTATTTTCTCTAGGTTTATTTCTTGTAGATCCCTCTTCTTCTCTATCCCTAGATTTCATTACAAAAGAGAGTGATTGTGAGGGAGAGAGCTTGTAATGATCAATGGTGACAATTGAAGCTATGCAAGGATTGATCCATCCTCCATTCCTCTACTTGAGTTTGATTCTAGTTTCTTGCTTTCTTTACATGCTTTCTTACTAATAATGTATATAAAAAAAATAATATAATAATAATGTATATATAAATAAATGGCTTGATGGTTGGAGTTGAAATCCCAGAAATTTTCACTGAGCACGGTGTGCATATTATCTAGGTTTTATGAAAGATAAAATATTCAATCCAATTTTGAATTCTTACCTTAATTAAAAACAAGATCTTGCATGGATACTAAGTTTAAGGAAGAATGATTATAGGTGGACTTATGACCTAGGATCACTTATATTTTTGCAAAAATAGTTCGTAAACTTGTCTCTTATTCAAAATGCGTTTTCGAAAATACTAACATTTGTCTTCTTTCTTTATGGATTTTGTGGGTGTAATCCGCTGAAAACCCTCAGGAGACAACACTCCTCCTCTAGGGTAACCTAGAGGTTTAAACGGCTTGTTGCACATGCTCAGTGCAATCGCGTCACCTGCGAAAGTGGTGTAATAAAATGGTAGTTTAGATTTTCTTTCTTTGTTTTGCTCGGGACGAGCAAAAGAATAAGTGTGGGGTGTGATTAGTACACAAAAGTGCATATTTTACATCATAACTCCCATGCATAATACAAATAAATAAGTGATTTTTAATCCTCTTCTCTACTTATTTGCAGGTATACACTTAAAGGAGAGTTAGCCAAATAATTACCTTAATTAAGCAATAATTAAGGTGATTAATTAAAAGATTAAAGATAAAGCCAAATCCAATCCAGATCTAGAGAGATCCGCGCAACAAACTCAGAATCCAAGTAGTCCACGTGGCTAACCAACTCTCAACTGAACTGTACCAGAAAGATCTGGACCAACGGCCCAGATCTGGCCGCAATCCCGCGGCAATCCGCGGCAAGATCATGGCCGTTGGTCCCCGGATTTTGTGGCAACGAACTCCTCTCCAGAAACTTCTTCAATCTGCTATAAATACCCCATGAAGACCTGCGAGCTGAGACGGATCAGAGAAGAGAGGAGATTAGCTCATTAGTTGTAATTTTCATGTATTTTCTCTAGGTTTATTTCTTGTAGTTCCCTCTTCTTCTCTATCCCTAGATTTCATTACAAAAGAGAGTGATTGTGAGGGAGAGAGCTTGTAATGATCAATGGTGACAATTGAAGCTATGCAAGGATTGATCCATCCTCCATTCCTCTACTTGAGTTTGATTCTAGTTTCTTGCTTTCTTTACATGCTTTCTTACTTGCTTTCTTTATTTCATGCAATTTACTTCAATGCTTTGTTTAGTTCTTTAATGGCTTCTTGTAGCTAATTCTTCTCCATGTACTAGCTAACCACTAGCTTAGCTACTTCACTACTCATGGGTGATTGCTTTTGTTAATCTTGCAAGTGTATGATCTTCTCTTCTCCGACGGTTAAACCACCGTCTTGCAAATGAGAAAGTAATTAGGTCAACACGCTAGACGAATCCATAGCCAACGGAGTGACAACGTTAGGCAAGCTTTCATTATCAAGGAGTTTGGTAAGTCTTGGCAAGCTAGCAAGGTAAGCTAGTTATGGATTGCTTTCTTTAAGTTTCTTGTTCTTTTCTTGTGAATACCACATCCACACACTTCTTGATTTCTTTTCCACTTCCACATGAACATATCCATCTTCTTTTGGTTTCTTTTGCATTTGCTTCACTAAGTTTATAATCAAGAGAAGGATACTAGTTTGATCACTTCACTACCATACGTTTAAAGCTTCTATCGCGAGCTCTCCCTGAGATCCGACTCGGTATAGCCCTAGGCTATAGCGGAGACAAGAAAGGGTACATCAATCACATACTATACACATAATAAGTACACCTTTTCCGTTTAATTACCCTTAATATAACGAATAATGCGTTTTACCGCAATAAGATGGGACTCTTTAGGACACGATTGAAATCTAGCACAAAGACACACACTAAACATGATATCCGGCCTACTTGCCGTTAAATATAAAAGACTTCCTATCATGCTTCTATATAATTTAATATCAACATTTTTACCTTGGTCATCTTTATCAAGCTTGGTTGTAGTTGCCATGGGAGTGTTGCAAGTCTTTGAGCCTTCAAGTCCAAACTTATTTACGAGTTCCTTTGCGTACTTGGCTTGACTTATGAACGTCCCGTTTTGCAATTGCTTGATTTGGAGTCCAAGGAAGAAATTGAGCTCACCCATTGAGGACATTTCAAATTCAAGTTGCATGACCTTTTCAAAATCCTTGCATAAAAGCTCATTAGTAGAACCAAAAATTATATCATCTACATAAATTTGCATAATTAATATATCATTATCAACATGCTTAGTATATAGAGTTGTGTCTACTTTGCCTTTAACAAAATCATTTGAAATTAGAAAACTAGAAAGCCTTTCATACCAAGCTCTAGGAGCTTGTTTCAATCCATATAAAGCTTTATCAAGTTTGAAAACAAAATCGGGATGAACATGATCAACAAAACCGGGAGGTTGAGAAACATAAACTTCTTCATTAATAAAACCATTCAAAAATACACTTTTCACATCCATTTGAAAAAGTTTAAAATTTTTGAAAGATTCAAAAGCTAGTGTCATCCGTATGGCTTCAAGCCGTGCTACGGGTGCAAAGGTCTCCTCAAAGTCAATTCCCTCAACTTGAGTGTAACCTTGGGCCACTAACCTAGCTTTATTCCAAATGACATTTCCGGACTCATCCATCTTGTTTCTAAAGATCCACTTAGTACCAATTATTGGTCTATCGTGGGGCTTAGGAACAAGGTGCCAAACTTGGTTGCGCTCAAATTGATTGAGTTCCTCTTGCATGGCAAGCAACCAATATGGGTCCGTCTCGGCTTCGAGAATGCCTTTGGGTTCAAAATGAGAAATGAAAGCAAAGTTACCACATAGGTCATGGAGTTTGGAGCGTGTTGTGACTCCTTTAGATGCATCACCAAGATGAGCTCCTTAGGATGATTTGTAGCGTATCTCCAAGCTTTAGGAAGCGGTTGAGAGCTTTCCTCTTTATCCTCTTGAACATCACCAATTGATTCTTGCTTTTCTTCTTGAGCGGGTGAGTCCTTCAAGGATAGTCTCTCCATGTCTTCACCTAATGGTTCAATCTCTACAACATTCTCAACAACTACATTAGATTCTTCAAACTTAACATGCATGGTTTCTTCAATAGTAAGTGAAGATCTATTAAATACTCTATATGTTTTGCTAGTAGAAGAATATCCAACAAAGATAGCTTCATAAGCCTTAGCATCAAATTTACCCAAATTCTCTTTAGTATTTAAAACAAAACACTTGCATCCAAAAACTTTAAAATATGCAACATTAGGTTTTCTAGAATGATACATTTCAAAAGATGTTTTGGAAGAATTCTTACACACATAAATACGATTTGAAATATAGCATGCGGTGTTTACGGCCTCGGCCCATAAATATTGAGGGAGGTCATATTCACTTATCATTGTCCTAGCCATCTCTTGAAGTGTTCTATTTTTCCTTTCTACAACTCCATTTTGTTGTGGAGTCCTAGGACAAGACATTTCATGCTTGATTCCCTTTCATCACAATAAGTCATGAAGAGTTGGTTAACAAACTCACCACCTCTATCACTCTTTATTCTCAAAATCGAAAAACCCTTTTCTTTTTCAACCCTTTTTGAAAAATTTTGAAATATGAAAATGTTTGATCTTTACTTTGCAAGAAGAAAACCCAAGTGAAACGGGAAAATCATCAACTAAAACAAATGCAAATCTACTACCATTTAAACTTTTAGTTTGTGTTGGTCCAAAAAGATCCATATGAATTAGTTCTAAGGGCCTAGTAGTCATGATATCCTTAATTGGTTTGAAGGAAGACTTGGTTTGTTTCCCAAGTTGGCACGCACCACAAATGCGGTCTTTCTCAAACTTCAAGCAAGGTATACCCTTTACTAAATCCTTAGAATTAATTCTAGCAAGATGGTCAAAAGATGCATGTCCTAATCTTCTATGCCAAAGCCAAGAATTTTCATCAAAAGCATTCAAGCATTTAGTAGAACAATCTAAATTAAGCATGTCAATAATGTAAACATTATTATCACGAAACCGGTAAGAATACAAACATCGGATTTAACATCAAAAATCTTGCAAGAAGAATCATCAAAAACAACTTTAAGTCCACGGTCACAAAGTTGACTAATGTTAAGCAAATTATGTTTCAAACCATCTACTAAAACAACATTCTCTATAATAGGAGATGCACCAATTTGAATGTTACCTATACCGATGATAGTTCCTTTGGAGTCATCCCCGAAGGTGACGGAGCCACCTTCCATGTACCTTGATAGGGTTGTAAAGTTGTTGATATCCCACGTCATATGTCTTGAACAACCACTATCAAGGTACCACCGCTCCCTACGTCTTGGAGCCTTGGTGTGTACCTACATCAAATAATTTAAGACTTGATTTTGGTACCCACATTTTCTTGGGTCTTAGGGGGTTAGTTTCATTAACCCAAACAAGATTATTTGATCTATTAACTTGGTCATAGCAAAATTTAGCTAAATGTCCATTCTTACCACAATATGTGCATCTATATACTCTACCATATTTGAAAGCATAATGAGTGTGTGATTTGTGAGCATGAGAGTTGTGAGCATGAAAAGATTTAGCATGTGTAGTGTGAGCATGAGTAGACTTAACATGTGAGGTGTGCTTTTTAGAAAACATGTTCTCAAGTTTCTTTGTGTTAAAAGCACAATCATTTAAAACTTTTTCAAAATCATTTATTTTAGATTTAAAAGAAGAAATTTTATTTTTATCAATCATAGGAGATTTTGCCTTACAAGAAATCTTGTAGGCACTAAATTCTTCTTGAATAGAAATGAGATTAGAAGAAAGATCATCTTTTTCTTTAGAAACTATAGCAAGTTGATTTTTAAGAAAAGCAACTTCTTTTTGTAATTTAAAACATTCAATCTTTTTATTGTCATAAGTTTCAGAAAGTTCAACAAAGGCATGTACAAGAACTTCCTTACTTAGTTCATCATCTTCATCATCATGAGATTGAGGGGTTACCTTAGGAGTGTTTGCCATGAAACACATGTTTGCCGTATCCACCTCTTCTTCGGACTCGCTTTCCGAATCCCACGTTGCCTTGTATGCTTTCTTTTCCTCCGGCTTCTTTGGCTTGAAGGAGGAAGCCATCTTCTTCTTAAACTCCGGGCAATCCGCCATGATATGTCCGGGTTTGCGGCAATTGTAGCAAATGATCCTTCTCTCCTCTTTGCCTTCAAATTTCCTCCGGAAGTTGAGCTTGTTCTTCCGGTACAACCTCTTGACATTCCGCACAAGTAGAGTTAGCTCCTCATCATCCTCTTCGTCTTCTTCATCGTCATCATTGGTGGATGAAGTCTTGAAGGTTATGGATTTCTTCTTTGAAGTAGTGGCCTCTTCTCTTGCCTTCTTCTCCATCTCATGGGTCTTTAGGTTCCCAATGAGACTAATGAGGTCCATCTCGTCCTTGTCGTTCAATTCTTTTAAGGTGGTGGGCTTTATCTCCCATGAAGACGGAAGAGCCCGAATCACTTTCCGCACCTTTTGATCGTTGGAGATGTCATTACCTAAGGAAGAAAGACCATTAGTGATTTTAGTAAATCTTGTAATCATACTATCAATAGACTCATCAATCATTTTAAATGACTCATATTGGGACCTCAAGAGATCTATCTTAGCTCTCTTGACTTATGAAGTCCTTCGTGTGTGACCAATAAGTGTTGCCAAATCTCATAGGCAGATTGGCAATGAATTACCTGTGTAAGGTCATCCTCATTCAAGGCGGTTAATAGGGAGTTTTGGGCCTTGGAGTTAGCCTCATATTCTCTAAAGTTGAAGTCGGTCCAAGTGCTCTCATCACCATCGGGTGCTACATAGGGTTTGGTCAAGGACTTGGCCACTAAGCTACCCAAAGATTGCAAAAATATGGTCATCCTAACCTTCCAAATAGGGAAATTAAGTCCATCAAATTTAGGAGGGGTTTTAATGTTATCGGCCATGTTTACTAGTGTATGAATGTATGAATAAAAATGTTGATTAGCAATTTTAAGGATCTCTCTATGGATGTTAAGCCAAAACCTAGAGTCCAAGCTCTGATACCAATTGAAAATCACCTAGAGGGGGGGTGAATAGGTGATAATTCTAATCAATGGACAAATTAAAAATTAAGATGTAACAATCACCCAACAAGATTCACAAGATGAATGAAAGCAAGTAAATATGGCAATGATGATGATAAGCAAGTAATAAGTGCAAGAATGTAAACCAAACGCAAACACAAGGATATGTTATCGAGGTTCGAGCACCCAGCTCTACTCCCCGCCTTCCCCAGAAGGATTCTAGCTACTTCCACTATCATAAAGAAATCACAATTACACCGGAGTACCCAACTCCACAATCTCAATTACAAGCAATTTCTGAGTAGTCAAAAGACCACAAACTCTCTCTTTCAAAAGTCTCTTCCCTTACAAAAGGTCCTTAGAGAACAATGAGTAGGAATGAAGCTCTTGTTGTAAGTGAAGAAAGAAAATTTAAATCAGAGAGTATTTCAAAAACACTTCAGAAAATGAGAGAGACTTTCAGCACAAAAACCAAGAAACAAAGCTCTTTTGAATGCCTTAAACTTTTGAATTTTTCTTGTAAAAAATGTTGTAAGCAATCTCTCCCAAAACACCCTATTTATAGGAGAGGGCTAGGGTTAAAGGATAAAACATAATTAGGATTAATCAGAGAGTATTAGGTTTGAAATATATACCTTAAACCAATTTTAAACACAAAAAGACAAAATTTAAAACAGCCTAGAAAATAGCCGTTTACTGTTCAACGGCCAGTCCGGTCGACCGCCTGTACAAAAATAGAGCCGTTATAGGCAACCGGTCGACTGCCCGGTCGACCCAACAAACCCGAGAGCAAAGCCATTGCAGTCAGGTCGACCGCCCGGTCGACCGGCAGACATGCACACTGATACGTGCATCTGCCAGAACCTCGGTCGACTAGTCCGGTCGACCGGACGACTGACATGGGCACAGTCGACTGGTGCGGTCGACCGGCTCAGATCAAAAGTCAGGTTTAAAACACTATTTTAAAAAGACTTTGATTTTTATGAAAAATATCTTTAAATAGTAATAAGTATAAACATAAAGATTGATTTGTAGGCAGAGGATTTTGTATAAAAATATTTTTGTACATTTTATAGAAAATCATCTTAGAAACAATATGTGCGCAAAAACGTGTGTGATTGAGCTTCAAACCTATCCATCATTCTTTAACAAAATTCTAAACCTATAAAACTAAAAACAAATCTTGTTGAGCAATCTTCAAGTCTTGAGCCATGCTATGCCTTGCTAGAGCCCCTTCTTCTATGTTCCTTCCTTGATATGCAATATGCCTTCTTTGCTTCATGAAACCTAGAAGTTGTTGCAATAGCTAAGCATGGCCTCCAAATGTGGTACTAACCTGAAACTTATCTTAAACAAACCCATTAGTACCAAATAGCACTAATTTGGTTTGTCATCATCAAAACTCAATAAATGGAGAGTGTAACCTTTTGAGCCAACAGTTCCATCACGGCACTTGTTCTAAAGACAAGGCTCTAAATGAGGCACACATGAATCATATGGAGAATTACAACAAGAACTTGCTAAGCAATGAAAGGAACCCATCGGAGAAGAGAAGACCATACAACTTGCAAGATTAAAGATAGCAATCACCCATGAGTTAGTAGTTAGTAAGGTTAGTGGTTAGCTAGACATCAGAAGAATTAGCTACTAGCCATAAGAAAAGAAAAGCAAAGCATGAATTAAATTGCAAGTAAATTAAAGCTAGAAGTAAAGAAAGCAAGTAATACTAGAAAATGCTCAAGTAGAGAAGAAGAGAATGGATGAATCCTTGCTTAACAAGTTGTCACTCCTTGGTGTACACAAGCTTTCTCTCTCTTACAACTCTCTTTTGCAGAATTTCTAGGGAGGAAGAAGAGGGAGACTAAAACCTAGAGAATACTAAAACAAAATACAAGACTTTCCCCTAATTTCTCCTCTCTCTTCCACACTCTGTTGCGCAAGCCCTGGTCCTGTATTTATAGCCTCAGAGAGAAGGATCTAGAGCCCTGGTTGTTGGAGAGAAATCCGGGCTCCAACAACCCTGTAACTGCCGCAAATTGGCGGCAAAATCCCAGAAATTGCGGCAAGATCAAGGCAGTTGAATACCAGATTTTTGTTACAAGTTTGTTACGAGGTTGTTATCCACGTGGCCTTCTAGAATCTTGAGCTGGCGTGTAGAATTCTCTAGATCCTGGGTTTAATCTTGGGCTTTCTTTTGGGCTTTGATTTAATCTCTTTTAATTATTGCTAATTAAAGAGATTTTGGGCTTTTTCTCATTTCAGATGTGGACCTGCAAAATAGAGAGAATATGAGTAAAAATCATATTTTTATTTGTAATATGCATGGGAATAATTGGTAAAATATGCAGAATTGAATACCAATCACACCCCCACACTTATTTTTTTGCTCGTCCCGAGCAAAACAAAGAAAGAAAAAACTATACTACTAATTTATTACACCACTTTCGCAGGTGACGCGATTGCACTGAGCACGTGCAACAAGCCGTTAAACCTCTAGGTTACCCTAGAGGAGGAGTGTTGTCTCCTGAGGGTTTTCAGCAGATTACACCCACAAAATCCATAAAGAAAGAAGACAAATGTTAGTGTTTTGAAAATGCATTTTGAAAGAGAGACATGTTTTCGAACTATTTTTGCAAAAATATAAGTGATCTTAGGTCATAAGTCTGCCTATAATCATTCTTTCTTAAACTTAGTCTCTATGCAAGATCTTATCTTCAATAAGGTAAGAATTCAAAATTGGATTGAATACTTTATCTTTCATAAAACCTAGATAGTATGCACACTGTGCTTAGTGAAGATTTCTGGGATTTCAACTCCAACCATCAAGCCATTTATTTATTTATATATATATATTTTTTTTCTGCTTTTTTCTTCCCTTAGTTTAGGCTTTCTAGTTTACCCTTGTAGCGAGCCTATAACCGATGACTCCCAAACCAGACGGTCTTAGGGCACCAGATGAGAAAACATCCCTCGGGTTTAAGGTCTCGAGTAAAAAGGCCACAAAACTAAAGAGGATTATTTATTTCCTTTACCACCATTAGGCATGAATAATCATGCTTCTTGAGGCACAATTATCCAACTTAATAGGTGATGTTTTATTTATATATTTTTTTTTCTTTTTTTTCTTCTTTTTTTTATTTTTTATTATGGCATTTTTGGCTTTTGTCTCCATCCCAAAAATGTGTAAGTGTGAAGTGCATACTTTCTAAGGCAAAAAATTCAAGATAAAATATCTCCCCAATTTTACTTACTTAGCCTATAATTTCAAACAAGATCTATTATTTCAACTAGGTTTAAGATGTCATAATTAAGGCTTTCTTAATTTCTAAGATACATCTTAATTTTCTTAAAAATAGATCAAAACTTTGTCTCTTATTTCAAAAAGTTTTTTTTTATTATTTATTTATTTTTTCTAAAAGAAATGTAAAAGAAAGAAAATCTTTTTTTATTATTTATTTATTTTTTCTAAAAGAAATGTAAAAGAAAGAAAATGTAAAAACTCTATGTTAGTAAACCCTCCCCCACACTTATTTCATGCATTGTCCTCAATGCATCATGATATATGTATGCATGAAACAAAATAGAGAGGGAAGGAAAAAATTACCTTAAGGTGGTGGTTCCGGTGGTGGTCTGATTGGTCCACGAAACATGGACCAATCAACTTTACTGTGGGTTTGGAGGAACCCACCAGAAATATCATGAATATAACCCACTAAAAAGATAAATCCATGAAGGATCTTTATTAAGTAATGGACCCCATCTAATTTCCATTTTCCATAATTAATTTCAGAATCAAATTTGTCAACTACCTTGTCCCAAAGTGGTGTATGAAATGATAGAACTGTTGACTTGGACTCAGGAAGGACAGGATTAATACCGACTCAGGAAAGTGACTTAAGTCAAGTGATGGTTCAGGAGCGACACTCAAGGGATGCTAAGGAAGAAGATACAACATTCATTAATAGAAGTAAAGAAGTTGTACAACAATAGCATATGTTTGGTGATCCATCTCCATGTTCCATCATGGCACTTGTTCTAAAGACAAGGCTCTAAATGAGGCACACATGAATCATATGGAGAATTACAACAAGAACTTGCCAAGCAATGAAAGAAACCCATCGGAGAAGAGAAGACCATACAACTTGCAAGATTAAAGATAGCAATCACCCATGAGTTAGTAGTTAGCAAGGTTAGTGGTTAGCTAGACATGAGAAGAATTAGCTACTAGCCATAAGAAAAGAAAAGCAAAGCATGAATTAAATTGCAAGTAAAGTAAAGCTAGAAGTAAAGAAAGCAAGTAATACTAGAAAATGCTCAAGTAGAGAAGAATAGAATGGATGAATCCTTGCTTCACAAGTTGTCACTCCTTGGTGTACACAAGCTTTCTCTCTCTTACAACTCTCTTTTGCAGAATTTCTAGGGAGGAAGAAGAGGGAGACTAAAACCTAGAGAATACTAAAACAAAATACAAGACTTTCCCCTAATTTCTCCTCTCTCTTCCACACTCTGTTGCGCAAGCCCTGGTCCTGTATTTATAGCCTCAGAGAGAAGGATCTAGAGCCCTGGTTGTTGGAGAGAAATCCGGGCTCCAACAACCCTGTAATTGCCGCAAATTGGCGGCAAAATCCCAGAAATTGCGGCAAGATCAAGGCAGTTGAATACCAGATTTTTGTTACAAGTTTGTTACGAGGTTGTTATCCACGTGGCCTTCTAGAATCTTGAGCTGGCGTGTAGAATTCTCTAGATCTTGGGTTTAATCTTGGGCTCTCTTTTGGGCTTTGAATTAATCTCTTTTAATTATTGCTAATTAAAGAGATTTTGGGCTTTTTCTCATTTCAGATGTGGACCTGCAAAAATAGAGAGAATATGAGTAAAAATCATATTTTTATTTGTAATATGCATGGGAATAATGTGGTAAAATATGCAGAATTGAATACCAATCAATACCCAAGTCTCATTATCCAACACAACAAGGATTATGTTCTCAAGTGTCTACAATACAACTTTTAAAGGACAATCTAGCAAATGAAACGAGTCGGAGACTCGACAGGGAGTCAAAACAAAAACAAAAAAAAAAAGAAAGAATTTTCATTGATTCCAAAAGGATGAGATACATGGAGGCACATATATAACGACCTACAGGCGTACATTGTAAGATCTGATCCGCTCTCCAAGGGAAGCCAGCCTCGTCCTCCGGTCATCAGTAGCCTGGGCAAGCGCTTGTGACTTTAGCTCAGCCTCATCGAAATCCATTGCCTGGGTCAGACGAGCTTCAACCTCCGCCAAAGTTGCCTTCTGTGACAATCCCTGCTATGAGAGCTCTTCATTTTGAGCCTTGAGCTGCTCAAGCCGCGCAGTTTCTTCAAGACGCACCAGTTTAGCCTTGGATAAAAGGAGATTTGCTTTCCTGATCATTTCCCCAGCCTTCCCAATCTTGTCTTCAGCATCAAGAAGAGCACTGGTGGAGGCGTCAATCCCATTTCTGACCTCTGCCTGCCTCGTTTTCAAGGATTTCAAGTCAGAAGAGATAGCCTTAGCAGTCTCTTGAGCGGCAAGCCGGGCCTCGTGCTTTTGAGCGACAAGACGCGCGAACCGCTCATCAACTAAAGACTCCAGGTCCGAACAGTGGAGATGGCGCCATTCCTCTACATCCTTCTCAAATTCATCCACCAGGAGTTCCAAAGCAGTAGCCTTGTGATACCCCTCAAAATCCCGAATACTTTCGATGCCACGGGAGAGGACCACCTTTAACTTTGAGAACGGCATAGTCGAGCCCTTAAAAACCAGGTCGATAGTTCGCCCTAAGCCTTTATAAAAGCTATCGACGAGATCACCTATTGATTGGTAGTCAAAAGTGCATTTTTATCATCATATTTACCATCACATTTTCATATTTATTCATTTAATTCTGCACATTTATTAATAATTTGTAATTTATTGTGTGCAGGCCTCGAATTGTTATTTTAGCAATAAATAAAGCCTAAAAAGCCCAAAAGCCCAGATCCAAGCCCATGTTTGAAGCCCAGGTGAAAAGCGCAAATACAAAGAGTCAAAATGCAAATACAAGGGCTAAAAGTTGCAAATATCAGAGATTAGGGAAGGATAGACTTCTATCCAACCCTAAATACATGCAGGATGAGGATAAAAGGCCAAGATAAGAAGAAAATTCGTGGGAAGAAGATTTGAAGAAATCTGGATTAAGAGTAACTTGATTACCAAGTTATCTCGAAAATCCAGATTAAAAGGCCAGGATCAAACTTCCAGAAGCAGAAGCCCAGAGGAACGGACCAGGAGAAGCCACGCGCCAAAGCGCGTGGCCAGAAGCCACTAAAGTGCCGCGGATCCGCGGCAAAAGCCACGGAAACGCGGCACTTTGATCTCATCCAGATCCCAGATTTCGTGGGCAGGTTTATCTAGGACTCCTCGGCCTTCTGCACCTATAAATATCCCCTGCAGTACAACGTACAGAGCGTCCAGAGGCGAGCCAAGGGCCAAAATTAGGGTTTCTTCTAGGTTTTCTTCTTTTGTAAATTAGGGTTTCTTTTCTTTTTATTTTCAAGAGAGAGAGAGGATTATATTGAGCGTGACACCGATGTATCTTCTTTTCTCTGCCATTGATTAAAGCAATAAAGGTAATTACTTTTCTTTTGTTCTTTATTCTTATGTGTTATTTTTATTTTGTTTTTCTTTTCTTTTTCTCTGTGATCTTGTGGTTGTTGATGAACATGCAAGTGGATTCCATAAGCACGTATAACTAAGCTCTGTGAGAACCAGCGATAGTTCATGAAGACGTCTCCTCCAAGCTACGCATCACTTCGTACTTGAGTATGCTTGACGATATAATGTGCACAGGGATTGAGATCGATCTTATGATCTATTCGTGGAACGCCTCCTAAGCAAGGTAGAACATGTAAGGTTTTCACGTTCTTTCTTCAACCAATCTCAAGTAAGTTTTCTTTTCTTTTCATTTCTTTTCTTTTCCTTTTTGTAGAATAAATACAACTCATCTCCATATTCTTTTCTACCACCATCCATTGTAAATACCACCACTGCTAATAATAATAAAAATAAAAGCTTTAGAGTATAACTTGCTTAACGCTTCCATCGCAGTCCCTCCTTGAGGATCACGACCCGCATAGCCCTGCTACCGCGGATTAGAACTGAGACTTGCACATCATATTCTAAAATACTATATTTTTGTGTGCAGGAAAACTCAGTCAACAAAATTGGCGCCGTTGCCGGGGAGGACGGTAAGTTTATCTCTAAAACAAAAATTTAATTTTTAACTAATTCTTTATTCTTTTCTGTTTGCAGGTTTGGAGAACAGGAAACAGAAACATAGCAGCAGCAGTGGACATATTGCTATTCTGTGTCTCTGCCCTCGAAGGCAGAGCACCAGAACCTACTGTTTTGCCGCGGATCCGCAGCCAGAGCCGCGGAAACGCGGCAACAGTAGAGAACTACTGATTCAACTTTTTGCAGGTTGCTGCAAATTGAAAATTATGTTTACTGCTCTATTCTGTTTTGTTCTGTGATATACCTGTAAATTGCTAATAATTCAACAGTAAACTATTGGTTGTTAAAAATAAAATTGATTAGACGTTTGCATATTAGGCACGTGTCTTTTCAATTATTTTTATTTACTGTTGAAGAGTGCTGGAGGAGCAAGGTACGTACGCATTGCATGTAGAATAGGACTCATCTCTTGGTTGATTATCTGCTTTGAGTGAATTCTATCTATTTATCTTGTACACTTGCACTAATTCATCTTAAGGGCATAACCCATTAACAAGATAAGGTGGGGATTTCATCACCCTTCCTTAGCCCAAAAATCATATCCAAAGCACTCACTAACCCAAGCCTAACTTAAAATTAGTAGACGTTGGCCCTAGGGACATCTCGGACTCAATAGGAGATTATCCTAAGGGGGAACAGTGTTAGAAGTTGACTCTTGCCAAATCAGTGTCTAGGAAGGGGATTGAGGGCCGAAAGCCCGAAGATTGGTGGTTATTTAATTAAGGAACGTCTTTGACGGAAAACCTCCCACCAATCTTGCCCTGACCTGGCTGATTAACTCGTGGTCAAAGTCTGCACCCGACCTCCCGTGGACAGTCTAACCAGTTAGGAGTCGTCTAGGTCATAGGTCTACCCTAACTTAGGTTAGAATTTTTTTCTTTTTTGTTTGTTTGTTTTCCTTTTTGTTTGTATTGGTGTGATATGGCATATAATAATTTTTCCAACTTTAATCCATATTACACACCTAACTATTTTTTCGGATATTACCAACCCGGCATATCATAACTTTGACCAATCTAGTGTGCCGGAATGGTCTTATCCGAATGAATATAACCCATGGCCCCCATCTTATGACCATAATTTTCATACTTTCAACTCTTCACAGAGTCAATGGGGATTCAATACCCCTGAGCCATATGGTCAACCACCTGTTCAACCATTATCTTCATACACGTCTTTTCCCACATCACCAATGTTTCAGTCCTCCAATGATCCATTCAATGGGTTAGAAGAAAAAGTGGATCGTTTACAAGAGATAATGAATGATCAAATTTCTAGACTTTCAAACATTCTTGAACTTACCAACCAAGTTGATAGGAACCAAGAATCATTCTACCTAGAAGACCTTGATCAAAATTCAATTTCATCACATCAATATGAACTGGACCAATCCCAATCCTTGGACAAATTGGCTAGTCTTAATTTCAATGAGATTGAATTAGATTGTGAATGTGAACCCGATTCCCAACTTTGCGATTCAGTTTCCATCTTCGAATCTATGTTGACTCCAGTATCCTTACCCAATTTGGACCAATTTTCTGAGCCAACATTTATTCCCATACCCATAGATCATGAAATTGAATCACCCATTTTTGATGATCATATTAAACTTGACCAATTGTGCAATTTTGAAAGTCCCATGGAAAATTGGCAAGTTCCCATTTTTATGAGATTGAAACTAATGAGATATGTGACCTAGATTCCCAAATCTATGATCAAGTTCAAATTCCCGAATCATTATTGACTCCTGTTTTGTTACCCGACTTAGGTAATATTTTAAAGTCAGTTTTGATTCCCACACCTATCATTCCTGAACTTGAATCACCAACATTGAGTCACATTCCATTGTGGGAAAATGATTGTAGACTTGAGTTTTAATTTCTTGACTTGGACCCACTTCTTGATCCTAGCCCGACTCCTGAACCTTTACTTGATTTGAGTTTCTTTCCTGAGTCGGTATTAGATCCTGAACCTATCATTCTTGAGTCCAAGTCAACCATTCTACCAAGTCACATTCTTCTGTTGGACATAGGTATAGACCATGACTCTGTGATGATTTTTTAGGACTGGTCATGTAAAGGGAGTAAGTTTCAAGAGAGGATCTTCCATGATCCTATTCATACTGGGGACTGTAAACATGTAAATAAAAAAGAGGTAAATAAAGGTAGGTCCCGTGAACTACCACATTATCTTGTTTGGGCCGCATTTCGTGGACCAATTAGACCACCTCCGGAACCACCACCTTAAGGTAACTTCCGCCTTCCCTTGTTCTGTTTCATGCATATATGCATTCATTCATACATTGAGGACAATGCATGAGATAAGTGTGGGGGTGGGTTTTACTAACATACTAACATAGGTAAAAACTAACAAAAAAAAAAATTTGCTAATAAAAAAAAATTTAAAAAAAATTGTTAAAAAAGGAAGTATTTTGACTTATTTTTTGAAAGAAATCTAAGTTAGTTTTAAGGATTAGGAAAATCACGATTAGGATTTCTAAAAACTTGGTCAAAATAAATAAATTGTTTAAATTTTTAGGTATAGGAGAGAAATTGAATAAATAATTAGTCTTGATTTTTACCTTAATGAAATATGCATACCAAATGCATATCTAGGATTCTAAGACAAAGACCTTGTGCCTCATAAAAAAAAAGAAAAAAAAAAAGAAAAAAAAATCACCAATTAAGCTGATACATGTGCCTCAAGAAGCATAAGTATTCATGCCTAAAGGTGAGTAAATAAAATAAAGTCCTTAGTTTTGGGGCCTAGTTCACTCGAATTTGAGTCCGCGGGGTATTTTCTCACCTGGTGCCCTAAAGCCAACCGGTTTGGGAGTCATCGACTTTAATTCGTTACATGGGTGGATTAGAAAGCCTAAGAAGACTAAGAAATATAATATATGTATTAACACATCTAATAATCAATTAGTTAGGTATAAGGGCCTCAAGAAGCCTTGATACTTATACGAAAGAAAATTAGATGAGTTATACATGCCAAAAAATATATATATATATATATATATATATATATATATATATATATATATATATATATTAACACATCTAATAGTCAATTAGTTAGGTATGAGGGCCTCAAGAAGCCTTGATACTTACACGAAAGAAAATTAGATGATGTTATAAAAATAATAAAGAGGCATGAGAGTCCAAGTTAAGGAATTTCTAGATTCACAAGGGTGCGTATGACTTTTGGTAACGAAAAAGACTATATTAGAAATTCAATTTTAATCCTTACCTAAAATGGATAACAATTTACTTTATAAAGACTAGGTTTGAAGAATGAATAAAAATGATAATCCTAAAACTTATAGACTACTTAGTCTCTTCAAATATAATTCAAATATTTTTCTTTTTATGGATTTTGTGGGTGCAATCCGCTGAAAACCCTCATGAGACAACACTCGTCCTCTAGGGTAACCTAGAGGTTTAAGGGCTTGTTACACGTGCTAAGTGCAATCGTGATTCCTACGAAAGTGAGTTAGGTTAGATTAACTTTTTCTTTTCTTTGTTTTTACTCGAGGACGAGCAAAAAGATAAGTGTGGGGGTGTGATTGGTAGTCAAAAGTGCATTTTTATCATCATATTTACCATCACATTTTCATATTTATTCATTTAATTCTGCACATTTATTAATAATTTGTAATTTATTGTGTGCAGGCCTCGAATTGTTATTTTAGCAATAAATAAAGCCTAAAAAGCCCAAAAGCCCAGATCCAAGCCCATGTTTGAAGCCCAGGTGAAAAAGCGCAAATACAAAGAGTCAAAATGCAAATACAAGGGCTAAAAGTTGCAAATATCAGAGATTAGGGAAGGATAGACTTCTATCCAACCCTAAACACATGCAGGATGAGGATAAAAGGCCAAGATAAGAAGAAAATTCGTGGGAAGATGATTTGAAGAAATCTGGATTAAGAGTAACTTGATTACCAAGTTATCTCGAAAATCCAGATTAAAAGGCCAGGATCAAACTTCCAGAAGCAGAAGCCCAGAGGAACGGACCAGGAGAAGCCACGCGCCAAAGCGCGTGGCCAGAAGCCACTAAAGTGCCGCGGATCCGCGGCAAAAGCCGCGGAAACGCGGCACTTTGATCTCATCCAGATCCCAGATTTCGTGGGCAGGTTTATCTAGGACTCCTCGGCCTTCTGCACCTATAAATATCTCCTGCAGTACAACGTACAGAGCGTCCAGAGGCGAGCCAAGGGCCAAAATTAGGTTTCTTCTAGGTTTTCTTCTTTTGTAAATTAGGGTTTCTTTTCTTTTTATTTTCAAGAGAGAGAGAGAGGATTATATTGAGCGTGACACCGATGTATCTTCTTTTCTCTGCCATTGATTAAAGCAATAAAGGTAATTACTTTTCTTTTGTTCTTTATTCTTATGTGTTATTTTTATTTTGTTTTTCTTTTCTTTTTCTCTGTGATCTTGTGGTTGTTGATGAACATGCAAGTGGATTCCATAAGCACGTATAACTAAGCTCTGTGAGAACCAGCGATAGTTCATGAAGACGTCTCCTCCAAGCTACGCATCACTTCGTACTTGAGTATGCTTGACGATATAATGTGCACAGGGATTGAGATCGATCTTATGATCTATTCGTGGAACGCCTCCTAAGCAAGGTAGAACATGTAAGGTTTTCACGTTCTTTCTTCAACCAATCTCAAGTAAGTTTTCTTTTCTTTTCGTTTCTTTTCTTTTCCTTTTTGTAGAATAAATACAACTCATCTCCATATTCTTTTCTACCACCATCCATTGTAAATACCACCACTGCTAATAATAATAAAAATAAAAGCTTTAGAGTATAACTTGCTTAACGCTTCCATCGCAGTCCCTCCTTGAGGATCACGACCCGCATAGCCCTGCTACCGCGGATTAGAACTGAGACTTGCACATCATATTCTAAAATACTATATTTTTGTGTGCAGGAAAACTCAGTCAACACCTATATAATCGTTCTCAACCTCAGCCACTTCTGGTAGAGAGGTAACCTCAGAGAAATCCACCAGCCTGGTCGACACTATCGTGGAAGGAGCAATGGGAACATCAACGGCAGGATAGATTGTCAGTGATCTCTGCGGAGTCTTCATGGAAATCAGTGCGCTAGCCACCGCTGAGGTAGGGCTGGCAACCATCTCCTGAACAGCAGGCTCAACCACCAGAGTTGGAGAGGTAGGGCTTGTAATCACCCTCAGCTCCGCACTTGGCAAAATTGTCGGCACCTCACTCGTTGATATAGTTGGGAGTGAGGACACCTCCGGAACTGCCGTCCCTTCAACCTCTGGTCTTTCAACCGCCTTGGGCCGATAAGAGGGCAGGTCGCCATATAGCGCATCCAACATAGCAGCATCCGCCGCGATCGAAGTGCTCATATCACCCCTGGACTCCCCAGGAAGATCAGCCGGTTCCCTTGAAGCTGATGCATCTTGAGGCCGAACACCTGTAACAAGACTGCGATTAGCCGGGACACAACATGCAAAAGAAGCCAAGAGGTCAGGACAGTACCATAAGATGACGTCGCCTCAAACATCTCGTCAGCCACATCAGTCTCCACGGGCTCCATCGGAAAATTCTTATCAGAATCAGCACGTATAGCCGGCCCGCTTTCGCTTGTCGAGTATCCTGTCGACCACCCAATAGAGCTCGATGCCACAGGACTTCCTTTGGAAGTCCCAGCGCCCGAGGGACCAATGTCGGCCACATCACCTCCTGACTCCTCCGGACGGGCAAAAGAACCAGCTTCAGTTCCATAAGTAAATAGGGGATCATAATGTTCCCTTGCTCTCCAGCCGCCTCAGCTCCTGCATCAGAAAGCAGATAGTAAGTCAGTGGGAACACACAAAAAGGCGTATTATATGGACGGGGTTAATCTTACCCAGACCCGGAGCAAATTCACCGCTAGTCGGTTCAGCAACCGACGGCTCAGCCGCTAATGGGGCAGCAGGAGGAATCGCTGTAGAGGGATAACCCTCTAAGACAATCGTAGGAGCTTGGCGGCGGGGCTTCTTCGCCAACGATTTCCTACGAGAGCTACCTTCCCGCTTTCTTTTGAAGTGGACTTCAGAATCCTCTTCCTCCACTTCTTCTACACAACGAGGGGGAGCCGTCCCCATCACACCAGAGCCAGTTGCAGGAGTCTTAGCCCCCGCTCCCACCTCGAAGCGAGGACTCTCGGCATCTGAGGCCTCGCTGTCTTCCACAGCAACAAACTCCTCTATACCTGGGGTGCGAACCCTTTTGCCTTCCCTTTTCTCAGAAGCCTTCCGTCTCAGCCGCTGAGAAATTAACTTCACACCAAAACTATTGACCTCGAATTCGAGAGGTGTGGAGTTGGAAGTGGCATACCACTGACAGAAGCACAGGGTCATTAGAAGATTGGACTCTTCAACGGCGTACGCAGCCGCGCCCCAGTACCGCCTGCAGTAAAGAATCGCCAAGCACGGGCCCCGTCAATAAGGCTCCCCATGAAGGCCAAATCTGGATTGGGGTGCCCACATACAGTGGTCATATCCAAACTGCCAAGCAAACCGACTTGGAACGTAGGGCTCCAAATAGCAGGTGTCCCGCTTCTATATAATAAATGTGAGGGCCGGATACTGACCAGCCACTCAAAAACTCCCCGGCTCAAGGAAGACCGCCCTTCCCCCGCATCTCGGAACTCCTCGTCGTATCCTGTACCCCGAATACGGGGAAAACAGCGGAATAGATCGTAAACGTCATATCGACGCACCAATTTACGGGCCTCAGCCACGTAAGTCTTCTGCCATGAACGCCCTTCGAATCGACGGAGGAGCGCCATTCGAACACCTTGCGGAGGGCCCTCTCCAGCTTCAATTAAAGAAGGACAATGTAAGGCGAACCACGCCATCAGATAAGTATAGGGCAGACCTATCCTAGGATTGGGTCCGTCACAAGGCAAAATGGCTCCCTTTCCACGCTTCGTTGCTGGTGGCCTGCAAAAAGCCTCCGTCAATGCACGAAGGCCTCTCTAGATACAGCACACCATGGCCGAGAGAAGTCCCAGAGGACGACCATGAACCAAACGAACAGCGGGCAGCAAAACATTCGGATGAACAACGTCACCCGAAGAAGACGGCACCACGCACCTCTTCAGCCAGACTGTTAAGAAACCAGCCAGAAGTGCCTTCCGGGACATCGGCCCACGTGCCTGATGATGGAAACTTCGAAGGACATCACCCTGCTCATAGGGACCATCATCTTCCTTCACAACTAGATCACCTTGGGAGTGCTTTTGCATCCGGTCAAAGATGTCTTCATCAGCAACTCCACAGTGAGCCGCTTCAGGAGTATTCTCCATATCCGGGAATAAATAATCTCCCAGCTCTTCAAGCTACAGGAGGTTCCCTTACTGCCCCATGCATACTGGAGCAGATGTACAAGTGGCACATCAACTCCCGGTAGGTCTCGAACAAGACCGGCTCCTGCTTCTCCAGAAGAGCCAATTCTGCCTCGCACGGGAAGTATTCTTCATAGGGAAGAGACCCGAAAGGCAAAGCAGAGATTTCCCACATCTCATGCAAGGCCATACCCGATTTGCCAACAAGGGTAAAGAAAGTCCCTAAAAGCACGTCACATTCATCTCAATGCTGTGGCAAGTCGCCCTGACGGCCTCATAGAGGTTCAGCCTCTCCAAATCTTCCTCGAAATGAGCAAGGATGTAGGTAGTCAAATCCGCCCACCACGTCTTCGGAGGGTGAATCCAGCTTGGAGCCCTGAAATCAGTGGCCAGGTAGTTCCCATTAACCTTGAAGAATTGGTTGCCGAATGTCAACGCCACTGCAGGATTTTCTCCCACTGGGATGTCTCGCGACACATTCCCAGGATGTAGACCCATTATGCAACGAGGAGGCCCCGCTCTTGCATAACCAGGGGACTGAAGCATCAATCTCCCTATGTGGACGGAGTCGGTATTTCGGCTCACATCCCATGCCATCTTCCGAGCCTGTGTCACACACTGGAAGGAAGACAGAGAGAAATGCCGCTTGTTGGATGGAAGGTAAAATTTCTCATTGTCCAACTGGAAGATCCATTGCCCTTCTCCTGCATGTAGTTGGTGATCAGGATCTGGCGCGGCGTCCCCAAACATGTAGTCAGGCTTCCTATAAGTCTGACGGTCAATGTCTTCAAGAGGAGCTGTGGTCAGGATACTCCTCGTGGTATATTGATCACCACTATGAATGAGCGTGTCTCGAACGATGGAGCTTCGCTCGCTAAACAGAGAAGCTTGCCCTTGAAATTGCAAGCTGATGTTGCCATCAACTCCGCTGGTCATCCCAAACAGATTGTTCAAGGGACCGGGAATGTAGTGCACTGCAAGAACAAAATGAACTATGATTAGTTCACCAGCCAAGCGAACATGAAGACATAAATTTCACCAAGGCATAGTTTCGCCCAGTGAGCAAAGCCGGCAAAGCGATAGCTTCAACAAAGCTTAATCTCGCGGACAAGTCTGCATTTTGCAGAAAATGCCCAAGTATTAACTTCGCTTAAGCAAGTGGTATAGCCCTAAAGGCTGACATCATCAAAAGGGCAATATGGTCAAAAATTATCATTAGTCCTTTGCAGCCATGATTGAGGGGACAGACCCATATCCTGTTGTTCAACAGGATGAAGACAGTCTAAGGGATAGCTTCGCCCAGAAGCTTAAAGAAGAACCCTTCAGTTCTTGAATTCCCGTTCGAGAAAATAAGGGAAATGCAGGGAATTGGATTCCCTAACAATATCAGATCATGCTCGATCCTTCTAGGTTCATCCAAAGATAGCCAAATATCGGCTTTAAAGGAGAGACGGCAGTCTCTAATCAAAAAGGGAAGATCCCTACTGGCGATTGGTCATTCGATGATCGGAGGAGGAGAAGGACCCTCCGCTGCAGAGGTTGCGATCTCTTTTCCCGCTCGTCTCTTGGGCGCCATTGAAGAACTATAGAAGTTCTTGAATTCTTGAAGAAGAAAGAAGAAGAAGGGTCAAGTGCTCTGAAAAATTCAAAGAGAAATGACGACTCTCTCTCTCTCTCAGCCCAATCGGGCTTTTGTAGGCCAAATAGCGCCTAAAACGACGCCTCGTAAACAGTACAGGCTGTCATTTCAAATTAATTTGAAACGTCGCCTAAAGCGCCTTCCCGAGAAGCGCTGATTCAGCCACTAAGGCTTAACCTCGCCAATGAGCCAAAGTGCGGACTTCGCACGAGTTCATCAAGAACTTCGCCAAAAAGATTGCTTTAGCCCACTAAAGGCACAGTTCGCCGATATGCCAGCATCGTGCGAAGCTCATTCAAAAAAGACCCTGTCCTTAACTCTGCACAAAGTTTAGCCCCGCTATGGCCAAATTCAAGATGAAAGCAAAGCAAAAATCAAATGAGTAGAGAATGAACTTTCATTGATCTAAAAGGAAAGTTACATTGATATTACATCAAGGTTGTGTTTCGTACAACAGATTCAGTTGCTCAGCAAGATCATTTACGCAAAAGGCACACAAGTGGTTTTATCTGCTTTCAAGCTAGACCAACTGGACATGAAAGGCCTTCCTCCTGCACAAGGCCGTAATCCTCCACATAATGGCAGATTTTGCCACCAGGAAGTTGGATCACCTTTGATGAAAATTGGCAATGTACTTATCGCCGCCAACACGATAGATCACCTATAATGAGAATTGGCAGTAATGTTAGTGATCTCACAGGTGTGACATCTGCTTTCCAGAAGTGGATCATCTTAGATAAGCGGCCATCAGCCTCACCTCAGAACGAATCATCTCAGATAAAAGGCTGCCAACAGCCTCTGGGACACACATCGGCTGCCCCAAGTTGTTCCTCCTGCTTAAAAGTAAAGCTTCAACTGGAGAAGCATAAGGCAACTTTTCGGTCTCTTTCATCAAGACATAAGATCGGCGAACATAACTTACTGCAATGCAAAATTGGAGCAAGTTAACAGTTAAACACAGAAGACACTGTAAAAGCACTAAAACGGAATTCTTGGGGGCGAAAAATTCTGATTTCAGTTAAAGCAAGTATAAGCCTCGCTCGCACAGCAGTGATGGGCTAGCTCAGCAAACGCCAAGTCCTAGCCTCGCCTATATGGCTAAGCCAGACTGATCCTATGGGACACAGTCTTAGCCTCACCTATATGGCAAGACTGGCTCAACCTTGAAGATACCAAGTCCCAAGTTTTGCCTGTGCAGCGGACTTAACATGCAATGATATTTCTGTGATCAAGTCAAAATGATAGCTTCGTTGGGAAGCTATGTCAAAATCCTTCTCTGCAGACCAGTCAATTGCAAGATGAAGAACAAGGAAAACTAATCCCTGAAGCAGCTGTCAAAGCTAAATTAAGGGAGATGAATTCCCTAAAATCGGTGAAGTCGTTGAATGATCAAGACTTACCGGTCCTTGGCCGGATAATGACCAGAGTGGGCATTCCCACCAGTTCAGAGATCTGAGTATCTCTCTCAAACCAAGAGAAGAAGAGAAGAGCAGACCACTTCTCTTCAGAGGACCTCAAGTGTCCTATTTATAGGCCTCATGGCCTGAGCACTGCCGCCTCAAGCGTGGAAGCACGAGCGCATTCAAGGCATTTACTGCACCTTGAGAAAAGGGACGGTTTCCCTTGGAACCGTGCAAAGAGAGAAACGTCCCCCTCATAAAGGCACTTATGGCGCCTTGAAAAAAGGGAATATCCTCCTTGAAAACGCGCGAGGGGAGAATATCTCCCTCAATCATTTCGAGAGAAGAAGTAATCCTTCTCGTGATTAACCCACATCAGTTGGCCTCGGGAAAGCGACAGATGCTCCAGTGCGAACTTATTTTTGGAAGCTCGGATGCGAAGCCACTCAGAGTCGCGAACCTATACAATTCTTCGGCGAATCTACATCTCAAAGCAGGATTCAAAGCGAAGCTAAACTCAACCATCATGGCGATGTTCATACTCCACACACCACCGATCAAAGCAATTCAAAGTGTTTCAAAGTCTGAGCCATTGCAGACTTTCGAAAACTTTGAAGGGGGTCTTGTTGACACTTAAAAAAGACAAGATTCTTATTGGTCCGAACAATGTCTAAACTTGTTGACATTTACAAAAGACAAGTGACAGACGAGCTGAAGACCAGTTTTCACCCATCACCGAGGGACAAGGGAGCAACTTGGACTCCACTGATACAGCAAGCAGACAGTGAACCGGATTGTTTCTAAACAGACCTCAGCAGGTCTAAGATGCTAGCACTTAGCATTACATGAGCCCAAAGGGATAGCCTCGCCTGAGAGGCTAATATCACTCGACTCGCCTCGAAGCCATCCAAAGCCTCGCCAGGAAGCTAACTCGCAACTTTGCCACAGAGGACTTCCAGCTCCGCCAAAAGGTTTCTTTCGGACTTCGCCAGAAGTAGCCTCTAGCTCCGCTACGAGCTCAATGCGGGCAGCTCCGTCATTGGTCTGCTATGGTCAACCTTTGACCAATCAAATCTCCGGATGAGATCAGATCTAATCAGATCCAATCCAATTAAGATCAAATTTGAGATCAAATTTGGCAGTTGATTGCCATAATCTCTTGACTCTCCTAAAACGAGTAAGAAGATCAGGGAAAATCCTCCAACGATATGGAAAGGATCAAGAAGATCAACCGACCTGCCAATTCTAGCTTCGCAGAAGTTGATCTTAGCCTCACAGCAAGGCTACTTTCCGGATTCAAACAGATTCGATTCAATCTGTTTCTATATTTTCAAGGGACGATTATACCCTTGCTCTCCCTATAAATAGCCCACCAGGGGCACAAGGGAAGGGGGACCGAAAACGAAAGGAGAGACGCAAGAGAGAAGACTCCACAAGCAGAGACTTCTTCAAAAAGCACCGTGCCCTCTCGAATTCAGAGATCTTTTAGAGAATTGCTTTCTCTATCCAGGGTGTTGATACCCTAGCATCGTCCTTCTTCTCACGGAATCTCCGGAACCAGGCGAGAAGGGATTCCTAATTGAAGACGACTTTGAGAAGCAGCAAGAGGGTTCTACCAACCTTCTATTCTCTGATTCCCGGAACCAGGCGAGAAGGGAATCTCATCGCTCGCATCGTCAGAGGAACAAAGTGGTCGCGCGCTGACCAGACTCCTATTGGCACACTTCTCCAGAATCTCTGAGGAGATCTACTTGTAATCTTTTTAAGAATACTTGTAATTTAGCTCCTCAAACTCTTTTTTGTAAGTTTTCCCCTTTTGCAAACACAATGGAAAATAAAAACCAATGCAAATTTTCTCACTCACACAATCTTGAGCTTCCAATCTCTACTCTAGACTATAGGATTGTTTTTGATGAGAATTTGTGATCTAGAAGAGACAACCATTTTCTTGTATTGTTGAAGATGTTGAGGTTGGGGCCTTGGTAGAGTTTGCGGGCTTGAGTTACTCCGAATCTTACGAGATCGAGCGTTGGTTGTAAGAGAGTCAAGAATAGTGAAAATCATTCACTGTGGTGAAGGCGAGGACCTAGAGCAAGTGACTCGAACATCGAAACATATGTTAGTATTTGTATTTGAAATTTTCTCTTTAACTTAACTCTCTCTTTACTTGTGCTAATACTTGCATATTGATATACATATTATGATTAGCTTGTTTTATTTCCACATTGAATTTCTTTTTGATTTGCCATTAGTGTTAGCCATCACCTATTCACCCCTCTAAGTGATTTTAATTGGTATCAGACCTTGGCTTTCTTGTTATAGGCTTAACATTCTAGAGTAAAAGATTCATTATGTTCTTGTTACTCTATTTGCTAACACACTATTATGGCATTACATGATTTCTCTAGCATCAAGTCCCCACCAAAATTTAATGGTCTTAACTTTTCTATTTGGAAGTAAAGATGACTTTGTTCCTAAAGTCCTTAGGTTTTAGAGTAGCCTAGGATGTGACCAAAGAATATGTTGAAACTCATGGTGATGAAGAAACTTGGTCTGAATCCACTACTAAGGACTATGAGGCCAATGCTAGGGCACAATATGCACTCACACTAGCTTTGAATGATGATGATTTGTCATGATCCATGAATTGCAAGCATACATATGAAGTGTGGAATGATTTAATTATTAACTATGAGGATACATCTCAAGTTAAAAGATTAAAAATGGTATACTTCATTCATAATATAAAAACTTCTATATGAATGAAAGTGAATCCATTGATGAGACGTCAACTCGCTTTACCAAGATCACTAACGGTCTCTCTTTCTTAGGTGACACCATCGATAATGATCAAAAGATAAGGAAGGTGATAAGAGCTTTACCCAAGTCTTGTAAAGTGAAAGCAACCACCCTCAAAGAGCTCAATGATAGGGAGGAGATGGACTTCTCTGTCTTCATCAAAAATCTCAAGACCTATGAGATGAAAATAAAGATTCAAGAAGAAAGAGAACCTCCAAAGAAGAAGACTATTGCATTTAGAGCCACGCCATCCATATCAGAGGATGATGATTCTATGGATGATGAAGAAGAATGTAATACCCGTTCCCGAATACGTACTTTGTTACGTATTCAGTCTTTCGATCGTGTTTTCCAAATTACTTCCTGTATTCGACCGATTTCAGTTCCAAATGTCATTTTCCTATACCTTGGATTTTACGTGATTTTCTGGAATTTTCCTGAAATTAATTAAATATTTTCAAAACCGGTGTCGACCAGTGCCGCTGACCGATTCCAGGATTTTTAACTCACAAACAGTTAGGAATTTCTAGATGGTCCTTTAGGCATTATTCCTTAGAATCATATTTTCAACCTACACTCTTTTTCTGGAGATTTTACGAATTTATGAAAATTCCAACGGAGTCGGTAAATAACTGATTCCGGGATTTTTAGTTTTAAAACCATAAACTATTTCTTCAAACGAATTGCACCATGAGCCTTCAAATCTTATTCTTGATTTTTGGTAAAATTTTCGGGTCATTCCGAAATACTTGAATTTTGGACATTTTTTCAATAATTGCAAATTCCATTTTCCACCTCATGTGCCACCTCAATTCCCACTCACCTTCCCACCTAACCCCACTCACTCTCTCTCTCTCCCATGGCCGCCAAGTGGCCAAGGAGAGGACACTCACCTCACCCCCTTTTACACAAAACCCCCCTCTCAATTGCATTATTACACCTCCTTCACAAAATCCCCATCTTATATATAGCTTTTCATTTGCAATTTACCTTTTTTCTCCTTCACTTCAAGCAAAAGAGAAAACTCTCTCCCAAACCCTCTTCTTCTCAAACTGAACCCTAGCTCCAAGAACACTTCAAGACCTTTCCCTCCAGCCCAAGCAACTGAATTGAAGCTTGGATCGTGGCTCACTTCGTCGCCAAGGATCTCATAGGTGCCTTTGACGACTACCCGCTTCCCGGACTCGTAGAGCTTCGATCTAACGATTCCAAGTGAGTATTTCACTCACCAAGACTTGAATTAGCCCTAGAACACTTGTATCTACACTCCTTGTACACCTAGGTCACCAAAAAACCATGATTTGGACCATCAAACACACTTCCAGAAAATCTGTTCTGTCACTGTTTTTCCCAGTATTAGTCGACTTACCCTAGAAGCTAGTCGACTAGAACACTTAGCTGAAACTTAGTTTGTCTGGAAAACACAGTATTAGTCGACTTACCCCAAATATCAGTCGACTAATCTTTCCTGGACATAAATCTCAACTCTGTGGAAATCACTATTAGTCGACTCCTGAATCCCCCTAGTCGACTAATCCTCCCTGGACCAGAAATCCAACTTTCGGCATCAACAAACTTAGTCGACTTAAGTATCCATTAGTCGACTAATAGTTCCCTGTTAGTCGACTACCCTTACAACCCTAGTCGACTAACTTTCCCTGAAACAAAATTCCAACTCTCTGTATCCCTGTTTTAGTCGACTAACCCAGACTGTTAGTCGACTAGAGACCCCTATTAGTCGACTAACCCTTACCCCTAGTCGACTAATTCTGACTGTGTGTCATAGTTAATTTCTGTTCTGAATTTGGTTCTTATACTTGTTACATGTGTATTATATCTTGCTTGTTCATGCTTCAATACTGGCTCTACATGACCTATTACTGGATGGATGTATCTTTTGTTATCTCATGACTTATTATTGCATATACTCGTTTCATGACATGTTAAATAGTAAACATCACCACTTATCATGCCATCTCTTAAAACTAAGCATGATACACTTGACTTTTACATAAAAAGCACCAACTTACATATGGGTCGGGGGAAATATGCGGATATCGATACGTGTTCGTGTTTACAGTGGCATTAGGTATATTGTACAATCATATTCCGGTCTAACCTGCGGTACACCAGGGGACCGAGGGGAGTGCTTGCTCCCTATTCCTGAATCAGTCATGACTAAGGGCATACATAAGACCCTCCTGAATAGCCTAGCGGCTGGCTTCCGTCACCAAGCAACGGAACAATCCTGGACCGTTATCCCGGGCATGTACGGGGTCCACTGTAAACATAGTTCGTCGATACCCCCGCTGTTTCCAATAACAACCTTGAGTTACTAGGATATGGATCTATGTGTGCTGGGACGCTGGGTCACATAGCTAGATATCACAGTAAAGCAAGTAATAATAATAATAGACCATAGCTATGCATTCATTTCATGCTGACTTCAGTTCTATACGTTTTCCCTACTTGTTGATTTACATTCGTTATACTGTTCCGGTTTTCCTTATTCATGTACCTTAGCCACTTGGCTGTATTTGTTATTGTTATATGTCTTGATCCCTTGGATTTGCACATTCAGATTCCGAGGCTTGGGTCGAAGTGGAGCCATCCACCGAAGATCAGGCTTTCTTTAGCGAGCAGGCAGATTAGCTCCGGTCCTCGTGCCAGACTCTCTCCTTTTGACTCACGAGATCCTCTTTCTACTTGTGAGCTTTTTGTATACATATTGTATATATTCTTTTGGACTTGGTTATGATGTAATGCACACGTCATGTGTAATACTTTATAATATCCTGTGATAACTTTGTATGTGTACTTCTTGTGTTGGCATATGTATAGATACCACGCTTTGTCGTGTACTCTGTTTCTTGTTGTACTTTTTGCTTAGCGTATATACGCGTAGGGCAATTTCTGGCCTACGTATATACGTCGCAGTGACGTCCCCGTATCTGTGGAATCGGGGCGTTACAGGTTGGTATCAGAGCCTAGGCTCTCACACCTAAAGTACAATCAAGCAGCAAATTAACAATTTGCTGGTGCCAACTACAATGTACAAAGTTATCTAGTCCTTCTTGATTCCTTCTTGATTCCATCCCTTGTGTCCTAAACTCCTTCCGTTTTTCCAATTCCAGTTGTCTTTTACCAATCGGTATGGAGAGGAGGACGGGACGTAACAACTCTGGGCAAGCCTCGAATGGACCCACTGGAGACCATGTGGATATTCTGAGAGTCATTCAGACTATGATGGAGAACCAGCAGCAGCAGACGGAGCTCCTCCGGCAGGAATTGGCAGCTCCCAAGGAGCAGAGGCCCGGAAATGTATCGGACTTCAGGCGACTGCAACCAGCCATCTTCACGGGAGAAGAGAAACCCTTAGATGCTGAGCAGTGGTTGACAGACACCACTGATTTGCTGAATGCGGCCAGAGTACCGAAGGAGAACCAAGTGGAGGTCGCCAAGATACAGCTGAAGGACATAGCCAGAACTTGGTGGCTAGCTGAGGAGGCCAGATTGGAGAAACCTGTCACCTGGGACACGTTCTCCAAGAGTTTTTATAGCAGGTTCTTCCCTGTCACTGCTCAGAAGGACATGGAAGAGCAGTTCATCAGGCTTCAGCAAGGGAGCAAGTCCGTGGACGAGTATGCTGCAGAGTTTCTTAGATTGAGCCGCTTTGCCCCGTACATGGTAAGGACGAGGAGAAGCGGGCGAGTAGGTTCCAGCAGGGCTTGCAGATGGACATTCAGATGTTCCTAATGCCCCAGCAGCTGAAGACTTATTCTGAGGTTCTTACCATAGCTCGGGAAGTGGAGCGTGGGTTGGAGAAGAAGCAGGAGGATCAGATGAGGAACCAGGCCATGAAGAGGCCGTTTCCACCAATGGGGAGAGGAGGCCCATTCAGAGCAGCGAAGGTGCAGATGAGGCAGCAATTCAGACCAGCTCCTTACCAGGCGGGCCAACCATCGGCCTTCTGCAGTTATTGTCAGAAGCCGGGCCACATTCGTCAGTATTGCCGTAGGGCAAATGGATTGTGTTTGGTGTGTGGATCCAGGGATCATTCCATAGAAGCCTGTCCGCACAGAAGGATGGGGATAGCCGGCCAAGCCGTGCCAGCACTTCAGGGACCGGTTGGACAGAGAGCACTTCCAGGACCACCGGGGCAGAGGAATCAGGGACCAGTGATGAGGAGAGCTCTTCCCCTCCTCCACAGCATGTTGTTCGCCCAGTCCAGAGGGGAGCTAGGACAGCAGCAGGGCGTGGAAGAGGTCAAGCCTACAACTTGACGGAGGTGGAAGCTGAGACTTCTGAGGAGGTGATAACAGGTAATATCAGGGTGCATTCTCAACCTGTTTTAGCCCTCTTCGATTCCGGTGCTTCGCATTGTTTTATCTCAGATCATTTTGTGGCATTGCATTCTATACCTGTTAAAGTGTTAGACCATAAATGGGAGATTAGTACCGGGAATGGAGTAGTCATGTCTTCTAGGGTTTGTGCTGATTGTCCAGTGGAACTTTGTGATAAGACCTTGGCCATAGATATGCTCGTGCTAGACACCAAAGGGTACGACGTAATCTTAGGCATGACCTGGCTCAGTCAGTACCATGCAGTTATTGACTGTAGGGAGAAGAAGATTATTTTCAGGATTCCCCGTCAACCGGAATTTCAATTTTGTGGTGAGGTGAAGTCTACCAAGAGAAAGACTCGGTTGACTACTTCAGAGGTTCAGAAAGGAGTACCGGTGTGGGATGAATTTCCAGGAGTGTTTGCTGAGATCTCAGGACTGCCACCAAAAAGGGTGATCGAGTTCTCAATTGATACTTTGCCTGGGACAGCTCCTATATCTAAGGCTCCGTACAGGATGGCACCGACGGAGCTAGAGATTCTGAAGAAGCAGCTGCAGGAGTACTCTGATAAGGATTGATTCGGCCAAGTGCTTCGCCATGGGGTGCTCCAGTGCTATTGGCGAACAAGAAGGATGGTGGTAAGAGACTTTGTATTGATTACAGGGAATTGAACAAGGTTACCATCAAGAACAAGTATCCCTTGCCAAGGATTGATGATTTGTTTGATCAGCTTCATGGAGCCCGGTATTCTCTAAATTGGATTTGCAGTCGGGGTACCATCAGCTAAGGATGAAGACAGAGGATATCCCGAAGACGGCATTCAGGACCCGTTATGGCCACTATGAATTCCTAGTTATGCCTTTCGGAGTCACCAATGCCCCTGCAGTTTTCATGGATTTGATGAACCGAGTGTTCTCGCCCTACTTGGATCAGTTCGTTGTTGTTTTCATTGATGACATCTTGATCTATTCCAGGAACAACAAGGAGCATGCGGAACACTTGAGGATTGTGTTGCAGACCCTCCAGCAGGAGCAGCTTCATGCAAAGAGGAGCAAGTGTGACTTCTGGTTGGACAGTATAGCCTTCCTTGGGCACATTGTTTCAGCAGAAGGAATCTCGGTGGATCCCAGCAAAGTCCAAGCAGTGAAGAATTGGCCTATTCCGGAGACGGTGACTGAGATTAAGAGTTTTCTTGGGCTAGCCGGATATTACAGGCGCTTTGTCCAGGATTTCTCTAGGATTGCAGCTCCATTGACCAAGCTCACCCGGAAAGGAGAGAGGTACATTTGGACTGGGGAATGTACTGCAGCATTTGAGCAGTTGAAGCAGAGGCTCATTTCATCTCCGATCTTGAAGACTCCCTCAGGGAGAGGAGGGATGGTCATATTCAGTGATGCATCAGGGAAAGGCCTGGGGTGTGTGCTTATGCAACATGATCATGTTATAGCATATGCATCTAGGCAACTGAAGACTCATGAGCGGAATTACCCAACTCATGACTTGGAGCTAGCAGCTGTGATATTTGCTTTGAAGATTTGGAGGCATTATCTTCTGGGAGATAAGGTGTTGATATACACGGATCACAAGAGCCTCAAGTATATTTTCTCACAGAAGGAGTTGAACATGAGGCAGAGGCGGTGGCTGGAGCTGATGGCGGACTATGATATTGACTTGCAATACCATCCAGGCAAGGTCAATACAGTACCGGATGCACTGAGCAGGATGCCAGAGAATAGGGTGCTTGTCCAAATCACTCAGCAGAAGGAGTTGATTCAGGACATTATCAGATTGGACTTGATGTTGGTTCGAGGAGCTGAGGAGGCAGGATAGCTCATGGCTTTGCAGATTCAGTCAACATTAATAGATGAGATCAAGGAAGCTCAGAAGGAAGACCCCAGATTGCAGCAGTTCCGAGCTCAGGTAGAGGCAGGATTGAGGACTGATATCAGTATTCGTCCGGATGGTGCCTTATATTTTGGTAGCAGACTTTGTGTTCCCCAAGGAGAGGTTCGGCAGAAGATTTTGGCAGAGGCTCACAGTTCAGCATATTCCATACACCCGGGGGGAACAAGATGTATCAGGATATGAAGAAGCAGTTTTGGTGGAACGCTATGAAGAGGGAGATAGCCCAGTTTGTTGCCAAGTGCTTGGTTTGTCAACAGATAAAGATTGAGCATCAGAGGACGGCGGGACTTCTACAACCTTTACCGATTCCCGAGTGGAAGTGGGAGCACATTACCATGGATTTTGTTACGGCATTGCCTCGAAGTCCTAAAGGTAATAATGCTGTGTGGATAATCATTGACCGTCTCACCAAGTCAGCTCACTTTATACCATTCAGGGTGGGACAGTCAACAGAGGTTCTGGCAGACAAGTACTTGAAGGAGATAGTTCGTCTACATGGAGTTCCTGTTAGTATTGTATCAGACCGAGACACCAGATTCAGATCTCATTTCTGGGAGAGTCTCCAAGAAAGTCTAGGGACTCGTCTGAAATTCAGTACATCATATCATCCTCAGACAGACGGACAATCTGAGAGGACTATCCAGATTCTTGAGGATATGTTGAGGGCCTGCATGATTGAATTCCAGGGATCATGGGAAGACCATCTTCACTTGGCGGAGTTTTCTTATAATAACAGTTATCAAGCAAGTATCAAGATGGCACCATTTGAAGCATTGTATGGGCGGAAGTGTAGGTCTCCGATTTGTTGGGATGAAGTCGGTGAGAGAAGACTTTTGGGGCCAGAGATTCTGATTCAGACAACAGACAAGGTCAGGATTATCAGAGATCACCTCAGGGCAGCGCAGAGTCGGCAGAAGAGTTGGGCTGACACACTGAGAAGGCCATTGGAATTCCAGACAGGAGATCATGTATTCCTGAAGATATCACCTACCAAAGGAGTAATCCGGTTCGGTACGCGTGGAAAACTTAGTCCAAGATATATCGGCCCATTCGAGATTTTGGATCGAGTGGGAGAGGTGTCTTACAGGTTGGCGTTACCGCCATCTTTGGACGGAGTTCACGATGTATTCCACGTGTCACAGCTGAGGAAGTATGTGAAAGATGACAGTCATATTCTGGATCATTCCGAGCTGGAACTACAACCGGACTTGTCATATCAAGAGCAGCCGATGGCTATTTTGGACAGGAGTGTCAAGGCACTGAAGAACAGAGCTATACCATTGGTGTTGGCGTCTTGGAACAGACATGTCCCAGGAGAGGCCACGTGGGAACGAGAGGATGTCATCCGTGAGCGTTACCCTCATCTCTTCACAACTTGATTGGTAAGACTCTTCCTTCTTATTCCTATTCTTGTTCTTATCCTTATTCATATCTACCGTTATCTTCCTTCTTGTCCTTACTTATCTGTTCCTTTTCACTTTACGAAATTTCGAGGACGAAATTTTTGTAAGGTGGGTAGATTGTAATACCCCGTTCCCGGAATACGTACTTTGTTACGTATTCAGTCTTTCGATCGTGTTTTCCAAATTACTTCCTGTATTCGACCGATTTCAGTTCAAATGTCATTTTCCTATACCTTGGATTTTATGTGATTTTCTGGAATTTTCCTGAAATTAATTAAATATTTTCAAAACCGGTGTCGGCCAGTGCCGCTGACCGATTCCAAGATTTTTAACTCACAAACAGTTAGGAATTTCTAGATGGTCCTTTAGGCATTATTCCTTAGAATCATATTTTCAACCTACACTCTTTTTCTGGAGATTTTACGAATTTATGAAAATTCCAACAGAGTCGGTAAATAACTGATTCCGGGATTTTTAGTTTTAAAACCATAAACTATTTCTTCAAACGAATTGCACCATGAGCCTTCAAATCTTATTCTTGATTTTTGGTAAAATTTTCGGGTCATTCCGAAATACTTGAATTTGGACATTTTTTCAATAATTGCAAATTCCATTTTCCACCTCATGTGCCACCTCAATTCCCACTCACCTTCCCACCTAACCCCACTCACTCTCTCTCTCTCCCATGGCCGGCCAAGTGGCCAAGGAGAGGACACTCACCTCACCCCCTTTTTACACAAAACCCCCCTCTCAATTGCATTATTACACCTCCTTCACAAAATCCCCATCTTATATATAGCTTTTCATTTGCAATTTACCTTTTTTCTCCTTCACTTCAAGCAAAAGAGAAAACTCTCTCCCAAACCCTCTTCTTCTCAAACTGAACCCTAGCTCCAAGAACACTTCAAGACCTTTCCCTCCAGCCCAAGCAACTGAATTGAAGCTTGGATCGTGGCTCACTTCGTCGCCAAGGATCTCATAGGTGCCTTTGACGACTACCCGCTTCCCGGACTCGTAGAGCTTCGATCTAACGATTCCAAGTGAGTATTTCACTCACCAAGACTTGAATTAGCCCTAGAACACTTGTATCTACACTCCTTGTACACCTAGGTCACCAAAAAACCATGATTTGGACCATCAAACACACTTCCAGAAAATCTGTTCTGTCACTGTTTTTCCCAGTATTAGTCGACTTACCCTAGAAGCTAGTCGACTAGAACACTTAGCTGAAACTTAGTTTGTCTGGAAAACACAGTATTAGTCGACTTACCCCAAATATCAGTCGACTAATCTTTCCTGGACATAAATCTCAACTCTCTGGAAATCACTATTAGTCGACTCCTGAATCCCCCTAGTCGACTAATCCTCCCTGGACCAGAAATCCAACTTTCGGCATCAACAAACTTAGTCGACTTAAGTATCCATTAGTCGACTAATAGTTCCCTGTTAGTCGACTACCCTTACAACCCTAGTCGACTAACTTTCCCTGAAACAAAATTCCAACTCTCTGTATCCCTGTTTTAGTCGACTAACTCAGACTGTTAGTCGACTAGAGACCCCTATTAGTCGACTAACCCTTACCCCTAGTCGACTAATTCTGACTGTGTGTCATAGTTAATTTCTGTTCTGAATTTGGTTCTTATACTTGTTACATGTGTATTATATCTTGCTTGTTCATGCTTCAATACTGGCTCTACATGACCTATTACTGGATGGATGTATCTTTTGTTATCTCATGACTTATTATTGCATATACTCGTTTCATGACATGTTAAATAGTAAACATCACCACTTATCATGCCATCTCTTAAAACTAAGCATGATACACTTGACTTTTACATAAAAAGCACCAACTTACATATGGGTCGGGGGAAATATGCGGATATCGATACGTGTTCGTGTTTACAGTGGCATTAGGTATATTGTACAATCATATTCCGGTCTAACCTGCGGTACACCAGGGGACCGAGGGGAGTGCTTGCTCCCTATTCCTGAATCAGTCATGACTAAGGGCATACATAAGACCCTCCTGAATAGCCTAGCGGCTGGCTTCCGTCACCAAGCAACGGAACAATCCTGGACCGTTATCCCGGGCATGTACGGGGTCCACTGTAAACATAGTTCGTCGATACCCCCGCTGTTTCCAATAACAACCTTGAGTTACTAGGATATGGATCTATGTGTGCTGGGACGCTGGGTCACATAGCTAGATATCACAGTAAAGTAAGTAATAATAATAATAGACCATAGCTATGCATTCATTTCATGCTGACTTCAGTTCTATACGTTTTCCCTACTTGTTGATTTACATTCGTTATACTATTCCGGTTTTCCTTATTCATGTACCTTAGCCACTTGGCTGTATTTGTTATTGTTATATGTCTTGATCCCTTGGATTTGCACATTCAGATTCCGAGGCTTGGGTCGAAGTGGAGCCATCCACCGAAGATCAGGCTTTCTTTAGCGAGCAGGCAGATTAGCTCCGGTCCTCGTGCCAGACTCTCTCCTTTTGACTCACGAGATCCTCTTTCTACTTGTGAGCTTTTTGTATACATATTGTATATATTCTTTTGGACTTGGTTATGATGTAATGCACACGTCATGTGTAATACTTTATAATATCCTGTGATAACTTTGTATGTGTACTTCTTGTGTTGGCATATGTATAGATACCACGCTTTGTCGTGTACTCTGTTTCTTGTTGTACTTTTTGCTTAGCGTATATACGCGTAGGGCAATTTCTGGCCTACGTATATACGTCGCAGTGACGTCCCCGTATCTGTGGAATCGGGGCGTTACAAAGAAGACGAGTTTTCTATGCTCGTTTAAAAAGTGAAAAAAAGTTCTACAAGAAGGAAAGAAAGTGCAACTTTCGGAGATTAAGAATGCAAGGACAAGGTGACTGAAGAAAAGAGGATATAGGGTCATGCTATAATTGCAAGAAATCGGGACATCTGATCGTGGATTGCCTGTCTTTTAAAGCAACCTCCTCTAAGAAGCTACACAAGAAGAAAGTTATAGTAGCCACTTGGATGACTGAAGAAGAAGGAGATAAATGTTTTGGATGAGACTTTGAAGAAGTGTGCTTTTGATATGAAGAAGATTGATTTTATGTTTGAAAGGGAAAACCCAAGGGAAACATACACCACAAGCATACACCGGGCATGTACACAAGCACAACACACACACATCCTTATATGTAAGGCAAGGTGTATACTTGTATACATTGTGACCGTAAAGGCCATCTTGCGTAAATATTATTATAGTAGATTGAATTTAAAAAATAACAATGTTTGGATATGTAGGAATACTAAGCCCGAAGGACCCAAAAAGATATGGGTACTAAAAAACACATCGATTTTAAATGATGTAGATGTGTCCTCCTTCCTAACTTAGAGAGAGGTAGTGCCTTGTTGGTTTGTGCATTTGCGATGGAAATGACAAATCTATTTGGTGCTTCGCTATCAAGGAGACAAGGTGGAGACACCGCCTTTGTGAAAGTGAAGACTGCTATATAAAATCACATCGATGACATTTCTATCCACTCAAAATTTTCTTTTTTTTGTCTATATACCATGTGATAGTCTAGACTTATTAATATAATCCTATTGCTTCACTATGATCCACGTTTACATGCTAGTTTGAATAGACACTTTGATGATTGTTTGTTAAGCACAATAATTCAAGAAAGCAATTAAGCACCTCAACTCATTATCTAGAGAAATTATGAAGAGAAGTTCAGAGCCCGTCAAGGGTGTAAAACTTTGTTTCTTGAAAATTATTTCTAATACATGTTTATAAATAGATGTTTATATTATTATTTTGAATTCATGAGATTTTAATGTGATTTATGCTAAAACTTTTATGAGTTTATCATGAATATACTTTGATTGATAGTTCATGATATATTTGCTAAAAATTTATTTTTTTAATGATGATTTTAGATTTATGCAAAACCCTTTGATATGAATAGTATATTTTTAAATAAGAATATTCATGAAAATAATTTCTTTTGAACATAAAATTTAATGGTATATGTACAAATGATTTGTTACATGATTTTCCATGTTTAAGTTTAATTTTAAGATTTATTTTAAGGAAAACCAAAGTCTTTTAATATTTAAAATATTTTTTTTTGTACTGCCTCGATTGACTGCCCAGTCGACCGTGGGACTGAGAGAATATAGAACTCTCTGTAACCCTATATCAGTCGATTGGCCGGCCAACCAAAAAAGTTTATAGGAGTTTCTATTTCTTCTTTTTGGTCAACCGGTGGTGTGTAAAATCAGCAGATGCCTTGGTCAGCTGACCACCCAGTTGATCAGAAGTCAAAAATAGTCTATATTAACTATTTTACAAACTCTAGATCCCCAAATTTTTACTCTCTTATCTACTTGCTGCTGATTCTCTCTTTACCCGACTTTCACATCTCTCAAAATCTAGCCACTAAATCTCAAGATTTCTCAAATATTACAAGGAATTTTCATCTTGTGGAGGAATTCTTCAACTATTATGGTAAAATTTTTCTATTTCACTCTCTTTTCAAGTTTTTCAATTTCTTTTTTTCAATCTCAATTTTTCTTCCAAACATATTATTCCTATAGTTGTTTCATCATGTCTTCCAAAAGAGCTAAGACAGAGAAACTTGATAAATCTAAGAAAATTGATACTATGGGCCTGTTTGTTTCCCCGCAAAACGCCGCAAAACCGCAAGTCGTAAAACTCTTTTCCATTTTCAGCTGTTTGTTTCGTTGCAAAACATTTCGCAAAATACAACTCTCATTTCCCACTTGCAGTTGCTACAGTTAAATTTGTGGTCATATAAATCTCACTTTTACACTCAAATTTTCCCACTTGCAACTGCTACAGTTAATTTTGTGGTCATGTAAATTCTACTTGTAATACATTCGTGGTGCCAAAGCAGTTACTTGATAATCAATATATAATTTAATATTATTAAATATTTAATATATTTAATATTTTTAATAGTGTTTAATTTCTTACCGAATTATTTTATACTGGTATTTTTTAGTTTTTTATTATTTTTAAGATTGTTTTAATATTTACTATTTTATTAATTTAATTTAATATATAATTTAATATTGTCATTTAATACTTTATTATTTATTAATATTTACACCAATTTTCTTAATATTTTTTTTAATTTAATATTTTATTAATATAACAATAATGTGTTTTAATATAAAATTATTATATATTTAATTTATTTATTTCTTAATATAAATAATTTTATTAATATTATAATATACTTTAAAATTATATTAATATTTTATTATGTTAATATTGTAATAATTCATTATAATAATATCATAATAATATTTCATTATTAAATTTATAATTATATTTTACTTTGTTAATTTTATATTTTTATAATATTACGATATTATTATCATAAAATTTAATATTATAATAATCTTAAGTATTTTATAATATTATAATATTATAACTATATTTTATTAATTTTCTTAAGATTTTTTTAATATTTATGTTTTATTAGTATCCTTAAAATTTTATTCAGTTTCTTTAGATTTTCTTAAAATTTTATAATTACTTATTTAGTTAATATTGTAGTAATATTTTACTAATTTTACTAATATTTTATTAATATTATTGTTATAAATAAAATATTAAGATTATTAATTTTTTATCTCAAATTTATTAATACAATTTAATTTGTAATAGTAGATTTAATTTAATAGTATTTATAATATTTAAATTACTACTACAGTTAATTTTGTGGTCAACTTTTCCACTTACACTTTTACATTACCAACCAAATACCGTAAAACACAATATACTTTATCATTTACACTTTCACTTTATCAACCAAACACCGTAAAACACAATATACTTTTCCATTTACACTCCACTTTATAAACCAAACACCGTAAAACACAATATATTTTCTCTGCTACAGTTCATTTTTTCCATTCTCATTTTACGACTTACGACTTGCGACGTTTTGCAACGAAACAAACAGGCCTTATATCTAAACCCTCTAATCCTTGACCCTTTATTTCTAAGAATGCTATGTATAAATCCCATGCTTTGTAAGAAGCAGATCATCTCAGGTAGATTTGTTGTTATTAATGATTTTGAATATCTCCATCTAGATGAAATCCTAAGGGCAAATCAACTTGAATATTTCATCACTATCATAGACCAAGTTTACCCCAAAGTGGTGGCCATGTTATATTCCAACTTAACTTGAAAATGATTGTAAATCACCTAGAGGGGGGGGGGGTGAATAGGTGATGGCTAATCTAATGGTCACTTAATGATGAATGATGCAAATAATGCGGAAGCTAAAAATAATTATGACCAAATTAAATCTTTTACACTAAACACCACGTATAACCAAGAGTGTTGCCGAATTCCCCGTGAAGGACTCTGGACAAACTCCTCTAGATTTCCCTTGAATGGGTTGAGGTGCCGCGTTGGCTCTCTTGGTTGAATACAAGTGTTAGACAACAATCCCAAGTAAGTATATCAATTTAAGCACAATGTATATCAAGCATGTAAATGAATCACAATAATAGCATGCAAGATATAAAAGAGACAAAGAGAGAGAGAGAGTGAGCAATCGCAAACACAAGGGTATGTTTCGAGGTTCGAGCACACTTGCTCTACATCCCCGCCTTCGACACACAAAAAGGATTTCCACTATGCAAGATCCCACTGGATCTCTCCTCGGTGCCGCAACACCTACAAGCCCTCGGACTCTCTAGTCCCGTACACACCGCAAGCCCACCGGCTCGCCGAGGCCGCACCTCAATTAACAAGAGTTCGCACCCGAACCCTAAACAACCGAGTCCACACTTGGACCCTAAACAATGGCGAGCACACTTGCCCGTCTCTTCAAAGAACAAAGATGAAATCTTTGGTGATCTACAATACTTTGATCACCAATTACAAACTCTCACAACACAATCCTATGGATAGATAAGGCAATGGATAGCTCAAGTGATTGTGAGAAAAACAAGGAAGAGAATGGTGGTGAAAAACTCAAAGACTTTCTTTTAACACTCTTGATAAAAACTTCCCTTTAGATAGGAAATATTTGCACTCTATTTTGTGGAGAAAAACCTTTAAAAAGTCTGGGAAAAACTGGCTCTAAGAGACTCCAAAATCTTGTATCAAAACAATGACAAGACCCCCAAATTTATAGACCAGAAAAATATAGCCGTTGGGATCTGTCAGTACTGCCGGTCGACCGTTCAACAGTACACACAGGCGTGCACGTCTGTGCACGTCGGTCGACTGGCCCGGTCGACCGACTTCAGGACTAGTCGACTATAAAGGTAGGCAAGTCGACTAGTTGAAGCCTGAAAACAATTTTCTGGGATATAAAACATGGTCTTTTTAACTTAAATAAAATCCCATAAAATACATAAAAATCTACAAAAATAGTTTTAACCAATATACTTGATAAACAAACATGCTTGCACAAAATCAAGGCATGTTATAAAAGTTTGGACTATTTTTGTAATATGAAAATATTTGGCTCAAGATAAAAAATGTTTTTCCAAAACAATATTTTTCAAAACATATTTTTTAAAATCTTCATCAAATACAAAAACAAGATATACTTTTAGAGCATAGTGTGTATGGATATGATCCACTACACAATCATAATGAAATATCTATGTTTTTGTCATAAAGCTCTAAACTTGGTTTTGGTTAAAAGATAAGTACATGAGAAACACCAAAAACCAAACTTATATTTTTCAAAAGGAAAAATCTTTTGTAAACCAAAAAAAAAAATCTTTTATGAAAACAATTCTAAATCAAGAGTGTGTGTGTGATATGTACTTGAGAAATCCACCAACTATCTATCCTTTACATTTTATCTAAAACAAAAACAAAATCTTATACCTAGACACAAGTCTTCATCTTCTTGAAGTCTTCACTTGAAGTCTTCTCATCTTCTTGACTTGGTCCAAGCTTGATCCAAAAGCTCCTTGGATCACACCGTGCTAGCTCCAAATCTTGATATTTTATCCTTTGTTGAGCTATGCACCTACTAAGATCTTGATAATGAATCTGTCACTAATTAAACACAAGATCATTAGTAAACATAACTTCATGAGTTGATCATCATCAAAACTAGGGTGATAGGCCTTTGGGCTAACAATCTCCCCCTTTTTGATGATGACAAAACTCATGAGGTTATATATGCATGGATTAAAGTAAAGCTTCAAGGAAGCTCCCCCTTAACTCGTGCATAACAATAAGTAATAAGATATGACAATAAAGCTCATCAATATGTATGCAAATGATGGAGATAAAACAAAATAAATCTTTTTCTCCTATTTGCAAAACAAAACATATATGCATAAATAACAAGGAAGACAAATACTACTCCCCCTTAAGCAATGAAAAACATGCATATATATACTCAAATACTTCTCCCCCTTTTTATCAATCATCAACAAAGGGTTCAAAGTAAAATCAAATCAAACAAATTTTTCTCCCCCTTTTTGTCAAAAATAAAAAGATCAAGAAGGGGTTAAACAAATCAATCAATAAAGATTTATATGCGATATACATTCATGAAGAGGAAGACGCTAAGTTAGCTTCCCTACACATATGCATTACATGAAGAAGGGATGACAAGTCCTAACTCACATAACACATATTATGTAATGCATAAGAGGAGATGTGAAGCTCCCCCTACACACGTATATCATATAAAGAAGAGTTGTCAAGCTCCTCAATTTATAATATACTCAACATGAATTCATATGTAAGAGAGATGTTAAGCTCTCCTTGCATATAGGAATACAAATCAAACATTTTGAATTTTTCTTTAAAAATTTTGAACTTACTTAATAAAACACATTTTGAGATATCAAATCAACATATTTTTTTATTTATTTTGATATCAATAGTAAACATATGAAAAAAAAATTTATTTTTCATCATAATCTTTGTGCTTTTAAAAATGTGAGCCAATTGTAAGTTAAGCACATGGAAATCATATATATGTATGAGAAATGAGTATACCAATTGAAATTGATACATACATATATATATAAGAAAACAAAATATGAGTATATACAAAATAAGTTCATATTGATACCAATTGAAACGATTCAAAGCTACCAATAGACATAACAATAAGATCAAGTGTAGAACTCATAACCTACCACCCTACATATGCTCAAGATAGAAGATTTTCAATGAAGCATACAAGGCATAATCGCCCATCCATCCTCCCATAGATGGTAGGGGTTTTCAAAAATAGATTTGAAAATAAGCTTAGTTTGAAAAACTCTACCAAATGAAGAGATTGCACTAGTTAATATGAAAATGTTTTAAAGCTAGTACGAAATCCTTCAAGCAAGGAACAAGGCAAAAATGAAATGTCAATCAATCTCAATATTCCTTTAAATCATCACACATTTTTTTATTAAAAACAAAATTATATTTCAAGATATATGTATGTTTTGACAGCACAATAAGTATACATACATATCTCTTAAACACAATTGAGTCCATATAAATAGATTTGCATTAAAGGCAAATGACTCAAGAGGTATACATGTATATCTTAAAGTTTGACAAAATACACATATACATGAAATGAAAAACACACGATCATAAATCAAATCCAAAAAGTGGGAATATAAGTTTAAAAATGTATGTATTATCAAAACCAAGCAATACAAGCACATTTCATGGGTTCAAATAAGCATTCAAGCACAAATATAAATAGATTTATTTGTGGCCCACGATATGTACAAGTATAAATCCTAGTGTTGACAAAAACTAACATATAAACTAATATTCAAATCATGAAGCATCAAATTTTGAGGAAAAAAATAGAATCATGTGGATAATCTCAAAAATTATTTGAAGAATAAATAACTAGTATAAATTGTTTTTGAAGACTAGTTAAAGATCCTTCAAATATATCAAATCTTATGTTTTTCACAAACATAACTAGATACATAAAAATTTAAGCACTCATGGTCTATCAGGCTCAAAATATTTTTAATAAAAATGTGAGTGTTAAACGATCATGTAAATAGCATTTTTATGAAAATAGTCAAAGAACCTCAAAAAGATCATATTTTTAACAACAAAACACGAAAAAATCATTTTTAAAACACTAATTTTCATGGTATATGTATGATTAATCCAATCCTAACAATACACATACATATCCTAAATATTAAAAGAGTCTATTAATGATGTTTGCATGAAGGCAAGAGACTCACGGGTATACATGTATATTTATTAGATTTGAATAAAGAATACATATACATGAAGTAAAGCATAAAGTAGGTAAAACATGTATAAAATGTTGGCCCAATGGCCTTCCACTCTAGTTTTGATGATGATCAACACTCATGTAGTTATGTTTACTAATATTCTTGTGTTTCTAAGTTTCAGATCATTAACAGGATATTAGGTTGGTGATTAGCTTCAACAAGATGATTAGAAGCTATTCATGATGATTCCGGTGCCAAAGCTTAAAGATCATACCTTTGCACTTGGAGAATCACGGAGTTTGGACCGAGTCTACTTGAAGATGAAGATCGTCAAGAAGACTTAGGTATCTAGTTTAGAGTTTGTGTTTTAGATCCATATTTGTAAAGCTTAGTTTAGTTGATATGCTCAAGTGAACACAAAACACACACGTTTCATGATTTGGTTTTTGGTTTTCATGAATAATAGATCAAAACAAGTTTACTCCTATGTATATTAGATATGTTCTAGATATACATACATGCTTTAAACTTGCTAGACAAACTTATTTTGACTATCCTATTCATGTTTTGGAAAAATCAAGTTTGACAAAATACAAGTTTTGTTTTTGATAAAATTGGCAAGACACAAAAATGAATTGATATGATTGATATATGTCTTGAAATTTTTATCACAAGTTTGGTTATCAAAGTAAAATGATAAAACAAGTTTTAGAAAAACATATTTTTAGAAAAATAGTTTTTATTGTGATTAAAACTATTTTTTAGATTTACTGTGATTTTATGGGATTTTTATTGAGTGAAAAGACCTATTTTCAAATCCCGTATCTGTGCAGAACTGAGGACTGGCTGACAGGCCAAGTCGGTCGACCGGACCGGTCGACCGCACCATAGGCCGGTCGACCGGGACGGTCGACCGATGTGCACAAGTCTGTGCACGTTTTGGAGTCTCTGGGACGGTCGACCGGGCCGGTCGACCGAGATGAGAGTTCTGCTCTCAGGATGTTTCGGTCGACCGGGCCGGTCGACCGCTATTGCCCAACGGTCACATTTTTGACCGTTGGCGGTCGACCGGGCCGGTCGACCGGTGGCCTGTCAGGCTGCCACATCAGCCTAACGGCTAGTTTTGTATAGGGGCTATATAAACCCCATCTCTTTGGGGATTTTAGCCAAGATTTCTAAGAGAAAAAATACTAGTTTTCTGAAGTGTTTAAAAGTGTTTTAAAAGAGTTTTTGGGGCTTTAAAACTTCTCATCTTTATTTGTTTTGGGTTTTTGGAAAATCAAAGAAAACTAGGTTTGGGATTTTGATTTGGTATTTCATTTTCTATCTTATACAAGAGATTTCCCAAGTAGTTTTTCTTTGTTGCTTGTTTCCAAAAACACTTTGATTCCACACTTGAGCTATATCATACTATCCTAAACTATTAGGATCTTTGTTTTGTGGAAAAAGAAAGAGAGAGAGAGTTTTGAGGTTGTTGTTTGTAACCTCTAAGTTGTACACCCTTATTCTTGTTGTATCCCTCTTAGGTAGAGGTGATCGGGTGATTAGTTTGCATCCCTCAAGTGTGAGGTGATTGAGATTGGTTGTGAGCCTCTTTGGTAGAGGTGTTGTTGTTGGTTGTTGTTGGCCTCGGTGGAGGTTGTATTGAGAGAGGAGTTAGGTACTCCTAGAGTTGTAAGAAATCCTCTTTGGTAGAGGTTCCCTCGGTGGGAGTTGAGATAGTGGAAATCCTACACGGTGGTGTAGGCGGGGATGTAGAGCAAGGTGCTCGAACCTCGAAACAAATCTTGGTGTTTGCGTATTGATCCATTGTCTCTCTAACTCTCTCTCTTATATTTGTGCAAAGCATCATATTCATATCATATCATATTTGCTTGTGTTGTGCATATTTCACATTGCCTTGCATTTATTCATATTGCTATTCATTCTTATATGCTTGGCTTGATTGTGTGTATTTCATATTGCTTGGATTGCTTGTGTGTGTGTGCCTAACTTATACTCATCCAACAAGAGCTTCACATAGCACCTCAACCCATTTCAAGGGGAATCAAGGGGAGTTAGTCCAGAGCCTCGCAAGGGGAATTCGGCTACACTTGTTGTATTGTATTAGTTTGTGCATAATTTGCATTATCTTCCGCATTTAGCGCACTTGGTTTGCATTTAGTTTCTTAGATTAGCACTTACACCTATTCACCCCCCTCTAGGTGTTTTACAATTGGTATCAGAGCTAGTGCTCCTGATACTTAGGCTTAACATCCTAGGAGTGATCCATTTGCTTGCTAATCTCATTTGCATTTGCTTGTTTGCACACATCTAGTTTATACCATGGACTTCATGACCCCACCTAGTTATGATCCTTCCAACATTGATGTTTGGAAGTATAGGATGTCCATGTACCTAAGACCCTAGGTTTGCATGTCTTCCTTGCCGCCACCAAGAGATGTTATCTTGGTGATGGTAATCATATTGGGGCCAATGCACAAGCCCTAGAGGCCATTAGAAGCACTTTATCTAAAGATTATCTTTTACGTGTTTCTAATCTTGATTCCGCCTTTGCAGTGTGGAACAAATTGACAACAACCACCACCTCCAAGCTTCAAGTGCCAAATCAATCGGAGGAATTTAGTGGAGAATCCGATTCTCAATGCTTCATGGTCCAAGGGAATGACTCCCTTGAGGTACATTCGGAACCCCACTATGATAGTGATGATTGTTCTAGTTCTTCAAATGATCATATTGATGTCCATGCTATAAATGAAGAACTTTCAATTGTTTGTGAAAAACTTATAGAAAAATATAAGATTTTGAAAAAGAAAAGTCTAGGAATTGAAAAAGAAAATAAGTGTTTACAATCTAGACTTGATATTGTTTTGCAAGAGAAGGTTGAGGTCTATAATGAAAGGGATTCATTGAGATCTCAATTAGAACTTGCACTTAAGGAAAATTAAGTTTTAAAATCTAAAAATGATTGTGAAAATCTTTTGAAGAAAAATGAAAATTTGTCTTCAAAAGTAGATTTTGTTATAAAAGAGAATGTTGATTTAAAAATTAAAATTATTTCCATTTCAAATGAATTAAATGCTTGTTTGAAGAAAAATGAAGTTTTGCATAAAAAGATTGATGCTCATGTTTGCCATGCTAGTGTAGCCTCATCATCTAGACTACCTAATGCATGTACCTCTTCTTCTAAGATTAATGATGATATTTGTATGCTTAAGAAGAGAGTAGATTGTTTGAGCTCCACTATGAGCCAATGTGCCATAAACCACACACGCTTGGAATCCTTGGTTCGAAAGAAACAAGTTCCATCTTTTCATGCACACCCTACACGGCATACACATGCTCCTCACGGATACACTCCTCACATGTATGCTCATGTGTACACTTGTACACATTGTGGTCGAAAAGGCCACCTTGCTAAATTTGTTATGATAGATTACATACTCCTAATTTAGCAAAGAACTTTGTTTGGGTTAGAGAAGGGACTAACCCCCATGGACCCAAAAGAGTATGGGTACCAAAGACCACCCCTCCTATTTTTGATGTAGGTGTGGGCTCTCACATGACGTGAGAGTGATGACACCTTGGAGTGGATGCGTTCCGGACTTCATGGAAATCAAATTGGATGCATCACTTTCAAGGGAAGATTTGGTGGAGATGACCACCATGTTTTGGAGACAAGGAGAGTTGCTTCTTCGGTTTTGGTAACAATCCTTTACTCCCATTTATTGTTTACATGCTTTCCATGTTTTAATGTTTATAGCATGTTTTTTTTGATGTCTATGGATTAGTATGTTCATTCCATGTTTATTAGATCCTTGACATACATGTATAGTATTTGAGACACATATGCTTATATGAACCCATATTTAGTGTTCTCACTTTTGTTTAAGCTATAACGTACATCATGAATCTAATACATGTGAATTTACATAGTAATCATGTTTTAGTTTTATCATGATGACTTTTATATTTGTTTTGATGCTTCATGTTTTGAATATATGTTTAGATGTTTGTTTTCATTAAGACTAGTTATATACTTGTACATAGAGTGGCTACAAATAAATCTATATATGTTGAGCTTGATTGCTTATTTGAACCCATTAGATGTGCTAGTATAGTCTAGTTTTGATGATTCATACATTTCAAACTTGTATTCCATTTTTGGATTTGTTTTATGATTGTGTGTTTCACTTCATGTATATGTTTGTATTGCCAAACTTTAAGATATACATGTATACCCCTTGAGTCATTTGCCTTTCATGCAAATCTATATTTGGACTCAATTGTGTTTAGGGATATGTATGTATACTTCATGTTTGACAATTCATACATATACCTTGAAATGAAATTTGTTGTGATGAAAATTTAGTTTTTCATGTTTCATGTATTTATGTTTAACTTCATGTATATGTCCATCTAGTTCAAACTAATCTTATACATATACATCTTTTTGAGCCACGTGCCTTCATGAATATTCATTTAGTGGACTCGTTGAGTTTTGAATATGTATGTATATTTTAGCTTGTATTAGACATACATATGCCTTGAAGATTAAATAAGGAGTTTTATATGATTTTTCATGTTTTTGATGGAATTATGTTTTAAGGAATAATTGAGCTTAATGAAATATTTTTCATGATTATGATCTTCACATATTATTTGTACACTCATATCTATTGCTCATGTTTTGTTTCTCATGAGTTATGCTTTATTGGTTAGAGTGATGATTATCATGTGAATTTCAATTTTGTTTTATTCCTTGCTTGAAGGATTTCGTGCTAGTTAACAAGTTTTCCATTTAACTAGTTGCGGTGTTCTTCATTTTGGTAGTGATTTTCAAACAAAACTACATTTTCAAATCTATCTTTGAAAACCCCTACCTTCAAAGGATGGTAGGATGGGAGATCATGTTCATGTATGCCCTAAATTGAAAATCTTTAAAACTTGAATTATGATTGGGTGGTAGATAATATGATGTATACACTTGAACTTATTGTTATGTCAATTGGTATCATTGAACTCTTTCAATTGGTATCATTTTGATCTTCTTGTATACTCATATATGTTTTGTATGTATGTATGCTTTAAATTCCAAGTATATCAAGTTCTATTGGTATCTATTTTTCATACATATATATGTTTGTGTTTATGCTAGTGCTTGAGTTTCAATTTTGTTTAAATTGATTACTTTTAAATTGTTATCAAGACTATGCATGACTTTAGTTTGTATTTCATAAAGGGGGAGAAAATTTGATTTTGTATTTCAATTGGTATTTGTACTCCCAAACTTTATGATTAAAAGTTGGTATCAAATTTGTTTATATGTTTTAAAAATGAACAATTCTTACAATTGGTATCAAAAATCTTTTCAATTGGTAAAATATTTACAATTGGTATCATATTTAAGAAATTCAAAATTTGTTTTGGTTTCAAGATTCATGTTTAAGAATTCAAGACTTATGTTTAATACAATTGGTATTTCCAAAATTTTGTTTAAAGAAAATATTCAAAGTTTTGATTTGTATTTCCTATATGCAAGGAGAGCTTAACATCTCTCTTACATATAGATTCATGTTGAGTATATTATAAATTGAGGAGCTTGACAACTCTTCTTTATATGATATACGTGTGTAGGGGGAGCTTCACATCTCCTCTGATACATTACATAATATGTGTTATGTGAATTGGGGCTTGTCATCCCTTCTTCATGTAATGCATATGTGTAGGGAAGCTAACTTAGCGTCTTCCTCTTCATGAATGTATATAGCATATAACATATATTGATCCTTGTTTATTGGTATCAAGATGCTTCATTGACATATTATTAATTGATATCATGTTTTTAAAGTCACCCCTTATTGACTTTGTTTTTGTTTTAGACAAAAAGGGGGAGAACATTGTCTTTTATTGTTTTGTTTGACATAAAGGGGAAGAAAGATTTTTACCCCTCATTTTATCTATGGTTTTGATTGTTTACCCCTTTGTTGATGATTGACAAAAAGGGGGAGAAGTATTTGAGTATATATGCATGTTTTCATTGCTTAAGGGGAGTAGTATTTGTCTTCCTTGTTATTTATGCATATATATGTTTTGTTTTGCAAATAGGAGAAAAAGATTTATTTTGTTTCATCTCCATACTTGCATACATATTCATGTGCCTGATTGCCATATCTATTATTTCTTGTTATGCATGAGTTAAGGGGGAGCTTCGAGAACATTGTCTTTTATTGTTTTGTTTGACATAAAGGGGAAGAAAGATTTTTACCCCTCATTTTATCTATGGTTTTGATTGTTTACCCCTTTGTTGATGATTGACAAAAAGGGGGAGAAGTATTTGAGTATATATGCATGTTTTCATTGCTTAAGGGGGAGTAGTATTTGTCTTCCTTGTTATTTATGCATATATATGTTTTGTTTTGCAAATAGGAGAAAAAGATTTATTTTGTTTCATCTCCATACTTGCATACATATTCATGTGCCTCATTGCCATATCTATTATTTCTTGTTATGCATGAGTTAAGGGGGAGCTTCTTTGAAGCTTATCTTTAATCCATGCATATATAACTCCATGAGTTTTGTCATCATCAAAAAGGGGGAGATTGTTGGCCCAATGGCCTTCCACTCTAGTTTTGATGATGATCAACACTCATGTAGTTATGTTTACTAATATTCTTGTGTTTCTAAGTTTCAGATCATTAACAGGATATTAGGTTGGTGATTAGCTTCAACAAGATGATTAGAAGCTATTCATGATGATTCCGGTGCCAAAGCTTAAAGATCATACCTTTGCACTTGGAGAATCACGGAGTTTGGACCGAGTCTACTTGAAGATGAAGATCGTCAAGAAGACTTAGGTATCTAGTTTAGAGTTTGTGTTTTAGATCCATATTTGTAAAGCTTAGTTTAGTTGATATGCTCAAGTGAACACAAAACACACACGTTTCATGATTTGGTTTTTGGTTTTCATGAATAATAGATCAAAACAAGTTTACTCCTATGTATATTAGATATGTTCTAGATATACATACATGCTTTAAACTTGCTAGACAAACTTATTTTGACTATCCTATTCATGTTTTGGAAAAATCAAGTTTGACAAAATACAAGTTTTGTTTTTGATAAAATTGGCAAGACACAAAAATGAATTGATATGATTGATATATGTCTTGAAATTTTTATCACAAGTTTGGTTATCAAAGTAAAATGATAAAACAAGTTTTAGAAAAACATATTTTTAGAAAAATAGTTTTTATTGTGATTAAAACTATTTTTTAGATTTACTGTGATTTTATGGGATTTTTATTGAGTGAAAAGACCTATTTTCAAATCCCGTATCTGTGCAGAACTGAGGACTGGCTGACAGGCCAAGTCGGTCGACCGGACCGGTCGACCGCACCATAGGCCGGTCGACCGGGACGGTCGACCGATGTGCACAAGTCTGTGCACGTTTTGGAGTCTCTGGGACGGTCGACCGGGCCGGTCGACCGAGATGAGAGTTCTGCTCTCAGGATGTTTCGGTCGACCGGGCCGGTCGACCGCTATTGCCCAACGGTCACATTTTTGACCGTTGGCGGTCGACCGGGCCGGTCGACCGGTGGCCTGTCAGGCTGCCACATCAGCCTAACGGCTAGTTTTGTATAGGGGCTATATAAACCCCATCTCTTTGGGGATTTTAGCCAAGATTTCTAAGAGAAAAAATACTAGTTTTCTGAAGTGTTTAAAAGTGTTTTAAAAGAGTTTTTGGGGCTTTAAAACTTCTCATCTTTATTTGTTTTGGGTTTTTGGAAAATCAAAGAAAACTAGGTTTTGGGATTTTGATTTGGTATTTCATTTTCTATCTTATACAAGAGATTTCCCAAGTAGTTTTTCTTTGTTGCTTGTTTCCAAAAACACTTTGATTCCACACTTGAGCTATATCATACTATCCTAAACTATTAGGATCTTTGTTTTGTGGAAAAAGAAAGAGAGAGAGAGTTTTGAGGTTGTTGTTTGTAACCTCTAAGTTGTACACCCTTATTCTTGTTGTATCCCTCTTAGGTAGAGGTGATCGGGTGATTAGTTTGCATCCCTCAAGTGTGAGGTGATTGAGATTGGTTGTGAGCCTCTTTGGTAGAGGTGTTGTTGTTGGTTGTTGTTGGCCTCGGTGGAGGTTGTATTGAGAGAGGAGTTAGGTACTCCTAGAGTTGTAAGAAATCCTCTTTGGTAGAGGTTCCCTCGGTGGGAGTTGAGATAGTGGAAATCCTACACGGTGGTGTAGGCGGGGATGTAGAGCAAGGTGCTCGAACCTCGAAACAAATCTTGGTGTTTGCGTATTGATCCATTGTCTCTCTAACTCTCTCTCTTATATTTGTGCAAAGCATCATATTCATATCATATCATATTTGCTTGTGTTGTGCATATTTCACATTGCCTTGCATTTATTCATATTGCTATTCATTCTTATATGCTTGGCTTGATTGTGTGTATTTCATATTGCTTGGATTGCTTGTGTGTGTGCCTAACTTATACTCATCCAACAAGAGCTTCACATAGCACCTCAACCCATTTCAAGGGGAATCAAGGGGAGTTAGTCCAGAGCCTCGCAAGGGGAATTGGGCTACACTTGTTGTATTGTATTAGTTTGTGCATAATTTGCATTATCTTCCGCATTTAGCGCACTTGGTTTGCATTTAGTTTCTTAGATTAGCACTTACACCTATTCACCCCCCTCTAGGTGTTTTACATAAAAGAGAATCATCAAAACTAGTCTATACATATGCATATAGTGGGTACAAATGAGCATGAAGAGTGAATGTATATGAATCAATTTGATACTCACTAAGTGTACATGTATAAAAGCAAGTTTGATAAAATCTACATTTAAACATGTAAATACCACATGAGGCACGATAATTCATAAAACATGAACATGCTATGAATATTATGAATTTAAAAGCATGTACATAAAAGTAAGAGTTTAGACATTGTTACCAACTCCAAAGCTCCTAACATGGTGGTTGTCCCACCAAAGCTTCCTTGATAGCGGTGCTCCAAATGTGTGTCCATCAAGTCCATTTGCATCCACTACCAAGGCACCAATCCTCTCATGTCTTGTGAGAGCCCTCACCTACATCACAAGCAAATGGTGGGGGTTTTGGTACCCATATTTTCTTGGGTCCTTTGGGGTTAGACTTGTAAGGAACCCAAAATCTTTTATAATTAGCAAAATTTAGAGAATTAATATTATCATAACAAAACTTTGCTAAATGGCCTTTGCGGCCACAATGTGTACATATGTACACCTTAGTATGCTTATGTGTAGGAGTGTGATCATGGTGTGCAACATATGCATGATGATGTGCATGAATGGATGGAGTTTGTTTCTTTGAAAACAAAGACTCCAATTTAGTATGATTGAATGCACATGTGCTCAAATTAGAGCTCAAACTATCTATTTTATTTTTCAACATATTTATCTCATTAGTGGTGGCATGTAAAGCATGATGAGATAAAGAATCATTTTTCTTTTTCTTTTGTGAAACAAAATCTTTTTCTTTTTCAACAAATTTTCTTTTCAAAGTAATATTTTCTTGAAAAACAACTTCTTTTTGTTTTTCCACCAAATCAATTTTATTTTTCAAAGTATTGTTTCCTTCACACAAATCATTCAATTTTGATATGAGGGAAACATTTTCATTTTTCAAATCATTGTTTTCTTTTTCTAAGCATGTCATTTTATTATCTAAAGAATCTTTTTCATTAAGCATGGCATCAAAATTCTTTTTCAAATTATTATTTTCTAATTCTAAGCATACAATGTTACTTCTAAATGAATCTTGTTCTATATGCATGCAAGCAATGTTCTTTTTCAAATTTTTATTTTCCTTTTTAATCATGTCATATTTTTCAAGCAATAGATGACAAAAGTAGATAGCTCATCATATGACATGTCCTCATCATCGGATTCGGAGTTTACCTCAAGGGGGTTATCCCCTTGGACCATGTAGCACTTGTTGGAGGTGTTGCTTCCAACGTCCGAGTCACTCCCCGCATAGTATAGATCTTTTTCGCCGAGGGAGGTGATGATGTTCCATACTACAAAAGCCGATTCAATATTAGAAACCCTAGATAAATAATCATCATTTAGGGTTGACTTGATAGCATGAAGGGCTTTTGCATTAGCCTCAAAATTCTTACCATCTAAAGAGTATGCATTATTAGTAGTGGCAAGATATACATGAATGCCTAAGGCCTTGAGGTACAATTACATCTTAACCTTCCAAATTTGGATGTTAAGAATGTCAAAGGTGGGTGGTGACATGAAGTCCATGGTGTGTGTACAAAATCTTATGATTAGCCTAAAATGAGGATCTTTAGCTCTAGGTTGTTAGACCCAAATCAGAGTACCAAGCTTTGATACCAATTGTAAATCACCTAGAGGGGGGTGAATAGGTGATGGCTAATCTAATGGTCACTTAATGATGAATGATGCAAATAATGCGGAAGCTAAAAACAATTATGACCAAATTAAATCTTTTACACTAAACACCACGTATAACCAAGAGTGTTGCCGAATTCCCCGTGAAGGGCTCTGGACAAACTCCTCTAGATTCCCCTTGAATGGGTTGAGGTGTCGCGTTGGCTCTCTTGGTTGAATACAAGTGTTAGACAACAATCCCAAGCAAGTATATCAATTTAAGCACAATGTATATCAAGCATGTAAATGAAATCACAATAATAGCATGCAAGATATAAAAGAGACAAAGAGAGAGAGTGTGAGCAATCGCAAACACAAGGGTATGTTTCGAGGTTCGAGCACACTTGCTCTACATCCCCGCCTTCGACACACGAAGGATTTCCACTATGCAAGATCCCACTGGATCTCTCCTCGGTGCCGCAACACCTACAAGCCCTCGGACTCTCTAGTCCCGTACACACCGCAAGCCCACCGGCTCGTCGAGGCCGTACCTCAATCAACAAGAGTTCGCACCCGAACCCTAAACAACCGAGTCCACACTTGGACCCTAAACAATGGCGAGCACACTTGCCTGTCTCTTCAAAGAACAAAGATGAAATCTTTGGTGATCTACAATACTTTGATCACCAATTACAAACTCTCACAACACAATCCTATGGATAGATAAGGCAATGGATAGCTCAAGTGATTGTGAGAAAAACAAGGAAGAGAATGGTGGTGAAAAACTTAAAGACTTTCTTTTAACACTCTTGATAAAAACTTCCCTTTAGATAGGAAATATTTGCACTCTATTTTGTGGAGAAAACCCTTTAAAAAGTCTGGGAAAAACTGGCTCTACGAGACTCCAAAATCTTGTATCAAAACAATGACAAGACCCCCAAATTTATAGGCCAAAAAATATAGCCGTTGGGATCTGTCAGTACTGCCGGTCGACAGGCCGGTCGACCGCCAACGGTCGAATTTCTGACCGTTGGAGCTACGGTCGACCGGTGCGGTCGACCGAACTTTCCAGAGAGCACTGCTCTCTGGAACGGTCGACCGGCACGGTCGACCGTTCAACAGTACACACAGGCGTGCACGTCTGTGCACGTCGGTCGACTGGCCCGGTCGACCGACTTCAGGACTAGTCGACTATAAAGGTAGGCAAGTCGACTAGCTGAAGCCTGAAAACAATTTTCTGGGATATAAAACATGGTCTTTTTGACTTAAATAAAATCCCATAAAATACATAAAAATCTACAAAAATAGTTTTAACCAATATACTTGATAAACAAACATGCTTGCACAAAATCAGGGCATGTTATAAAAGTTTGGACTATTTTTGTAATATGGAAATATTTGGCTCAAGATAAAAAATGTTTTTCCAAAACAATATTTTCCAAAACATATTTTTACAAAAACAAGATATACTTTTAGAGCATAGTGTGTATGGATATGATCCACTACACAATCATAATGAAATATCTATGTTTTTGTCATAAAGCTCTAAACTTGGTTTTGGTTAAAAGATAAGTACATGAGAAACACCAAAAACCAAACTTATATTTTTCAAAAGGAAAAATCTTTTGTAAACCAAAAAAAAAAATCTTTTATGAAAACAATTCTAAATCAAGAGTGTGTGTGTGATATGTACTTGAGCAATCCACCAACTATCTATCCTTTATATTTTATCTAAAACAAAAACAAAATCTTATACCTAGACACAAGTCTTCATCTTCTTGAAGTCTTCACTTGAAGTCTTCTCATCTTCTTGACTTGGCCCAAGCTTGATCCAAAAGCTCCTTGTATCACACCGTGCTAGCTCCAAATCTTGATATTTTATCCTTTGTTGAGCTATGCACCTACTAAGATCTTGATAATGAATCTGTCACTAATTAAACACAAGATCATTAGTAAACATAACTTCATGAGTTGATCATCATCAAAACTAGGGTGATAGGCCTTTGGGCCAACAATGATGTTATATGATCTAAGACTGGTGACCATAACGTGAAAGTCACCCTAGATGTTTTTGCTCGCATTCTTCGTCTGTAAGGGCATTGACATATAGGATTTTTTATCTCATAAGACTTTGAATATCCTAAAAATGAGTCTTCCTACACTGCATCTCACTTACTTCACAACTATGATAATCCCACCTTAGTAAAGAATGAAGAAGTAAAATATTACACACTTATGGCTCAAGTTCTTGCTAAGATCATGTTCTATAATCTCCTACACAAATTCAAAAAATATAGTCATAATAGAGGATGGGCTCCTCTTCTGATCTATTGCCTTCTGAAAGACATTAGAGTTAAATTCCTAGACTCATTGTTAAATATATGATTTCTAAAAATCTTCTCATTAAGAGTAGCAATCTTCCATTTGAGATGATGATTACTCATTTGCTTAGATACTTCAAGATTGTTCTCTCTTCCGAGACTGCTTTTACTTTATCTGTGAACACTGATCATACTCTTCTAAAGAGGATGTAAGCAGGTACTCGTCAGTGTGCCCATATCCCTAGGCACCTCCTCCTCCTAAGTTTGATTGCGGATCTTTCTTTTCATCTATCCAAGCCTTGATGGATAAGATGAATTCTCTTGATCTTAGTTCCTCCTCTTCCGAGAAAATTCTTGCTAATCAAGCAAAATTTTGGAATGACATCTCTTATATTTGCTCATCCATCCATTATCTCCAACAGAGCAATGGCTACTCTTACAGGTAAGAGTGGCCTTTACCTCTGCCTTATGGCTATGCTCAGTCTCTACCCTCTTCAGGGCCTTCTTTCAATTCATGGATTGCACCCTCTGACCCAATCGATATTTATTGTCTGGTCATTGATCCTTAGATGATTCTCACTTTGCACCCGACCCTGACTTCATCGGAGAGCAAGAATGATCCTTCTTTTTTATGTTGACAAAACGGGGGAGAAATATGTGGAGTTGGAGACAAGTTGAGACCTCGAGAGATCTTAGGATATGCTATCTTTTAATATGTTTTGTTCTTTTGTTTCAAAAACACTTGGTTTGTAATAACTTTTGTTTTAACTCGTTGGCTTTGAATTATGGTTTGTAATATGGTTTGTGAACTTACTCTATACTTATGCTTTAAATTATGATGTGATTGGTCGCTAATGTTGCATATTTAGTATCATATTTTCATACTTATTGTAGAATAAAATCTACATTGTCCTAATTAAATGTTTAATTTATTTGCAGGCCCATTCCTTAAGGAGATGAAGAGAAATGAGCCCAAAAGCCCACCAAATTCTGAATTAAATCAGAATTAATTCGAGCTTAGTGAATCAGGGCAAAATCAAGAGGTTGAAAACCGGTTGAGAAGAATCCTCTCAGAATCAATCGGTTAAAGCCAAGAATCAAAGGCCATTTCGTCACAATCCTGGACTCAAACGAGAAAACCAACTGAAGATAAAAGCAGAACGTGAAACCGGGGAGACCCACCAATAGGGTGTGGCCACCTGGCACACCCTGGCCGCAGAAACGCGGCCAAAGCCGCATTTCCGCGGCTTGGTTGTGGAGTTAGGGGCAGCGTTTGCTCCCCCACTCTTCCCGGGATCCTGTAGGTTGGGGTTTTGCCTATAAAAAGCCAGTAATTTCACTGAAAATGGGACGACCATGCAGAGATAGGATTTAGACTAGTTTTCCATTTTTAGTTTAGGTTTTTGTTTTTCATTTTAATGTAATTTTAGTTTTTATTTATGTAATTCAGAGGAGATCAGACTTTCATTGAAGAACAAGAATGAACCTTGAGCTGAGAGTGACACTGGTGTAAGGTTTCTTTCTTTTCTTTGATCGTTATGAAATCGAATCTATGTTCTTTCTTTGTATGTACTTTTTTTTAGTTTTCTTCTTCTTCTTCTTTTCTACTTCACTTTTCTTTTTGGAACAATTGTCTTCCAAGTGAGTCTAAAAGCATCGAAAGAGTCTTGCCTTTGCGAGTGCCACCGATAGCTCATGACGATAGAATTGAGTCTCTCTCTGTATCATTTCATGCTTGAGTTGTCTTGATGATGTAATGTGGAAGAGGCCAATAATCAACTCTTATGGGCTATGCGCTGATTGCCTCCAATTCAAGGTAACATCGTCGCTGAAGATTCAAGGTAAGCTTTTGGTGAAAAGAAGGTAAGTAATTGATTTTATTTCTTTTCTTTTATTTCTGTAAATTAAATCACCAACACCATATCTTCCAAATCACTTCTTTCCCAACTCATTTGTACATAGTCGCTTTCTTTCCCATTTCTTTGTAAATAGTCATTCTCCATTCTTTTCCACTTTCTCATTCTACCATTTTCTCTCTAACCTTAACATAACTCGTTTTCATTTTCATTTCTTTAAAACAAAGAAGAACTTTCATTTTATCTTCATTAAGATTTCAATACAAAACTTTGAACGCTTCTATCGTAAACCCTCCTTGTGGATCACGACCCGCATAGCCACTTGCTATAGCGGAAGAATTGAGCACTTTCACATCTTTATTCTAAATCTAAAATTCAATATTTTGTGTGCAGGTTTTACCTCAATCAAATTTTGGCGCCGTTGCCGGGGAGGGTAACGTTTTTATTGAAATCTGATTTTTATTGAAAATTTTTTAGAACTAAAACGAACTTTCTTCTCTGTTGCAGGTTATAGGATAAGCAAAACAAGAAAATAAGATTGTAGTAACATATAAGTAGTCTTGGGCCTCTGCTCTAGAAAGCAGAGACCAAGTGCCCTCTGCTTTGCCGCGTTACCACGGCCAAAGCCGCCGATACACGGCAAAAAGGAGTTGACTACTAACGTTGTTTTTTGCAGGGCTGCTTGACTTGCAAAATTCTAGTTTTCTGCAATTTGTTTTTTCTTATATGCCATCACCAAAAGCCTGCTAATAAACCAACAATAAAATACTTGTTGAAAAAGATAAAAAATTGATTAGACATTTGCATTTTAGGCACGTGTCTTTTCAATTCATTTATTTTTACTGTTGAAGAGTGCTGGAGCAAGGTACGTTCGCATTGCATCTAGAATAGGACTCATCTCTTGGTTGATTTTTATCACTTTGAGTGAATCTTATTTTACATATCTTGTACACTTGCCCAAACTAATCTTAAGGGCACCAACCCATAACAAGATATGGTGGGGATTTAATCACCCTTCCTTGGCCCAAAAATCAGATTCCAAGCACTCACTAACCCTAGCTTAACTAAAAAAGAGTAGACGTTGGCCCTAGGGACATCTTGGACTCAATTAGGAGATTATCCTAAGGGGGAAAAATGTTGGAATTTGACTCCTGCAAAATCAGTGTCTAGGAAAGGGATTAAGGGCCGAAAGCCCGAAGGTTGGTGGTTATTTAATTAAGGAATGTCTTTGACGGAAAACCTCCCACCAATCTTGCCCTGACCTGGCTGATTAGCTTGTGATCAAAGTCTGCATAATACCTCCTGTGGACAGTCTAACCAGTTAGGAGTCGTCTAGGTCATAGGTCTACCCTAACTTAGTTTAGAATTTTTTCTTTTTTGTTTGTTTATTTGTTTGTTTTTCTTTCTTTTTTGTATTCTATTGTGTGATATGGCTTATAATAACAATTTTTTCAATTTTAATAATAATCCATATTACACACCGACTTCATTTTCGGATATTACCAACCCGGCATATCATAACTTAACCAACCTAGTGTGCCGGATTGGTCTTATCCGAATCAATATAACCCATGCCCCCAATCTAATAACTATAATTTCCAGAATGATTTCAACTCTTAACAGAGTCAGTGGGGATTCACTTACCCCGAGTCAAATTTTCAACCAACTTGTCCTCCTTCTCCACCTAGTCCACAACATTTTCAAGATTCCTACTCAGATCCACCAGTCCAAAATAGAAAACTATCAATTTTGAAAATGAGTATGCGTGAGTCCAAACACAAATCCCAAAATCTGATGGACTCACAATTTCACCACCAATTCCAAGACAACACTTCATCTTTTCATCAAAATAATGAACCTATCAACTATGAAAAGATGCTTGAAGCCATGACTCATGCTCAAAACGCTCGTAATCGTGACATAGATATGATGGTCCAATCTCTACGTTCTCACCGTTTGACCAGTTCTGATGTCACTAACCATTCTGTTAGAGCCGAAGAGTCATGTAGTTTTGAAAATCAAGGTTCTATTTCAGAACAGTCATTTGAACTTGCCCAAACTCCAAATAATGTTGATAGTTTGGCAAGTTATCCCTTGCCTGAAATCGAACTTGAAAATGAATATGATCATGAACCTCAACTTAGTGATTCAATTTTACTTCCTGATTTAATAATGACTCCGGTGTCTTCACCTGACTTCAATCTTTTCCCCGAGTCAACTTGGATCCTGTGCCAATTCATCATGAAATTGAATCACCTATTTTTGATGATCATATTGAACTTGACCAATTTTACACTTTTGAAAGTCCTATTGACAAATTGGCAAGTTCTCATTTTTTTGACATTGAACTCAATGAGATATGTGACCTAGATTCTCAAATCTGTGATCCAGTTCAACTTTCTGAAATAATATTGACTCCTGTTTTGTTACCAAACTTGAGTAATATTTTAGAGTCAGTTTTGATTCCCACACCTATCATTTTTGAACTTGAATCACTAACATTAAGTCACATTCCATTGTTAGAAAATAATTGTGGACTTGAGTTTCAACTTCTTGACTTGGACTCACTTCCTGAACCTATTTCGACTCTTGAACCTTTACTTGACTTAAGTCACCTTCCTGAGTCGGTATTAGTTCCTATACTTCCTGAGTCCAAGTCAATCATTCTATCTTTTCACACTCCATTCTGGGACGAGGTGGTTGACAAATTTGACTCTGAAATCAGTTATGGAATTTGGAAATTAGATGGGGTCAAATATTTAATAAAAATCGTTTATGGATTCATTATTTTAATGGGTTATATTAGTGAAATTTCTGGTGGGTTCCTCTGAACCCAATGAAAAGTCGATTGAGCCGCATTTCGTGGACCAATCAGACCACCACCGGAACCACCACCTTAAGGTAACATTTTCCTTCCCTTTCGTCTTTTTCATACATCTATGCATTAATTCATACATTGAGGACAATGCATGAGGTAGGTGTAGGGGAGGGTTCTAACATAACTTTTGTTTTTCTTTTTATAAAAAAAAACTTTTAACATTTTCTTTGCTTTTAAAAACTTTTTGAAAATAGAAATAATATTTTGACATATTTTTTGTAAGAAATTAAGTTAATTTTAAGGAATAGGAAAATCTAAATTAGGATTTCTTATACTTGGTCAAAATAAGATTATTTGTTTGATTTTTAGGGTTAGGAAGAAAATTTGTCAAAGTAATTTAGTCTTGATCTTTGCCTTGATGAAATATGCACACTTCATACACTTACACACTTAGAGTTCAAAATAAAGATTCTTATGCCTTATAAAAATAAAAAGAAAAAAAAATATCTATGAAAAATGAACAAATCTAATTATTGATTAGCTAGGTACTTTGGCCTAAGTAAGCCTTGGTATTTATGCGAAAGATGATTAAATAAGTTTGAGAAAAAAAATATATATAAAAATCCTCTGATTAAGCTGGGTATTTGTGCCTAATAAAACATAAGTATTCATGCCTAAAAGTGGTCCATATAATAAAATTCTTATTTTTGTGGCCTTGTTTGCTCGAGTCCTTAAGTCCTTGGGGTGTTTTCTCACCCGGTGCCCTAAGACCGTTTGGTTTGGGAGTCATCGATTAAAGGCTCGTTACATGGGCAGATTAGAAAGCCTAATAGAACTAAGGAATAATACCACCAAAAAAAAGTATATATATATATATATATATATATATATATATATAAATAAGGTATAAGAGTTAGAGTTAATGAACCCTTAGTCAAAATTTTCACAATCACAAGGTGCATATGACTTAGGGTAAAGTAATAGACTAGATGAGAAGTACAATTTGACTCCTTACTTTGATTGATAACAATTTTTGAATATAGACTAAGTTTAGGAATGAAAAATTCAGTTTTCCTATAACTTATAGATTGCTTAAATCTTACAATTATATTTCAAATATTTTTCTCTTTCAAAATGCTTTTCGAAAATACTAACTTTTTGTTTCTCTTTCTTTATGAATTTTGTGGGTGCAATCCGCTGAAAACCCTCACGAGACAAAACTCGTCCTCTAGGGAAAAGCTAGAGGTTTAACGGCTTGTTGCACATGCTCAGTGCAATCGCGTGACCTGTGAAAGTGGTCTAATAATCCTTAGTATAGTTTAGTTGTTTTGCTCGAGGACGAGCAAAAGATAGGTATGGGGGAGCTTTGTATTTTGATATGAGTAGTTCTCCAGTTTTTTTATGTTGTCTTGATATACCCCTTTGATATGTATTTGAAGGTGGTTGGATTGGTTGATTGAAGACTATTTATGCATATAGTTTCTCATTGACCATTCCTTTGTATGCATCTTAGAGCGCAAATGAATATATCTTTGTATATTGCATATGAACTTAATTGATACATTTATTATGCATATCTTAAGCGGGAGCTTTATAAGAAGCTCTCTTTGTTGATTATTTTAGAATAACTCCATTAGTTTTGTTATTATCGAATAGGGGGAGATTGTTGACCCAAAGGTCCATCTCTCTAGTTTTAATGATAATTATCTTATGTAGTTATTATTATGCTAATGATTTTTTTGAGTGTTCAAAGTTACAGGTTTAATAAGATTATAGTATGATTGCTTAGCATCAACAAAGGACTCAAAATCAAGCTTGAAGCTAACACAAGTTGATTCAAGATCTCAAATGCGAAGAATGCACAATATACTCAAGAAGGAGTCAAGCTCGGAATCAAGTTTGGATGTGTCAAAGCATCTCAAGAATAAAAGCTTTCTATACTGCAAGATTTAATTTTGATACAAAATTTTATTTAGATTTTATACACAAAAAAAACAAAATTGATTTCAAGATTTGTTGTAACAGATCAAATGAATTTTAGTTTTGAATTCCTTGTATAGAAATTCATTTTTGATAAATACAATTTTCAAAAGATTTATTTTAAAAATGATTTTTCTATTGCAAAATAAGATTTAAGAGTTTATATGTCATGTTTATTTTTGATCATATAGACTCATCAAAAGAACTTGTATAAACCCATTTTTGCAAGTTTTAACAAAGTATATTTAAAAGATTTACCAAAATAGTTTTTGAATTTCAATATGTTTTAAAAATTGAGCTGAGCCGGGTGACCGCGGTCGACTGCTTGCAGAACTGTTGATCTTGCTCTGCACAGGCTCGTGCACTTACCAAGCTGTATATGTCGATCGACTGACCGGTCGACTGCAGATCCTTGTAGGACTCTATGTATGACGATCTCGGTCGACCCACCAGTCGGGTCGACCGAGTGAGCGGCAAAGATCTCTGTTTGAGCTTGGTCGACTGAGCGGTTGACTGAAGTTCCCAACGGCTCTTTTTCTTGCAGTTGGCGGTCGACCGCCCGGTCGACCGGCAACTATGCAAATGCACAGATTTTTCCTTTAATGACTATATTTTATTTTGGGCTATTATGGATTCTCTCTAAATGGATATTTTTGGGTTTAAATGTCTATTTTTTCCCTATAAATAGGGCACTGTAGAAAACCCTAAATATACACAAGATTCATTTTTTACAAGATTTCAAGTTTAGAGCCCTAAAATCCAACCTCTTGGCTTTGTGATTCCATTCAAAAACCTATACAAGTTTTCTCATTTACACAATCTTAAGCTTTCAATCTCTAATCTAGATTATAAGATTATTTTTGTTGAGCATTTGTGATCTAGAAGAGATCACCATTTTCTTGTATTGTTGAAGGTTGTTGAGGTTGAGCCTTCAGTAGAGCTTGTGGACTCGAGTTGCTCTAGATCTTGCGGGAACAATCGTTAGTTGTAAGAGAGTTAAGAATAGTAAAAATCCTTCATTGCAATGAAGACAAAAACATGGAGCAAGTGGCTCGAACCTCGAAACATATTTTGGGGTTTCGTTAGGAATTTTCTCTCTTAACTCAACACTCTCACTATCTCTCTCTCTCTCTCTCTTTCTCTCTCTGTGTGTGTGTGTGTGCGCTTGTGCTAATGCTTGCACATTGATATACATATCATGATTAGCTTTTTTTAATTTACGTATTGAATTTTTTAGTTTGCCATTAGTGATAACTATTACCTATTCACCACCCTCTAGGTTATTCACATCTTCCTTTACCAAAATTTATGCCTTCTCCATGACGTAGGTTTTATCCCATCTCTTTCATCATATGATGTGATAACCCTGCGTAATGAAACAATTGTGGAGGCTTCAAATCCTCGTTGTAGCCTATGGGTGTAGTAATTCGAGGGTGCACTCTACTGAATATGATAAACAACTGGCCTTTCTTGGAAGATGGTACGATAAAGACAGATCACCATCATCTTCTATCTGTGCATGCATGTCGTCATTGACGTGGGTATAGGCATGGGCAAGGAGTTTGTGTTGGCGGAGTCAGGAATGTCATCAGAACATAAAAAGTAATCAAAATCAACATCTTCATAGAGTACCCATTCAATGTCCTTTTCAGCAGTATTATTGTAATAAGGATCATCCAGATATGCTATAAGTGACTCCATAACAAAAGTAGATGGGTTGTCCTCTTTTGACTCAGAACCTACCTCGTTACCATTGTCAATGTCATCTGACAATGACTCTTTTGTTACCTTTACTAGTCTCTTGGTAGAGCAGAGAATTAGTAAAGTAAATTTTGACCCCTTTGAACGATTACGTTTTAGCGAACACCATCTTAACCATAACTTTCTAATTCACATATTTAAAGCACTGATGAAGAGTGGATGGGAAGATTCAGTTAGCATGGATTCAAGGCTATCTGAGAAATAGATTGTAGGATATGTCAGCATCAATTATGTAACACGCCACTTCTATCTTTAGGTCTTCGATTTGACGTCGAAGATACATCTTCCCCAGGAGGTGACTACTCCCAGTATTGAAGTTATATATGACAGTAATCATTGTTGACAGCTTGTGCAGAGGAATGCTGAGAAAATAAAGAAGTCTCCTAGGGATAATGCTTAGAGAAAACCCAGGGTCGACTTGGATCCTCTTAACGTAGGTAGAGCCAATATAGCTTGTATAGTACAGAGGTTGATCGTGTTGATTATCCTTAAGGAGCATGTCCTCAGGAGTGAAAATGATGCTTGACCCCTGCTGTAATGACAAATGGAAATGGGGTATGAAGTCCCATTTTTGTCAGTAGAGATGGTTGGTACTTGCGTCAGAATAGACTCTTAGTCTACAAGCGCATCCCTAAGCACCTCTCTTGTTTCTTTTGAAAGGCAATGTAGCTTGTGCAGGGTTTGGTAAGTTGTGCCAATATATCAAAACGGAAAGGAGTGTTGAGCCTTTGAGAAGGATTTTTCTTCAAGGCTTTTTCAAACCGCACCTTTTTTACATATCCTTATCTAAGGATAATGTAGGCATAGGACCCTGGATTGCTGCATCTTTCTCCAATGTCATTGGCTTTTATGTCTCATCGGGTACCTAATCGTACTGTTGTAAGTACCATTTTTCAGACTGAGTGCCTACCGGTTGTGAGGTAGCAAGTTATGCCGCTAAAGCGAACCTTCCACTTCAGAACTGCTGAGAGAAGTCACCGGTGCAATGTTATCTTCCTGTGGAAGAGAAAAGATATTGCAAGATATGCCCTTGACTTTGGGCTGGCTTAGATCCCATTATTTATCGCTGATGATATCCGGTTGCCCTCATATGACTTCTCTAGATTTGGTCGTTAATGAGATAAGACCCTTGGCTTTCTGATCTTCAAAAATTAGGTTGGTTACATCCATTTTCCCTTTCAGGATGGCGGTTAGTCTATCTTGTCTTACCACATGCAGGAAGTTTTAAAAATTTAGAGTTATCATGTAGGCAATAATCTACTTTTGTTTCTGACTTTAGAGTCAAACATCTGCTTCAACCAGCACTTGGATTTTATCCTTGATGATGTAGCATTTGTTGGTAGGATGGTGGACTATCCTGTGGAAGATATTGTAGTTAGGATTGTGAAATCACCTAGAGGGGGGGTGAATAGGTGATGGCTATATAAATTAAGGCAATAATGCGGAATTAAAAATTCTACTTAACAAATTGCTCAAATTTAAAAGACTAACAATAATAAACACAATAAGTAGTGCAAGAAATAAAGGAGTTTGAGTTTAGAGAGAATTCGAGCAAACGCAAACACGAGTATATGTTTCCGAGGTTCGAGCCACGCTCTACGTCCCCGCCTTCACACTTGAAGGATTTTCACTATTGTTGATCCCACCGGATCGCCAATACAAGAACACACTTGTCCTATCTCTCGTGATGCCGCAACACCACCCGGAGCACACTAGTTCGCCTTGAGGCCGATACCTCTACAACTTCACACAAGAAGAAAATGATCACACTTGATCGAAAATCGCTCACTTAGTACAATCCTATAACCAATATGTAGATGTAGAATTTGGGATTGTGTAGTGCAAATATCTAGAGTGAAGTAGAGGTAAAGGCTTCAAAAGGGTGTATGGAAATTTTGGCTTTGAAAATCTTTTCTCAAATGAAAGGCTTGAAAAACTTATGAAAGTCTCCTGTCAAATCTTGTAAAAATTGTTTTTTAAATTGGTGTCTTATCATGTTGAAGTGACCCACTATTTATAGGGGTTGAAAAACAGGGTAAGACAGCTAGAGAAATTCGTCGGGGTGAGATCCCATCAAAATCTGTCAGAAAATAGAGCTGTTGGAGTCTGTCAGAATTTCTGACAGCTGCCGGTCGACCGGGCCGGTCGACCGTCAACGGTCATATTTTTGACCATTGGGGGACATCGGTCGACCGGCCCGGTCGACCCAAACAAACAGAGAGCACTGCAACGTGCCCGGTCGACCCGAGCGGTCGGCCGACGTGCACACATGCACAGCGTGCACGTCGGTCGATCCGGACGGTCGACCGGCTTCTGTCAGATCTGAAAAATCAGACTCTGCAGAAACTAGAAACTTGAGTTTTGGGTTTGGTCTTTTGGGTTGGGTTTTGGACCTTATAAAAATGGGAGTATGATCATAAGTCACTACTCTAACATGTTAAAACATTTTGATAAAGGTTCTCTTTGATAAAAACTTGTTTTTCCAAAATCGATTTTTCCAAAACTTAAAGTTTCTAAAATCGAATTTCCAAAACATGTTAACTCTAAAACTAAGTTGAAAATAGAAATTGTTTTTGAAGCCATAAATCAAACTAAAATGTGTGTGAGTGACAATCCCATAAATCTACTTCTAACATCTAGGTTTGACAAAAAGTCTAAAAGAAAAGTAAAAATACAAATCTTGGACTTTTTCATTGTCTTGATCTTGACTTGGTCTTTTCTTCAATGTCTTGATTCCGAAGCTTTCTATTGTATTAGGCTTTGGAATGTAAATCTTCAGCGGCATCAAAACTTGTGAGTCTTGATATCGGAGCCGTCAAATCAACCTGTTTTAACCTGAAATATTTTAAACAAAATTGTTAAATACATAACTAAATATGGTTTGTTATCATCAAAATATCCAACAAGATATCGGGCTAATGGCCTTTGGGCCAACAATCTCCCCCTTTTTGATGATGACAAAACATATATAGTTATCACAAATATTTTGGGTAGTGACTTCAAATGAAGCTCCCCCTCAACACATGCATATACAAAAATATGCTCAAGCATAGACAAATCTCAAAAAAATGGTGGGTGATAATCCACAACACATCCACAACACATATATCCATGCTAGATAAAAATACTCATGTCATGCTAGATAAAAATACTCATGTCATAAAATAGAAATGAAACACATGTCCACAAAGCATAACCAACATAAACAAGTACATGTCCACACAAACATAAATACAAGATAAAGATGTCCAACAACAGAAAATACTACAAACTATAAGTACACAAAATATGGAGTCTCTCTCAACAAATAACTCTCCCCCTTTTTGACATCATCAAATAAGGGGTAAAAGAAATCACTCCTCGTCCGAGCTGGACTCAGCTGCCTTGGAAGCATCCTTCTCATCACCAGAAGCTTCTTCAGACGAGCTGTCCTCATCAGCAGACTCCTCATCATCACTTTTCTCTTTGTCACCAGCAGCCATCTCTACATCCTCATCACCATCATCATCACGGGCACAATCAGGGGCAGGATCCACCTCCTCTGGATCAATATCTGCTAAGCGAGTCTTCGGTGGTGAAGCGACAGAAGGAGCCCTGACAGGACATGGAGGACCAAATGTAGGAAGAGGACGGGCAAAAGTTGTCGGGTCTGGACCTATAATATCAGGCTTCACAAACAATGCCTCAAACTGCGATTCCATGAATCTCATGGAGTCAGCAAAGTAAGACATATCGTTGCGAATGCCTTGAAAACGAGAGTCCACATCCGCACGATAAGCTGAATCACGCTGCTCAATCCAAGACTGGAACTCCTGGATTTTAGAAGTGATGAACGACTGGTACTCAGGAGACATGAAAGGACGGGAGCGGAGGAAGATCCCGGGGCAGAAGAGGATCCTGGAGCATGAACAGGAGGCTGCTCAGGAGCGGGATGACGCGCCCTGGGCTGCATCCTCTTCAGCAATGTACTATCGAGGTTAATAGAGGGTTCAATTGGAGACTCGGAAGAGAGATCAAATCCTAATTGCTTGAGGAGATAAGAAATAAGCATCCCATAAGGCAGGTGCCTACCGGGCATGCGAATCTGGTCTGAAGCCATGTGGGAAGCAATGAAATGAGGGATGTTAATCTTTATGCCTCTTAGAAGGCAAAAGATAATCAAAGGAATTGGACCCCGAGCATGGCTATACTCCCCTGATTTAGGCAAAATATTGTAAAACACAAATTTAGCCAGGACTTGGGCGGTAAAGGTAAATTTGTTTACCTCCTCGTTCCTGACCAAACCGGGGTTGTCATCCCTGTGAATCAAGGTGGAAGCGGTGAGCGCAGACTCACCGTCCGGATAGTCAAAGTCATGGAGATCAAAAGAATACACATCAACTCCACCAGTGGAGAGATGCAACAGGTCTGCAAACCTATCTAGGGGGATGTCTATATCACGCCCTAGAACACGACTCCTAACTCGGTTACCCTCAAAAGCATAATTGGCATAGAAGTAGGGTACGAGTGAGGTATAAACAGGTTCCTTGATAGACATGAATTGATCAAGAGAGTTTTTTGCAAGATTTGGGGGATGTTTAAATGTTCAAAGTCCTTGAGAATGACACATCTCCCTGAAATAATAGCCTTTTTAGATAACATGATGTATCTATTTTCGGCTAGAACATTAACAAAAGGACGCTTAGGTTTAGGAGTTGAGGCAGATGGAACAATAGATTTTCCCTTTTCAGTCCTAGTTCTCTTAGACATTTTGTTGAAAAAGGATGAAATTAGGTCAAAGTGGTTAGGGCTTGATCTAAACAACAATGAAACTTAAAGATCTTGACAAGGGTATAGAAATCTTACAACTAGATATCAAGAACAACCAGAAAAATAAGATTTTTACCTGAGATGAGGATCACAAACCCTAGATCTGAGAAAACTTCAAAATCCGTCGAAATTGGGCAGAGAAGAGGGCCTGAACCTGAAGATCCAACACCTAAGGAGGGAAATAAACTTGGATTTAAGAAGAATTTGGGAGGAATTGAGTGTAAGAGATTTTTGGGAGAAAGGGGGAAAAATCGTCCCCGGAGGAAGTGAGAGACAGTTGAGAGAAACAGTGAATAAATAGGCAGATTAGGGCAGAAACCCGACGCACGGTCGACCGGGTCGGTCGACCCACAAAACCCGAGAGCTCTGTAACACAGAGCGGTCGATCGGGTCGGTCGACCCAGAAAACCCGAGAGCACTGACAGATTCAGCGGTCGACCGGGGTTTAGAGCCGGTCGGCCGGCTTTGCCCAAAAACTGTCAACAGCAATTTCCCTTAAAAAAATTTAAAAGGAATTTTTTTATCAAATAAAGTAGAATATATATAACATGCAAGAATCCAACAATGTTTTCAAATCTTCATTAAGTTATCATATCAACCAAAAATATTCACACAAGACATTTTTTAATTTTCATACAAAAACAAAGTTTTAGAGATGTTGAAGCCGAATACCCGGTGAAGGGTTCTGAACTTCATCCTCTTGATTCCTCTTGAATGAGTTGAGGTGCGCAATTGCCATCTCTAATGTATTTGCTTGAATATGAAATTTTTACAAAATTTATTTCTAGTTTTGAAAATACAATGTGTATATATATAGATATATATAATCTAGGCTAGACATGTGGACATACAATAAACATGGTATAAAAGATAAGATATACAAACATGGCATATACACAAACATGATAGAGATGTAGGTTTACACTAGCATGTATCAATGTAGCATAAAAGTAAACTAACACTCCTATACATTTGTATATATATAACCAAAATTAAAACTTTTAAGAGGTTACCAAGCGAGGGCAATCTCCAAAATAGGTGCCTCTATGATAGCGATGCAAATGCGATGTGTTCTTTGAGCTTAGTTGCATCCACCACCCGGGCACCGTTTCCCCCTATGTCTTGGAGGAAGAAGATCCACCTGTATCATTTAAATTGGTGGGTCTTTTGGTACCCAAATTTTCTTGGGTCCTATAGGGTTAGTACCGGGGCGAACCCAAACATGTTTACTTTGTATATTATGTTTAGCATAACAAAATTTTTCTAAATGGCCTTTGCGGCCACAATGCGTGCATATGTAAATTCTACCACTACCATACATAAATGCATGCTTGTGTGAGTGCGCATGTTTCCGTGCATGTGCATGGTGAGTGCGTTTCCCTTGGGTTACTCCCTTGGGAAATCTAGATGCAAATTTGTTTAAGTCAAATGCACATTTTTTAAGAGTTGAGTCCAAAACATCAACTCGCTTTTGGATCTCAATAAATTCATTTTTATTACATGATGAAATGGGGCTTTTTTCTTTAGAAGATATTTTATAATTTTCAAAGTCCTTTTTCATCTTATCAAAAGAGTTTTCTAAATTATTTTTCTCTTTTAAAACAATGTCAATTTTATTTTTCAACACATCATTTTTCCTTTTTAATTTCTTATTTTGAGATTGTGAAATCTCATACCTATGTTGTAATTCTTCAAAGAATTGTGCAAGTTCATCCATAGTCAATTCATTATCTTCTATAGAGTTATCAAGAGTTACCTTTGGAGCATCGTCTCCATGTGCCATGAAGCACATGTGTGCGGCGTCGTTCTCCTCTTCGGATTCCGACTCCGTGTCGTCCCACGTTGCCACCATTGCTCTTTTCTTCTTTGGGGCATTTTTGGAGGTGGTAGCTTGAAGTGCGGGGCAATCGGCGATAAGATGTCCGATCTTCTTGCAATGGAAGTAAGGACCGGGTTCTTCTCTTTTCTTTTCATACCTTCCTTGAGGTCTCCCTCTTCGGAAGTTGCTTTGCCTCCCCTTCTTGTAGAACATCTTGTCCACCTTCCGGGTGAGCATGGCGAAGTCCTTATCGCAATCCTCCGATGAGTCATCCTCTTCAAGAATGGTTGGAGTGGCTTTGAAGGCGAGCGCTTTCTTCTTGGGCGCCTCCCTCTCTTCTCTTACTTTCATCTTCATCTCATGCGTCTTGAGATTTCCGATGAAACCGGAGAAGTCCATCTCCTCCCTATCGTTGAGTTCCTTGAGGGTAGTAGCCTTTACTTCCCATGCCTTGGGAAGAGCTCTAATGACCTTCCTTATCTTTTGGTCATTATCGATTGCGTCACCTAGAGAAGATAAAGCATTAGTAATCTTGGTGAAACGCGTGAGCATGTCATCAATGCTCTCATTGTCAAACATATAAAAGTTCTCATATTGAGAACGCAACAAGTCAATCTTGGATCTTTTGACTTGTGACGTTCCTTCATGAGTCACAATAAGAATGTTTCAAACTTCAAATGCGGATTTGCAATTAATGATGCGAGATAAATCATCCTCATTTAAGGCTTGGGTTAGGGCATATTGGGCTCTAGTATTAGCTTCATAATCCTTAGAGGTATCCTCGGACCATGAGCTCTCATCAGTGAGGGGTTCTATAAATTCTTTTGTAATGGACCTAGCAACCCTAACTCCTAGGGATTTAAGGAATAGGTTCATCTTGACCTTCCAAATGGGGAAGTTCAAGCCATCAAATTTTGGTGGGGACTTGATGCTAGAAAAGTCAAGTGATGCCATGGGAAAAGAGTAAAATGCACAATATATGAAAAATGCAACAAATAATATAGCCAATGACAAGGATCTCCCTAAGGTGGTTAAACCAAATTGTAGGGTTAGGCTCTGATACCAATTGAAATCACCTAGGGGGGTGAATAGGTGATGGCTAGATAAATTAAGACAATAATGAGGAATTAAAAATTCTAATTAACAAATTGCTCAAATTTAAAAGACTAACAATAATAAACACAATAAGTAGTGCAAGAAATAAAGGAGTTTGAGTTTAGAGAGAATTCGAGCAAACGCAAACACGAGTATATGTTTCCGAGGTTCGAGCCACGCTCTACGTCCCCGCCTTCACACTTGAAGGATTTCCACTATTGTTGATCCCACTGGATCGCCAATACAAGGACACACTTGTCCTATCTCTCGTGATGCCGCAACACCGCCCGGAGCACACTAGCTCGCCTTGAGGCCGATGCCTCTACAACTTCACACAAGAAGAAAATGATCACACTTGATCGAAAATCGCTCACTTAGCACAATCCTATAACCAATATGTAGATGTAGAATTTGGGATTGTGTAGTGCAAATATCTATAGTGAAGTAGAGGTAAAGGCTTCAAAAGGGTGTATGAAAATTTTGGCTTTGAAAATCTTTTCTCAAATGAAAGGCTTGAAAAACTAATGAAAGTCTCTTGTCAAATCTTGTAAAAATTGTTTTTTAAATTGGTGTCTTATCATGTTGAAGTGACCCACTATTTATAGGGGTTGAAAAACAGGGTAAGACAGCTAGAGAAATTCGTTGGGGTGAGATCCCAACAAAATCTGTCAGAAAATAGAGCTGTTGGAGTCTGTCAGAATTTCTGACAGCTGCTGGTCGACCGGGCCGGTCGACCATCAACGGTCATATTTTTGACCGTTGGGGGACATCGGTCGACCGGCCCGGTCGACCCAAACAAACAGAGAGCACTGCAACGTGCCCGGTCGACCCGAGCGGTCGGCCGACGTGCACACATGCACAGCGTGCACGTCAGTCGACCCGGACGGTCGACCAGCTTCTGTCAGATCTGAAAAATCAGATTCTGCAGAAACCAGAAACTTGAGTTTTGGGTTTGGTCTTTTGGGTTGAGGTTTTGGACCTTATAAAAATGGGAGTATGATCATAAGTCACTACTCTAACATGTTAAAACATTTTGATAAAGGTTCTCTTTAATAAAAACTTGTTTTTCCAAAAATCGGTTTTGCCAAAACTTAAAGTTTCTAAAATCGAATTTCCAAAACATGTTAACTCTAAAACTAAGTTAAAAATAGAAATTGTTTTTGAGGCCATAAATCAAACTAAAATGTGTGTGAGTGACAATCCCATAAATCTACTTCTAACATCTAGGTTTTGACAAAATGTCTAAAAGAAAAGTAAAAATACAAATCTTGGACTTTTTCATTGTCTTGATCTTGACTTGGTGTTTTCTTCAATGTCTTGATTCCGAAGCTTTCTACTGTGCTAGGCTTTGGAATGCAAATCTTCAGCGGCATCCAAACGTCTGAGTCTTGATATCGGAGCCGTCAAATCAACCTGTTTTAACCTGAAATCTTTTAAACAAAATTGTTAAATACATAACTAAATATGGTTTGTTATCATCAAAATATCCAACAAGATATCGGGCTAATGGCCTTTGGGCCAACAGATTGTTCGTATGTCCAACTTCTTGTTGATGCTTGGCCTCTGACAACTTTAGCTCGTTACCTTTATTGAGCAAATGGAAGATTGTAACCACATGCTCATATTTAAAAGAGTATTGTCTCTGAGGAGACTTGAACTCCGGAGTGCTATTGGACTTACTCTTATTTGGCTTCAGCGAGCTTCCCCAGATACTTTCATAACTAATGTTTCTTTTCCTTTGGCTTGGGAAGATTGAGCTCCGTCACGACCTTTACTTTTGGCTCCCCACCTATTTTTGGGAGCAAAGAATTCAAATTTCTTAACTAATTTCTAAGCTATTTTGGCTTGTTTGACAAGCTCTTTCTAAGTATGGGCCTTGATGAACTTTCATGTGGACTTTCACCTTGTCGAGAAAGTTACGCCTACATGTCTGAAGCAACATTGGTAAAGGCATGCTCATGAGGCACAAAAGAGAAATCTTGCGAAACCTCTCTATGAAGTCCTTACAGACTTTCCTTTTTTTTGGACTGTAAAGAGGAGTTCATTCATGGTTACTTCGGTATCATCCTTATAGAATCGGTAGAGGAATCGAAATTTCAGTTCAAGCCAAGATTGATGGAACCCCTAGGAAGGCTCCTAAACTAGTCAAAAGCTACCCCCTGGGGGTGCTAATGAACAGCATGGTCATAATGGCATCATTGTCTATTATATTACCGCTTTGGAACCAAAAGTGGTAGATATACTGATTTGATGAGCTCTTACCATCATACGAATGCAATGTCAGGGGCTTGAACTTTGGTGGATATGGAATTGATTCCTATTCCAGCAGGTAAGGGTGGGTCATCCTACTTTTTTCAACTTATCTCGTTGAGCGATGGATGCTATTTGCCTTATGCCTTTTATAACTTCAACATTAATTGAGGAAGTCTCATTTGGATGTGGTTGCTCGTCCTTCAGAATATCCTCGTTGAGACTGATTAGTCATCAATTTTGCATATTTTCTATCTGATTTACAAATAAAACCCTTATATTAACTGGTTTTTGTCTCTTGTGTGCAGATTACACTGGATAAGGGTAAAATGGAGAAAATAAGCTTAATAGATCCATTTTGGAGTATTTATTAGAGTTTTCTTGAAGCCCAAGTTAGTGACCTTCTAGAAGCTACATTGGACCCTGAATTGAGAGCCTAGTCAGCTAGTGCTACATGGTAAATAAAATTTAATTATAATATTTGGAAGCTTCTCTTATTTGACAAAGTTTGTGGCCCAAAATTAGAGCCAGAGGCCCTGATTTTGTTGTGGATCCATTTCAAATAGCCCTGATTTTTGACACATGACTTCGTTTCTTAGTGCTCAACTCTCCTATGCTTATAAATAAAGCTCTAAGGGACCAGAAAAGGAGGGAGAAAAGTAGAAATTAGGGTTTTCTCCTTCAAGTTGTAGATTAGGATTTTCTTTTCTTTTCTTTTTTTAATTGTATTTTCTCTTTCTTTATAGATCTAGGAATAGGTTCGAGAGAGATCCTTGAAGAAAAAAAAGAAATTGTAATAGAGAGTGACAATCTAATACAGGTTTCCTCCCTTCTCTTCATAGCTTCTTGATTTAATCTATCTTGTTTTTTTTTCTTTATTTGCTTTCTAGATGAGTAGCTAACTTTCTTTCCATGGCTAACTAACTACTAATCATTTAACACACTAATTCTTGATATATTTGAAATACACCTAGAGGGGGGGGTGAATAGGTGTGATTGCTAATCTAATGATCTTTTTAAAACTTAGTATGATGAATGATGCAACGATCTCTCAAAACAAGACTAAGAGCCGAATACCCCGTGAGAAGTTCTGAACTCCTTCCTCCCAATTCCCTTTAAATGGGTTAGAGGTGCGCAATGCAACCTTGTTGTATGAGATTATGATCGATCAAGGCAAGATATGATGGATGAATGGTGAGATGCACACAAGTATTACAAGCTTGAAATAAAAGCACAAATAAAGAAACAAGATCACAAGCAAGTAATTGAAAGCAATAAAGTGCAAGAGAATTTAAAGACAAAATTGACGCAAGGCAATCGCAATCACAAGAAGTTTGTTTCGAGGTTCGAGCCACCGCTCTACTCCCCGCCTTCACCTCCGTGAAGGGTTTCCACTATCCACCGAGGACGCCTTACAATGGTCTACCGAAGACCGGAGCACCGAGCTCTTACAATAACCTCTACTGAAGAGGTGTCACCACAAGAACAAGGATCACAAGAACAATAGTGATTTCCACAAGATCACAAAACTCTTTCCCAAACTCTTTTACAAGCTCTCACTCTTTTACAACTTCTCTATAGTATGAGTAAAGGATTTTTGGCTCTATGAAGTGTAGTGAGAAAAACTTCAGTTGTAGAGTGATATTAGCAATCAAACACAACTGAAAAACAAGCTTAAAAAGAATTGGAATTGGAAGCTTTGAAAACTATTTTTCTTCTCCTTTGAAAAACAATGAAAACTTGGGATTTTTTTCTTGGTAAATAGTAAGGACCCATTCCCCTCTATTTATAAGGAGAGAATAGGTTAAAAAAAATTTCTTTACACCTAATTTGGCCTGAAAAAGGTCTCCAACAACTCTCAAAAAGTCTGTTAAAACAGAAAATAAAAACAGATTTCAGAATTGCACTAAAGAGGAAAGAGCCGTTGGGCTCTTGCAGGCGTAGCGGTCGACCGGTCGGTTGACCGTTTGCCCTGTTGGCAAAGAGCCGTTGGACTCCGGTCGACCGTTCGGTCGACCGTTTCCTTCAAAGGAAACATAGTTTCCTTAAGGCGGTCGACCTCCCGGTCGACCCAAACAAATCGATAGTGGACCTGCTTACAGTCGGTCGACCGGGGCCGTCGACCGACAGACGTGCACAAACGTGCACGTCCTGGCACTGGCGCCGGTCGACCGGGTGGTCGGCCGGTCAGCTTGAAATAGGGAAAATCAGTATTTTTCTGACTTAGGAAAATTTTGTAAAATAGTTTTGGGTTTGAACAATCTTACGTATCATGCTAGTAGGGGTATGTGCACATGATCTAAACATGTTATTTATTTTGTAAAACTTAAGATCATGTAAATATCTACTAAGGCATGAGACAAAAATTAAAACATGAAAACTTAAAAACAAAACTTCACATTTTAGCAAAAACAAATTGTGTATGTGTATCCTAGAGCCAAATATCCAATGCTCAAACTTTAACATTCTATTCTTACAATGATTCTAAAGACTTCAAGTTCTTCAAGAGGGGCTTTCTCTATATGATCTTCAAACTTGCATCTTGAGCCCAAATTGAGTTGTCTTGAGTCCAAAGCACCTTCCTTTAGGGAAGAACTCCTCTAGTTGAGATAGAATCCTGAAACAAACTTAAACAACAAACAATATTAGTACAAATAACTAATATATTTTGTAATCATCAAAACACACTAAAAACGGGTGATTATAACCTTGGGCCAACAATCTCCCCCTTTTTGATGATGATAAAACATATAAGTTATTTTAAAAAAATGGAAGAAGAGCTTGGAAAGCTCCCCCTCAAATAATGGTATGTAAAAAAATGTCAATGAAGAGCTAAATACATAAGGCATTGAAAACACATAGTTTTGTCAAAAACTCAAATGCATATCAAAAACTCAAAATTCAAATGCATTAACGTATACACAATAAACTTATACACAATAAACAACCAACATAATCAAACAAACTCATACTTTCTCTCCCCCTTTTTGTCATACATCAAAAAGGGTTATACAAACAAAATAGAAGAAATTTATCTTTAAGAATCCATAATGCAAACTTTCAACTCACCACAAATAAATGAAAATCTAGCATAATCTAGAGGTTTAGTAAAAATATCGGCAAGTTGAAAATCGGTAGAAACATAATCAATATCAATATCACCTTTCTCATAATGATCTCTAAGAAAGTGATACCTAATGTCAATGTGTTTGGTTTTACTATGTTGATTTGCATTCTTCGTCATGTGAATAGTACTAGTATTATCACAAAATATTTTAACATGATCAAAGTGTAAATCATAGTCAAGGAGAGTATGTTTCATCCAAAGAACTTGTGCACAACAAGCTCCGGCTGCAACATACTCCGCCTCGGCGGTTGATAGGGCTACCGAATTTTGCTTTTTGGAAGACCAAGATACAAGACAATTACCTAGGAATTGACATGTTCCACTTGTGCTCTTCCTATCTACCCTACAACCCGCATAGTCGGGATCCGAAAAACTCTTCATATCAAATAGTCCGGTTTTCGGATACCACAAACCCATTTCAATAGTGCCCTTAAGGTATTTAATAATGCGTTTTACCGCTACTAAATGAGACTCCTTAGGACATGATTGAAAACGTGCACAAAGACAAACGGAAAACATAATATCCGGCCTACTAGCCGTCAAATACAATAAACTACCTATCATGCTTCTATAAAGTTTAATGTCTACACTTTTACCTTGTTGATCCTTGTCATGCTTGGTGTTGTTGCCATGGGAGTTTTGCTTACTTTAGATCCTTCAAGCCCGAACCTTTTGATTAATTCCTTTGTGTACTTGGCTTGATTGATGAAGATCCCATCCTTCCTTTGCTTGATTTGGAGTCCAAGGAAATAGTTGAGCTCCCCCATCATAGACATTTCAAATTCATCCTTCATGCATGATTCAAAAGCTTGGCAAAGAGATTCATTAGTAGAACCAAAAATAATATCATCAACATATATTTGCACAATGAGAATATCATTTTTAACATGTTTTGTAAACAATGTGGTGTCAATTTTACCTTTCTTAAAACCATTTGAAATTAAAAATGAAGAAAGTCTTTCATACCAAGCCCTAGGGGCTTGTTTCAAACCATAAAGAGCTTTATCTAATTTGAATACAAAATCCGGATGTGTAGGATCAACAAACCCGGGGGGTTGTTCAACATACACCTCCTCTTCAATAAAACCATTTAGAAAAGCACTTTTAACATCCATTTGAAATAATTTAAAATCTTTATATGAGGCAAATGCTAGTGTCATCCGTATGGCTTCAAGCCGTGCTACGGGTGCAAAGGTTTCTTCAAATCGATCCCTTCGATTTGAGTGTAACCTTGGGCAACTAACCTAGCTTTATTCCTAACAACGTTACCCAATTCATCCAACTTTTTCTTAAAGATCCACTTAGTACCAATTGTTGGTCTATCGTGGGGCCTAGGAACAAGGTGCCAAACTTGGTTGCGCTCAAATTGATTGAGTTCCTCTTGCATGGCTAGCAACCAATATGAATCGGCCTCGGCTTCGAGGACGTTCTTGGGTTCAACATGTGAAATAAATGCATAATGTCCACAATAGTCATGAAGTTTAGAGCGAGTGGTTACCCCTTTTGATACTTCACCTATGACGAGGTCCTTGGGATGATGAGGATTGTATCTCCAACCCTTTGGAAGTTGTTGAGTAGGCTCCACTTCATTTGTTTGATTTTCATTTCCTTGAGCCTCTTCTACTTTAGCTTCACTTCCTTCATCATCCTTTGGCTTGTCTCCCATAGTAGTAGTATCCTCCAAGGTCACTTTCTCCAAGCTTTCATCCAAAGCATCTATTTCTACAACATTCTTAACAAACAAGTTAGATTCTTCAAACTTAACATGTATAGATTCCTCAATAGTCAAAGATGATTTATTGAAGATTCTATAAGCCTTACTTGTATTAGAATACCCAACAAAAATTGCCTCATAAGCTTTAGCATCAAATTTTCCTAAATTATCTTTAGTATTTAAAACAAAACATTTGCATCCAAAAACTTTGAAATATGAAACATTTGGTTTTCTAGAAAAGTACATTTCAAAAGAAGTTTTTGAAGTATTTTTACACAAGAAAACACGATTTGATATATACCATGATGTATTTACGGCCTCGGCCCACAAATAATGTGGTAGACCATATTCACTTAGCATCGTCCTAGCCATCTCTTGTAAGGTTCGATTTTTCCGTTCAACTACTCCATTTTGTTGTGGAGTTCTAGGACAAGAAAGTTCATGCTTTATTCCATGTTCTTCACAAAAAGTGGTAAAGGGTAGGTTAATGAACTCACCTCCTCTATCACTTCTTATTCTTAAAATTGAAGACTCTTTTTCTTTTTCAACTCTTTTCTTAAAAGTTTGGAAATATGAAAATGCTTGATTTTTGTGTTCAAGAAAGAACCCAAGTAAACCGTGAAAAATCATCAACCAAAACAAATGCAAATCTATTCCCACTTAGACTTTTGGTTTGAGTAGGGCCAAATAAATCCATGTGGATCAACTCCAAAGGACGTGATGTCATGATATCCTTAATTGACTTGAAAGAAGACTTAGTTTGTTTCCCAAATTGACATTCGTCACAAACTCGGTCCTTTTCAAAATTCAAACAAGGAATACCTTTCACCATTTCCTTTGTGTTAAGCCTAGATATATGGTCAAAAGAAATATGGCCTAATCTTCTATGCCACAACCAAGAGTGATCATCGAGGGCCTTTAAAAAAGTAATATTACAAGACATATTTAACATATCAATCATATAAACATTACTTTCACGAAAACCGGAAAATACACAAGCATTGGAAATTCTATCAATTACTTTGCAAGCTATATTATCAAAAACTACATCAAAACCTTTATCACATAATTGACTAACACTCAAGAGGTTATGCTTGAGGCCATCAACTAAAACTACATTTTCAATTAAAGGTGATGTGCCAAGTTTTACATTACCGATACCGATGATTTTACCCTTGGCGTCATCTCCGAAGGTGACGGTGCCACCTTCATGGTATCTTGATAGGGTTGCAAAGTTGTTGATGTCCCAAGTCATGTGCCTTGAGCAACCACTATCAAGATACCACAATCCTCTACGTCGTTGGGCTTTGGAAGGTACCTACATCATTTAACAAATTCGTTGATTTTGGTACCCAAACTTTCTTGGGTCCTTGGAAGTTAGTGTTTCGAACCCAAACATTATGATGAGATGCACTTAGTCTATCATAACAAAAATTGGCTTGGTGCCCTTTCCGCCCACAATGTGAACATGAGAACACTCTACCATACATGAATGCATGATGTGTGTGTGGAGTGTGAGCATGTGTGTGTGAAGTGTGAGCATGCCTTGGGGTTTGCCACGATGTAAAGGTTGTGTGGTATGAACATGGGCATGAGCATGGTAAACATTTTCTTAGGGGCTTGTTTCTTAGGAAACATAGCCTCTAACTTCTTTTTATCAAATTCACACTTTTTCAAAACAATTCCTAATGAGTCTATTCTTTCTTTAAGCATGGTAATTTCATTTGTGTCAACTTGTGGGGACTTCCCTTTACAAGAAATCTTATACTTGTCAAAGTCTTTTTGGGTGGAAACAAGAGTGGAAAGTAATTCATCATTTTCTTTAGAAATAGTAAACATTTGTTGATTAAGGGATTCATTTTCCTTTTTCATTTTTAGATACTTTTTCTTAAGAGAGTCATAGTTATGTGAAAGTTCTATAAAAGCTTCTCCTAATTCATCCATGGAAAGTTCATCATCAAAAAGAGTGGAAGGGGTTACCTTGCTTGTGCCTTCATTTGCCATGAAGCACATGTTGGCGGTGTCAATTTTCTCCTCGGATTCGCTCTCGGAATCCCATGTTGCTTTCATTGCCTTATTCTTGTAAGGCTTCTTGGATGTGGAGGGCTTCACCTTATCCGGACAATCCGCTACGATGTATCCCGGTTTTTGACAATTGAAGCACACGATCTTTCTTTCTTCTTTGCCTCCTTGCCATCTCCTTCTTCCTTGAAATTTTGCCTTGTTGTACATCCTCCGGACGTTCTTCACAAGAAGTGAGAGCTCTTCGTCATCTTCTTCTTCATTATCTTCGTCGGAGTGGGTGGTTTGACTTTTGAAGGCTATAGTCTTCCTTTTGGAAGGAGCCATATCCTCCCTTGCTTTCCTCTCCATCTCATGGGTTTTGAGGTTCCCAATGAGACCTATGAGCTCCATCTCTTCTTTGTCATTGAGTTCCTTCAAGGTAGTTGCCTTTACTTCCCATGAAGGAGGAAGAGCCCGGATGATCTTTCTCACCTTTTGATCATTATCAATACCATCACCTAGAGAAGAAAGTCCATTAGTGATCTTAGTAAATTTTGTAACCATATCATCTATGGTTTCATGTTCTTGCATGCTAAAGTTCTCATATTGGGACCGAAGAAGGTCTATCTTAGCCCTCTTCACTTGTGAGGTCCCCTCATGTGTAACTAGCAAATGTGTCCAAATTTCATATGCGGACTTGCAATGAATCACTCTAGCTATATCATCATCATTAAGGGCTTGAAGGAGTGCATAATGAGCCCTAGCATTGGCATCAAATTCTTTGGTCTCTATTTCGGACCAAGTAGATTCATCACCGGGGGGTGCACTAAAGGGTTTGGTCACGGCCTTTGCAACTCGACTACCTAGAGATTGCAAGAAAATGGTCATCTTAACCTTCCATATAAGAAAGTTAAGTCCATCAAACTTAGGGGGTGTCTTGATACCATCGGCCATCCTTACTAAGTGAGAATGAATGAAATGATTAGCAATATTAGGATCTTTCTAGGGTTGTTAAGCCAAGAGCCTAGTAACCAAGCTCTGATACCAATTGAAATACACCTAGAGGGGGGTGAATAGGTGTGATTGCTAATCTAATGATCTTTTTAAAACTTAGTATGATGAATGATGCAACGATCTCTCAAAACAAGACTAAGAGCCGAATACCCCGTGAGAGGTTCTGAACTCCTTCCTCCCAATTCCCCTTTAAATGGGTTAGAGGTGCGCAATTCAATCTTGTTGTATGAGATTATGATCGATCAAGGCAAGATATGATGGATGAATGGTGAGATGCACACAAGTATTTCAAGCTTGAAATAAAAGCACAAATAAAGAAACAAGATCACAAGCAAGTAATTGAAAGCAATAAAGTGCAAGAGAATTTAAAGACAAAATTGACGCAAGGCAATCGCAAACACAAGAAGTTTGTTTCGAGGTTCGAGCCACCGCTCTACTCCCCGCCTTCACCTCCGTGAAGGGTTTCCACTATCCACCGAGGACGCCTTACAATGGTCTACCGAAGACCGGAGCACCGAGCTCTTACAATAACCTCTATCGAAGAGGTGTCTCCACAAGAACAAGGATCACAAGAACAATAGTGATTTCCACAAGATCACAAAACTCTTTCCCAAACTCTTTTACAATCTCTCACTCTTTTACAACTTCTCTATAGTATGAGTAAAGGATTTTTGGCTCTATGAAGTGTAGTGAGAAAAACTTCAGTTGTAGAGTGATATTAGCAATCAAACACAACTGAAAAACAAGCTTAAAAAGAATTGGAATTGGAAGCTTTGAAAACTATTTTTCTTCTCCTTTCAAAAACAATGAAAACTTGGGATTTTTTTCTTGGTAAATAGTAAGGACCCATTCCCCTCTATTTATAAGGAGAGAATAGGTTAAAAACAATTTCTTTACACCTAATTTGGCCTGAAAAAGGTCTCCAACAACTCTCAAAAAGTCTGTTAAAACAGAAAATAAAAACAGATTTCAGAATTGCACCAAAGAGGAAAGAGCCGTTGGGCTCTTGCAGGCGTAGCGGTCGACCGATCGGTCGACCGTTTGCCCTGTTGGCAAAGAGCCGTTGGACTCCGGTCGACCGTTCGGTCGACCGTTTCCTTCAAAGGAAACACAGTTTCCTTAAGGCGGTCGACCGCCCGGTCGACCCAAACAAACCGAGAGTGGACCTGCTTACAGTCGGTCGACCGGGGCCGTTGACCGACAGACGTGCACAAACGTGCACGTCCTGGCACTGGCGCCGGTCGACCGGGCGGTCGGCCGGTCAGCCTGAAATAGGGAAATCAGTATTTTTCTGACTTAGGAAAATTTTGTAAAATAGTTTTGGGTTTGAACAATCTTAAGTATCATGCTAGTAGGGGTATGTGCACATGATCTAAACATGTTATTTATTTTGTAAAACTTAAGATCATGTAAATATCTACTAAGGCATGTGACAAAAATTAAAACATGAAAACTTAAAAACAAAACTTCACATTTTAGCAAAAACAAATTGTGTATGTGTATCCTAGAGCCAAATATCCAATACTCAAACTTTAACATTCTATTCTTACAATGATTCTAAAGACTTCAAGTTCTTCAAGAGGGGCTTTCTCCATATGATCTTCAAACTTGCATCTTGAGCCCAAATTGAGTTGACTTGAGTCCAAAGCACCTTCCTTTAGGAAAGAACTCCTCTAGTTGAGATAGAATCCTGAAACAAACTTAAACAACAAACAATATTAGTACAAATAACTAATATGTTTTGTAATCATCAAAACACACTAAAAACGGGTGATTGTAACCTTGGGCCAACAATATTGTGACCTACATGTATCTAATAGTATTCAATAGGCCTTGCCAAAAGTCAACGATGGCTTATGATGATCGGTTCCTAACTCCTAACTTGCTAACAAGCTAACTTGCAAATTCTCTTTTATTTCATGCTTGCTCTTTATAGTCTTGATGATTTAATATTAGATTGCATCTTGTTTGTCAAGTTTCGATGCTAATCACTTCTTTTGGGCTATTCTTTGAAAGCTCCATGCAATCAAGCCTAGGACTTATCAATTATCTTATGAGGCATTAATCACCCAAAGATGTTAGTATGGTTAGCGGATCAATTAGTAGGAAGTTAGCCATGAATTTTTTAATTTTATTTTGTTATCAAAACCCCTTTTCTTTAATCACATCACTATGTTTTCCTATCCTTTTCTATCTTCTTCTCTCTTTTTTTTTTTTTTGAAACAAAGAAGAACTCGTTAATGGTTTTGTGAATTACCGGTAAAGCTTCTATCGCCTTCCGTCCTTGTGAAAACGACCCGCATAGCCAATATTGCTATCGCGGATTATTGACGAAAGCCAAAGCACACACAAGTATACGAGTCCGAATTTCAAAATTATTATTTTCTGTTCTCGATTTTTAATCAATCAGAGATTTCCTCCTCTTGATGATTGCTATCAGTGGTCCTCTCATGGTTTGCATTCACATTTTAATTATTCAGTAGCTGCTCAAACATACGTTGGATATTGTCAAGGGCCTCTTGTTGAGTCTTAGTAGTCTGTTATATAGTCTCCATGCGGCAAAGGAGAACCGCATCACTATTATATGTCATGTTGACTGATACAAACTCTGTTTGGACAGAGTTGATGGTACTAGAATGGGGCATAGTCGCTACCTTCCACTTCCTAATCTAACCATTGGGAAAAGTGTCTTAATGGCGCAGGTGAAATAGTACATCCTGATGTAGAGGGTGTATGATTCTTAAAGGGTATTGCTACCCTGGATCTAGTACCTTGAAAGGCACCCTCGTACAATTAGAATCTGTCCCAAAAGTTAGGGCTATAGTCAGAATCTGGAGAGCTAAAAGTGAGACGATTAATCCACTGTCTCTTTATTCTGGATCGTTGCTGATCATTTCATCTGCCTATCATCTTGACAGAGGCTGCAAAATGTCTAGCACCTTTGAAAGTTTCTTCTTCAGAGACTTAGGTCTCTTGAAAGTCTGAGTCATGGCAGATAATCGATTGAAGACTGATTGTCGGTTTTGAAGATATGTTGTAGGGATTGACCCAAAACAACAATGGACAGAATGAGCTACATAAATTGACATCCTTCTTGTCCACAACAGGACGGAGAAGTGTTGACCGACTCATCAAAGTGAAGCCTCCACTTATTACTCAAATAATCCCTTAAGTCTAAGTTAATTGGGCCTAACCGGTCCAATATTGAAACCCAAGAAGATTGAAGAACATATCCTTGAGAAGTTTTTTGACTTATCCTTTGTTGTGGGATTTTGCTTTGTCAAGGCTATCTGCTTAGCTTTTGACTTAGCTAGTTTAGCCCCACCACACATTTAAGACGTGTTAGCTTTGCCAGAAGAAGTTGTCTTAGCGCTATCAGATAGCGCTTTAGTCTTTAATCAGGCTTGCAAGGTAACCTCGCCAAAAGCATTGGACGTGTTAGCTTTGCTAGAGGAAGCTATTTTAGTGCCACCAGATAGCGCTTTATCCTTGTAAAAGGCTTGCGAGATAGCTTCATCGGATGTGTAGGACACATTACCTTTACCAGGGAAAGCTATTGTAGCACCGCTGGACAACACTTTCACCTCATAAAAGGCTAGAGAGGTAGCATCGTCGGAGAGATGGGCTTTAGCCTTGCTTCTTTGTGAACTACTCCAACAGCATAGCCTAGTAGCCAGGAACTGCTGAAATAGCTTTGCCAAAGCTAAAGCATGCTTGGAAGAAGCTTTGTTAGCCTAGGAAGAGGCTGTTGTAGGGTCGTCAGACATCTTAATAGCCTTGCTGGAGGATGATTGACCTGGTTCATAATTAATTTAGACTCACCAGAGGCTGTGGAGGCTATGACAGGCTTACACGGCGACACTGCTCTCCTGGTGGAGAAAGAAGCTCCCCAACTGAGTCGCCATCTTCTTTTGCATAAAAAAACTGTTTGTGTTTTCAGAAAACTTAAAAGAGAAGACATACAAGTAATTTAAACAGAAATTTACAAGTAAGAATTGATTCTGAGAAAGTGTGTCGAAGGAGTCTGATCAGCGCGCGATCACTTCATCTGGTTGACGATGTAACCAATAAGGTTCGAATCTACTGCTAGTTATTTCTTCTCACCTGATTCGAGAAATTCTTGAAATTGAAGGATTTGGATGTCAGAACCCTATATTAGTCCTTAAGAATGAGGGGAAGATTCTCCATGTACTCTTGGAAAGCAAGAAGTAGCTTCTTCTTTGTCTCTCGTGTATTTCCTCTCTTGTCTCCGTATGCCTCTTGTTCTCCTTTTGTCTTAGCATGCTGGTGGGTTATTTATAAGCTCAACACGGATAAGCATCCCCTAGAAATCAGTGAAAGCTGTTAAATAAGGCTAAAAATAGCCTATAATGCCTGTCCGACGAAGCTAGAATAGTCTTCGGTGAGGCTAGCCAACAGCCGTTGGCTTAAGGAAGTTATTATCCCCTTGATTATCTCCTCTTAATGAGAAATTTTAATGGGTGTAAATGGCCATTAAAAGAAGCAGTCAATCCCACTAAGTGAGTGGGAGAGAAATTAATGAAAGTTGTTAAATGAGGCTAGAAATAGCATGTAATGCCTGTTTGGTAAGGCTAAAGTAGCCTTCGGCGAGGCAACTCTAGCTTTCGGCGAGCCAACCAACAACCGCTGGCTTTGGGGAAGTTACAATCTCCTTGATTATCTTCTCATATGAGGGATATTAATAGGGTATAACTACCCATTAGAGAGGCAATCCACCCCTCTAAGTTAATGGGGTGTAAGCCTATAATCCTACTTAAGGATTTAAAATGGTCAATAGCCCTACAGTGTTGCCTGTTCAGCAACGCTATGCTTGTGGTGAAGCTAAGCTTACAGCGAAGCTAAGCTTGCATCAAAGCTAAGCTTCTAACTTCTGGCAAAGCTAGCCAGTTTTATAAAGTTAGCTCATTGGGCCGAAATGAGGACCTTATAGGCTTGTTTAAGCCTATTTAAAGGTGTGTTTGACTCTCTTCAAACTAGTTGGATTCAGTAAGGTCCAGATGACTGATCTATTCATCGTGAATTGAAGCGAGCCCAATAAAGCGTGAACTGATCGTAAAACTATATGTGACTTGTCTTTTAGAAGTGTCAATAAGTTAGACGTACAAACTAGCTAAAAATCTACTTGGGATTTGCCTTTTAGAAGTGTCAACAGATGGCTCCGGTAGAATATATCGGTTCTCATGTGATAGTAAACTCTTACAATTTACAACAGACTCTCTCCCTGATGACTAATAGGCATTGCGGAGATATTAAAATGAATCACCCAGGGGCAAGCTCTGACAACTGTCAAGTCACTCAGACAACTGTCCACTCCGCCACCCAACTGATTTCCCTCATGCTCTCTAGCTATTCTCCACGAAGGGTAAGAAGACACTCCGACTACTCGGTCCCCGATTCCACGGGTACGGACACATTATTGCAACTTATATGCATAGGGCAAAAATACTCTCATGTATGTACGCTAAGTATTAGTATAGGCAGGAATCAGAGTACAGAAGTACATGGTGTATTATATATTCAAACTTTAGAATACAATTACAAAGTTATTATAAGATGTGACATAATATTACAAGAATATTACATCATCTAGAGGTGCAAACGTAAGATATACACAATATGAATAGTCTAAATGGATGCTCGCGAGCTACAGGAGAAATGTCATAATCCTATCAAGAGGAACTGGATAGGAAGGGCTACAACTGGTCATCTTGCTTCATAAGATACACTTGGTCTTCGGCAGACGGGTCCACTTTGGCTTAATCTCCAGGATCTAGACATGTAGGTACTCAAAAGTTAGAAAGTCACCCAACGAATAGTAAAATGACTGCCAAGTGGTATGCACAGGCAAGCACGTGTGTATCGATAAAACTGAATTGAAAAAGTATATATCAAAAATCGTATCATGAACATACATATACAAGCATGCAATAAAGCATCAAGTAAAGTGTTACATGCAATGTGGGCAAAACTAGTTGTACAAGCTCCGTCTATGACTTCATGAGATTAGTACATCGAGAGGATAATCCAAATAAGGAAACACCTATATATATACCTTATGCCTCATGTCACCATATTCCGAGTATACACAAGTCGAGTTGCTTAAGCACAAAACTGATAAGACCGATGAAAGCAAACAAATTGTTGTATTAATATTTTATTATTATTATTACTCGTCCGACTTATATATCTTGATATGTGTCCTAGCGTCCCAACAAACATACATCTTGTAACGCTCTGATCTAGCAGGTACAAAGATGTTACTGCAATGTATATACACAGAGAATGAATACTCTCACGTATATACACTAAGCATCACTACAGTACATGAGTCGAGTACAGAAGTACATAGTAGTACACATTTCCATAAAATATTATAAGTAGTCAGTTATCACAGACTGTGGTTTAATACTACAACAATATTACATCACCCAGAGATACAAGAGTGAGATTTACAAAATTAAAAATACTGAGAGATGCTCACAAGCTGTAAAAAGGAAAATCTCATGAGCCAGTCTCAGATAGTAGCTGGGAAGGATCTACTACTATCAACCATGCTTCCACTGCGCCAAGAATCTCCATAGTCTACTATGCTCCATACTCTGGAATCTGGACATGCAGGTCTAGGGTTATCAGAACAATCCAATCAGTACTTACAGTAAAGCCAAGTGACGTGCACAGGCAAACACACATGTGCCGAATCAAAGTGTTGTAACTCAATCAAGCAAGTACAGTCTAATAAACAAGAATAATGAGAATTTAAATTACAGAAGCACATAAATAACATCATGTAACTACGAGCAATGCACTTAAATTATACAATAAATAATAATAAGTGTTTCCTGTTATTTTAATCATTTCCTTCTAATGTCCCATATCACAGCAGTCCACACTGAAGTTCTTACTCAGATAGAACTCATCTGAATATTGACATACGGATACCATTATCTAAATGACGGAGTGACCAAATAATACACGCTCTTGGTATTACCATTGCTGGGTTATTTAAGATACACCGTACATCGAGAAATATGTCGTGTGTTTGGGTTATGCAAGCATGGAATAATCACAATAAATAGAGCAACATGAAATCAGCACAAAGTCGAGTAAATGTACTTGAGTTATTATATTATTATTATCCTTATTATTATTACTCGTTCGACCCATATGTGTTCCCGACATCCCAGAACATGTACATCTACATATGAGTAAGCCGGTTTGGTTATTGAAAATTGATGGGGATCAACGAATCATGATTATATTGGGCCCCGTGCATATCCAGGACGACTTCAGGAGCATCTGGTACTGAGCTGGAACTGACCTCTAAGTCATAAAGGTCTTATTTATAAGCCCTGGGATAGGAATAGATTTGGAGCAGGGGTGCCAATACACCCCACCGAAATACCTAGTGGCCCTCAAGTAGAATCAAAGTTTCAGTTGCATAATATTTAACCATTATAAACACGTACCCATATTGATTCCATCAATTTTTGCCATTTCGGTGTAAGTTGTCCAATTGCTATAGGTTTATGTCCATGAAGATCGGTTTACGTGATTAACATGGGTATAATAATAGGGGAAACATGCATGATACAATAGAACAGGATGTCAGGTGTATACATGACAGTAGTTGTCATGTCCCCATAAAGTTGATGATCATGTGTCAGATTGTTAACATGCTAGGTGTCAGATGTCAGGTGTCAAGTGAAGTACAACAATATATATAATTACAATATCATGCTAGAGCAGTAAAGGAATTATTTGAAACTTTTCACAATAATAATAATAGATTAAACTACAAACAGGCTGGTAGGGGCTTGGAGAAGCTAGAATGTAGGTCGACCGTGTCCGGCGGGGTAGAGCTATAGTACATAGTGGAGTAGGTTCCTGGCGAAGTCATCGTGTAGCGCTAAATGTGTTAGAATGAAAACCGGTGCACAAAAACCCGTGGTTTGAAATATGGAATGAGTGCTCAGAATAGTACTACTATTTTCTCAAAACTATCATTATAGCTAAGAAGCTAAATGAGTCGTGTCCATAAGGAGGAAAGTGATAGAAGCATGCGTTCGGTTTTGTATTTGTTTAAGAAATCCTTATTTTATTTCAAAGAAAACAAAAAAACAAGTAAAAGAAAAATTAATTGTGAGGATCGTTTGAAGTGGAAGTAAAACTAAGTGGAAATGGTTTGGAGATGACAAATATGTTGCTTGGAAATAGGAAAAGAAAATGTGAAGTGGAAATTAGAAAATAGCTAAAAAAGAAATGGTTGAAGAAAGTAAGAGAATGTTTGGTATAGTAAAAAGAAAAGAAAACATGTTCGGAAAATTGATTTTAGAAAATGAGTAGAAGCTTTAGAAAGATTTTAAGAAAGTGAATTTAAAAGAAGGAAATAAAGTTTGTTTGAATTTTTAATGTTTAAAAGATCATGGCTAGATAATTTTCTAAATACCACTAACCAACTAACCCTTTGGAGTTCATACCTCAAGTTGAATCCTTGGTGTAGGCTGTCCAAAAGTTACTGGAGGACAAGCCATTGAAAAGCAAAGTTTCAAGCTCTAGACGCGCGGGACTATCACCCGCGTCTCAGCATCAAGGCGCGTTGGCCCGACACCCGCGTCTCAGCATCAAGGCGCGTTGGCCCGACACCCGCGTCTCAGCATCAAGGCGCGTCGGCCCGACACCCGCGTCTCAGTATCAAGGCGCGTCGGCCTGACACCCGCGTCTCAGCATCAAGGCGCGTCGGCCTGACACCCGCGTCTCAGTTATAACCGCCTTGGTTAAGGGACCAATCACTGCCCACACGTAAGGGGAATCAGCCCCCATCGTGGCGTGTCTTTAGCAGGCACGTGGGTTAGTTACCGCCCATGTAGCGGGGAAGTTGGCCCTCATTGTGGAGCGTTTGTAGGGGGCACGTTCACCCCTAGGACCTCTATAAATAGCCTCATTTACAATGAGGTCGAGGCGATCGGGGATCGGAAATCAGCAATCAGCAATCGGCAATCGGCAATCGACGATCAGAAGGAGGAGATCAGAGAGAGAAGAAGCAGATCAACTCTTCAGCAAGTTCGCTGCGTACGAGCTAGCTTTCGCCTACCTTCTCTTTTAGAGTTTTGGTAGACAGAGCTGTGTCACTCTTTCTACCGGCCGAAGAGGAGAGCCCTGAAGGACGGTCGTCTGGTCAACGGAGAACAAGATTCACTCTCCACCGCCACACGAAGAACCCAGCCTTAAACAAAGGGGGAATTCAAGATTCAATATTCTCCCTCCCTTGTAATCGGAAAGAACAGTAGTTTTTGTTGTAATCCTTTTCATTTGATTCAAGGAAAACTTTTACATCAATTCACTGTCTCCCTCTTTCTCGGGTCATACAAGAGATGGCGACTCCGCTGGGGACTACGTTTGTCACTGAGGAGCAAATAGTGGCGCAAGATGACGTCCACCATAAGGGGAAGATGGTCGAATCGCTCGTTGTCGAGTTCGACCAGGCGAAGTACGAAGAGTTTCTCTCTTCCGGCTCCAAGAGCCCAAAGACCCGCGTCTGCCGCCGGGTCTCGACGGGGAATGGCCTCGAGGCCCAATCTGTGGCTTTCTCGAGCTCCCCTGCTGCCGACTGTGCCAAGCAAGGTACCCGCGCCAACGCCTCTCAGAAGGCCCGCGTGGTCCCAGGCACATCTGCCTTTGCGACCAACCGCGTCACACAGAACACCCGCGTCAGCATCTCTCAGGAGACCCGCGTGGTCAAAGTCCCTGGTGTCCAGCATCAGGATGTCGTTGGTCTCTCTCCACCTCCTCGACGCAATCGAAACGCTGAGCGTCGACAGAGGAGACGTGCGCGTCAGCTGCAAGTTGGAACCGTTGGTTGTCCAACTGAGGCTGGACGCGACGTACAATCTCGCGCCTTGCCCGCGCCGCGTCCAGTACGTGAAGTCCGCATATGGCGCCCCAAACGCGAGATTCCTTCAGTCAGGTCCTCTGAGGACCAACTCAACAAACGCCAAAATGAGACCTCTGCGCCTCGTCAAGCGCAAGAGTCACGAGCTCATAGGTGTGGGGCTCAACAGCCCATCCTCTCTCAAGTGTCTCTGCCCCGACACACCAAACAGCAACGCGACAGGCGCGTTTTGTCTCAACAGAGACGCCAGACGCGCGTCTTACAGCCGTGGCGAGAAAATCGCGTCCCTGAAGCCCTCGTCCAGGCTGTGCAGCACATGGATGCCTCCCGTCTTCGACGTTGCGAGGCTAATCTTTTCAATCCCCCTCCCATGGATTTGAGGGATTATCTGACCAAGAAAAGAAGTGCCAATCAGGCCACTTCGTCGTGTTGCTGCCAACGGCTCATCCATATGCTCTCTGAGTGCCGTTGCGGATCAGGCGTACACCAGCAGTCTTTAGTCAGACAGCTGACCCTGATTCCTCCGTCAGCTAAAAGAATAAGCTCCCACAGAAGGAGAACCTTCTCTGACGTTGAGTACCCGGAGCTCACTGCGAATATGACAAGCAGGAGCAAGGGAAAACAACTTGCATTCAGCTCAGACGACTCCGAGTCTGACTCTGAACCGGAAGGGGTATATCGACACACTCGCACCCGGACTGGGGCCATTCCCCCGATTGACTATAATGCCTTAGCCCATGGCATTAATGATTCTCACTCCGCCGTAGCGGAATCAAGGGCTTCAAACTCTTCCGTCGAGAAGGAGACCTCCGCCTACATGACAGGCGCTCCTGAGGAGACGACTAAACGTTTGGAGTAGATCCAGAAGGCACAAATGGATATGATTCTTGCTCAGCAGGAATCTATCAACTCCCTCAAGCAGGCGATTGCACAGCTGCTCGAAGACAGGAGGAGGTCCCTTCCTAAAAAGTCAAAGGGCAAAGGGAAAAAGGGAGAAAGCTCATCTTCCGAACCTTCTGAGGAGACGCGGCGATCTACTTCCGGCTCGTCCAAGTCCTCGTCGCAAGTAAAGGCGACCAAGACCAGGGAAAGGCTCATGTTAAAAGAATTAGTCAACTGGAGCGACGCCTCGAAGCCCTTGCCAATCGCAAAGACCTCCAAGAAGTAGGAGTGGTCCGGCCCTACCCGGCTGAATGGGACTTGGTTCCGTACCCGCCCAAGTTCAAAGCTCCAACTCTTCAAGCCTTTGATGGGAAGGGGTCACCCAACCAGCACATCTACTACTTCAAATCCCAAACCGGGAATGTAGTAGATAATGACGCCATCCTGGCACGCCTGTTCATCGGCACCCTGAAAGGGTTGGCCTTTGAATGGTTTATGAAGCTCCCAGAAGGTTCTATCAAGAACTGGGGCGATTTGGAGAAGCTCTTTTTAACACGCTTCTTCGAAGATGACTCCGAAGTCACAATGCCAACCCTTTTGGCTACCAAACAGCGAAAAGGGGAGTCCGTCAAATCTTTCGTGAAAAAATTTCGGAACATGGTACTCCGGTGTCCAAGCGGTATGACCCAGGCCACCCTGGTGGAAACATGCCGCCACAATCTCCAAACCTCGCTCCTTGCTCAAATAGGAGTTGCTGAAAGCCGCACCTGGAAGAAATTAGTCCAACAAGGTGAACAGGCTGAGGAGATCGCCCGCGTCAGAGCGGAGGAAGGTAAGCCTAGGCCGGAAAGGTCGACAAGGCGTGCGCCAGATACATCCCTCCAAACAAAGCGGAAGGATAATTTGGCAACGGAGACCAAATCTCCCGCCAAACCTCAATCAGGCAAGGCGAGTGGCTCTTCAAGCCAGCCACGTGCCAACAAGCAATATTCCTTCAAGGAGGAACTTGTCGATTCGCTCTTTAAACTACTCAACAAGAGCAACCGACTGAAGCTCCCTGAAGCTCGATGCCCAGAGGAGGTCGGCAAGACCGACAATCCCAACTTCTGCATGTATCACAGGATGTTGGGACACCCCACCAAAAGCTGTTACGTCTTCAAGGACATCCTTCAGGCTCTGATTGACGCGGAGGTGTTAAAGCTCCGACCAGAGCAGAAGAAGGTGACGGCTAATGTGACGTCAGTTCTCCAGTTCGGGAGATAACCTCCAACGCCTGCGGGGTAACTCCTATTCCAAAAGGAGAGCTGAGAGTGGTCAACACAGACCCTCACCAGCAGCAAGAGAAAGGCTTGGTACCCGTCCCTACACCTCAAGGGGAAATCATGTGGGTCCACCCTGACCTTGTCAATGAGCAGCAATGGACTACTGTGACCAACAGGAAATCCAAAGGCAAGGCAAAAGCCTCATCCTGCAATGTAGTGGGTGCCTCCTCTCGAGAAGCGGAGACTGATATCCCTTCACTGACCGACTCAGAGGAGGAAACGATAGTCTTGGCCGCAGAGCCCAACCAACCGATGGCGGGAACCCGTTCAGGACAGGCGTACTTGAAACAGTACGACGAGACGGCGGTAGCCCCTCCACAACCAACTGCGGAGCCAGTCAGGCCCTCCACAAAGCCACCTGTGGAGAAGCAGAAGGGGACTCGATTTTCTCGAGCCCTTCAAAATGGCATCGCGGAAGGATCTACGGCACCTTACCGCTTTGATGTCCTGGCTCAGTTGGCCAACATTCTGGCATGCATTACCTTGTATGAACTTCTTAGACTATCAAAGTCGACCAGGGAAGCTCTTCAAGAAGCTCTGGCAAATGCTGAGGTCTTCATGACCCAGGTGCCGAAGGAGGAAGATGTAGAGGATTGCCTCCACACCTCCCAGAATGCCCCCTGCATCACCTTCACGGCAGATGATATGCAGGTGAAAGGGAAGCATGATCGACCCTGGTACTTCACAGGGTATATTGGATCGTCCGAGGTGAACCGCATCCAGGTAGATCCAGGGTCCGCGTTGAGCATCATGCCTCGCCGGGTCATGCAACATCTCGGCATTCCTACCCATCGTTTGAGCCCCACCCAGACAACTATCTATGGGTTCAATGCCAACCAGACCCGTCCGATGGGGAAGATCAAGCTCAGGTGTCAGATTGAAAGTCTCAAGTCGGAAGTGACATGCTACATCATCGATGCCAACACTTCCTACAATCTATTGCTGGGACGACCATGGATTCACCGCAACTCCATCGTTCCCTCCACTCTCCACCAAGTCATGAAGTACATTGACGGGAGTGGAAATGTGCAGACGTTGATCGCCGAGAGGCATCCGTTCAAAGGGGTCGAGAATTATTTCACCGACTCTTTGCTGTACCAAGATCCGGTGGAGACGGATGAAGCCCCGCAACTAGAGGAGCCAGACTCTGGTAATGAGGCTGACACTGAGCCTGAGAAAGAAGAGTGCCTGTGGGAGTTAGAACCACTTGTAACGGGCACTAATAAGCTCGATGTCGATAATACCACCGATGATGTAGGTGGTTGGTATATTAATGAAGATTTAGATTTTGTGTATTTTTCTGTGTGTGCTTCTGATTCAATACTGTCAGATACTAGCACTGATATAGATGACGATCTCTGGTCGGCAATGGGTGCCTTAACATCATTGCATACCAGTGAAATCGTCCTTCGAGACATACCAAGACAATGGTAATGCGCAAGAATCTATATTTATGGTTCCAGCAAGACGGAAAGGCCAAAAACCAATTCTTTTGGGCGAATCTCGTCTGAGCCAACGCCCTGCGACGAATCGGAAGGCGAGGAAGATTCCCCTCAGTTCGGTCATTACGAACCAAAAGCGCTCAAAATAATGAGATCCATGGGGTACGATCTGACCAACAAACCCGGTTTGAACTTTGGCAAATGAAGGAGGACGTTGCTTCAATCCTTTGTGCCGAAAGGGAAAGCCCCGATTATTATCATCGGACACGCCGGGGGTTGGGCTATGTATCAACTCCGGTCCCATCAGCCTCCGATTCTCAAGAATCGTCGAGCAACGATTACTCTTCGGACACATCATCTTGGGAGTCAGATGTCAGTGTCGGCAACATCTTCAAGGAACTTTCAGTGAACATGGTTTCGGCAAGCCACCTGGAAGATGGAAATGAAGAAATGATCTAATCCGATACAGATCCTTGGATCAAACATTTAAATGCTCTTTGGGATACCCACTTTGAACAGCGCGAGCCACCCACAGAAGACAGGGTTGTTCAGATCAACCTAGGAGATGAGGCTAACCCTAAGCCCATCTTCATAAGTGACGGCCTGTCACCTTCAGAGAAGAAAGATCTAATATCTCTTGTACAAGAGTATATAGACGTCTTCGCCTGGAATTACGAGGACATGCCTGGACTTGATCCTCAAGTGGCTATGCACCGCCTCAACATCAACCGGACGCAAAACCTGTCAAACAACAGCAGCGACGGTTCCATCCAGAGATAATGGAGGCAATTCAATCAGAAGTCAGAAAACTTATTGATTCTGGCTTCATCAGGGAAGAACAACATCCCGACTGGGTAGCCAACATCGTCCCCGTCGCCAAGAAGAACGGGAAGATCCGGATCTGCATCGACTTCCGTGATCTAAACGAGGCCTGCCCCAAGGACGAATTCCCATTGCCGATCACAGATGTCATGATTGACAATACTTGTGGATTCGAACGAATGTCCTTCATGGATGGATTCTCAGGATACAATCAAATCAAAATGTATCCTGACGACGAAAAGCATACTTCCTTCAGGACACCTCTAGGGGTATATTGCTATACCGTCATGTCCTTCGGACTGAAAAATGCAGGGGCAACATAGCAAAGGGCCATGAACGCCATTTTCCATCAGCAAATATGCAAAACGGTGGAATGTTATGTTGATGACATCGCGGTGAAAAGCCGCACTGAAAATGATCACATAACGGACCTGAAGGTAGTCTTTGACATCATGCGGGCCCATCAATTGAAGATGAATCCCACAAAGTCCTTCCTGGGGGTGGCCAGTGGCAAATTCTTAGGATTTGTTGTAACATCCACCGGAATTCGCTTGGACCCGGAAAAGGTTCGCGCTATCCAGGAGATGCAACCTCCGAGAAATCTCAAAGAACTCAGAGGATTGCAAGGACGATTGGCGTACATCCGCAGGTTCATCTCAAACCTTTCCGGAAGATGCCAACCTTTCGCTAAGCTGATGAAGAAGGGTGTCTCATTCACTTGGGATAACGCTTGCCAACAAGCGTTCGAGGAAATCAAGCAATACCTCACCCAACCACCAGTCCTTGCAGCTCCAGTAGCCGGAAAGCCGTTTCTGGTGTACGTCCGAGCAATGGATCATTCTTTGGGAGCTCTACTAGCTCAGAATGACGATCAGGGACGTGAGCAAGCAATCTACTATCTAAGTAGAACAATGATCGGAGCCGAACATCGGTATAACCCGATCGAGAAGGAATGTTTGGCACTAGTGTTCGCTATCCAGAAGATGCGACACTATCTGGTAGGCCAAACTATAAACGTCATATCAAAAGTCAAACCCCTGAGATTACTTATGACTAAACCTTCATCGCTAAATGGCCGACTGGCAAAATGGGCCATATTGCTCTCCTAATATGAGATGCGCTTTTTACCACAAAAGGCCATTAAGGGACAAGCAGTCGCGGATTTCCTAGCTGAGCCCCCAGATCCGAGGGCAGCCAAAGTCTACGAGGATCTCCCAGATGAGGTTGTTGAAGTCTGCCTGACTCAGACATCGTTCGAAAGTAAAGTATCGCAACTTTTCTTCGATGGTGCATCAAGAACAAGCCCGAAGGGACACGTAGTAGCGGGGGTAGGAGTAGTACTCGTATCCCCACAAAATTATGTGATTCCCCGAGCTGTCTCATTAACTAAGCCTTGTTCCAACAATGTGGCGGAGTACAACGCTCTTTTGATTGGGATGCAATTCGCCGATGAGATTGGCGTTAAAAATCTCGAGGCATAGGCGACTCCAAGCTCATCGTCAGCCAAGTTCGCGGGGAGTACGAAGTCAGACATGAAGACTTAGTACCCTATTACAACGCGACTATCCGCATGGCCGAGGGGTTTACAAGCTTCTACATCGACCATGTACCGCGCAGGCAAAATGCGTACGCAGATGCACTCGCATCCCTGGCTGCCTCTTTAGCTCTTCCAGCTGGAGCAATGGAGAAGATATTCGTCTATAGCCACGACCTGTATTGCCCGAGAAATGCTCTCGAGGATTATCAGGAGTCAACGGGAGGTCGTCACCGCGAAGAAGCACTTGAAGCATCAACCGGTCCAGAGCTTAAAGGCTGGCGATTCTCCTATATCGACTACGTCTTATATGACATCCTGCCTGAAGACACCAAAGAGGCGGCTGCCATTCGAAGGAAAGCCCCAAATTCTATTATAATGCGATTACTCGAACATTGTATCGTCGATCGCATGACGGGATCTTGCTCCGGTGCCTCTCACCAAAGGAGGCTCAAGAGGTATTGAAAGAAGCCCACGACGGCATGTGTGGAGCCCATCAACCTGGCCCAAAACTGGCACATCGACTCCAAAGATTGGGTTACTACTGGCCCAAGATGATTGCTGATGCCGTCACTTATGCCAAGAGATGTCACGCCTGCCAAGTGCACGGCGATTTCATCCATCAAGCACCAGGGTACCTCCACTCTACGGCCTCTACCTGGCCATTTGAAATGTGGGGCATGGACGTGGTTGGTCCTATCAGCCCACCATCATCAAAAGGACATCGGTTCATTTTGGCAATAACCGATTATTTCTCCAAATGGGCCGAAGCCATCCCTTTGAAGGAGATCAAATCGTCGAACGTGATCAAGTTCGTGAAACATCACGTTATTTACCGTTTTGGTGTACCTCGACGAATTGTCCACGACAATGGGCCCCAGTTCATTAGCCTGGCTTTCCAGAGATTCTGTGCCAAGTTCAGAATGCAGAGTGTGTCCTCAACGGTATACTATCCTGCCGCTAATGGCCTCGCAGAAGCTTTCAACAAGACCATTGGTAAGCTTCTCAAAAAGTTCGTCTCGAAAAGTCAACGGGACTGGGACGACAAACTAGGTGAATGCTTATGGGCCTATCGCACAACTGTGCGAACCCAACTAAAGCTACGCCATTTTCTTTGGTATACGGGTGTGAAGCCGTGCTCCCACTGGAAATCCAAATTCCATCTCTACGCGTCGCCTTGACAGCGGAGATGACAACCGAGGAGAAGCATCGACAGCGACTCCAAGAACTGGAGGCCTTAGATGATAAGCGACTGCAGGCCCAGCAACAAATCGAGCTCTACCAAGCTCGAATTACCAGAGCCTTCAACAAGAAAGTTAAAGTGGGAACTTTCAAGAAAGGCGATCGTGTCTTAGCCGTCAGAAGACCCATGGTAATGACGCACAAGACAAAAGGAAAATTCCAACCCAAATGGGAAGGACCATTTGTAGTAGAGTCAGTCTACTCAAATGGGTCATATCGTCTCATAACCCCGAATGGCGATACACTCATGATGCCGATCAATGGCAGGTTCCTGAAGAAATACTATCCTTAGATGGTATTCTCCCGCTGATCAAGTTAAAAATACACCTCTGATCAAAACAAGAAGAGCTTCTTCATTAATATCCGACGCCCCGACGGCTAAGGATAGAAGAAAATGTTGGCTTCTAAGTCCAACATAAGTCTTCGACAACTCATCATGCTGAGGGGAATAGCATGGCTAGCCCAACTCAAACGGTAGTTGGTAAAGGCACCTCAAACCCGTTGACAGCTGAGGATTTGCTAAAAATCCGAAGGGACACGTTCCCATTTGATCCGACGCCTCCGACGGCTAAGGATAGAGGAAAATGTTGGCTTTTAAGTCCAACATAAGTCTTCGACAACTCATCATACTGAGGAGAATAGCATGGCTAGCCCAACTCAAACGGTAGTTGGTAAAGGCACTTCAAATCCGTTAATAGCTGAGGGTTTGCTAAAAATCCTAAAGTGGACTTGGCTCCACTCTTTCCTCCAAAATCCCCTACCAATTCTCATCCACAGAATGGTAGGTCTACAAAATACAACTATTACTAAGTTAACACTATACCTCTGGTAATGGAAACTTTTCAATATTCCTGGTCGAGTACAAATTTTGTTTGTTAACTCTACAGGGAGTATCAATTTTCAAATTTGCCAAGTTAACACTACACCTCTAGGCACTTCAAAATTTTAACTTGTCAATTCTCACCAATAGAATGACAGGTCCTCAAATTACTCTTATCATGAGTCAATCTTTGTCAAGTTAATATCACACCTCTGACAAATTACTGTTAAAGTTTAACACCACACCTCTAAACAGTAATCAAGTTTCTGCCAGGTTTAATATTACACCTCTGACAGTCACTTTTCTTCAGACTTCCACATCGAAGTTGAAATGGATGATGCTAAGTTAACACCACACCTCTAGCATCCAAGTCATTGCTAAGTTCAACAATACACCTATGGCCATGACTTTCCCTCGGACTTCCTTATGCAAGCCGAGATGACCAATGCTAAGTTCAACATTACACTCTAGCATTACCCTCACTGTCAAGTTAAACATTACACCTATGACAGTGACACTTCTGAGTTAAGTTAATATCACACCTCTGACTCACATCCTTGTCAAGTTAACATTACGCTTCTGACAAGACCACTTTCAACCCGTTAAGTTAATATCACACCTCTGACGGTAACAAACTTTCCTAGATTCCCCACGAGTCTAGTCCCACTTGTTATTCTCTTTAACAGAATAACAAGTCTACCTAAAAACATTGTTAGGTTAATACTACACCATCAACAGTGTTTCCATCAAATCCCCAGTTGAGCTCAATCAAGTTAATCCCAAACACTTGATAAAGTTCACCCTCCCTGGGGGTGCCAATTCTACTTGTCACTTTCTCTTATAAAGTGGCAGGTCCACCAAAAATTTCACCTCTGTCAAGTTAATATTACACCTCTGACAGTATCATGAGAGTTCCTAAAATAGGATCTTTCTCCACAAAGTTTGACTTATTAAAATTTTCATCATAATTTTGACAAAGTCAAAGACTCTTTGCTTCTATGCGTCTAACTAAAGACAAAAAAGTTCAAGACAATGAAAGAGGCAAAAAGAGAAGTGTCACTTTTATTTATTTCCAGGTACATGAAAGTGATACAAAAATGCTCTCTTATACAATAAGATTGAGTGTTATAGTCAAAACGCTCTCTTACAATAAGATGGAGTGTTACAATTAAGGAGTACAAAGAAGTCCCTCTCCCACTCAGAGGTTGCACTCACTCCTTAAAGCCGCGTCTGATTCCAAGTGCGCGATGTTTTGTGGCTACAATAGAAGCTGGTTACACACGATGCATGATGTAAACATCGAAAGAGCCCTACCTGACTAAGCTAAGAGCAATGGTGTTCTTGAGGTCCGGTGGAAGCAGGAAGTCCGGCAACCCTTCGTTTATGAACATCTCTTTCCCCAGCAGACCATCCAGCAGACATGAGGAGTCCTTGATGTTACTTCTGGGGTGGGAGAGGAAGAGGATCCTACCTGCCGCCGTGTCCACCGAACCTCCTCGCCGCCATACTTACCCTGACCATCTCTTGCCAGCAGGCATGATTGGTGCAGTGGATCTGAATAGACCTTGGCGAGAGTCGATTCCTCGTCAGGGACATAATATATTCCTTGTGGACGACGAGGACCATAATATATTCCCTTGTGGACGAACATCGAACAAGTTCGCCGTCCGATATATTCTCCCACGGACTTAGCGAACATGAAGAAGGATGACCAAGCCTACCTGCAAAAAAGCAAACAGGGAATTAGATAATTCAGAGCTTAGTACACTTCAACAGAAGAAAACTAAGTCACAGACGCGACTATTTTCAAAGGCTGCAGACGCGGGAATGACCCGCGCAGTAAGTCAAACTACCGCGCCAACAGAGACAGACACGAATCAGAACTGTGGAACACACAGGATTCAAACGCAGCCTCATCTTACTCCCGCGCTTAAAAACACAAGACGCGAAAAACTTCAAACGCCAAAAACTGCCATCTCCCTGTTGAATAAATAGGGGTTGCAAGATTCGGGTCTGAAGCCTTCAACCCGAGTTGGAATTCATCCAAGTCAGTGGCCTTAAAACGCGAGCTTCATGAGTAAAGCCGCGGCCAAGTACCAAAGACTTCTATACTCGCGTCCAAGGAAGTTTAAGTCGGCGGCGCAAATTCCAGAAGGAATGCACCAACCACAACTTCACAAGAAGGTCCAGATGATATCTCTTTAAGGGGTATACTGAAATTCAAACTTGGTTGGATCTAAAATGTCATGGTAAATGGGCATGGCATACCCGCAGAAGCCTTTGTTAAGAGTTGAACTATCTGCGTTGAGACGCGGACGTAAAAAGTTCTCAAAGAGACGCTTCCTGCCATTGAAATCACTTGACTGTGATAATCCATCAAAGAGACCAAACAGAAGCATGAAAGCTCTGGGTCATCTTCATCCACAGAGGCACCTTCATCCATGGAGGCAAAACCCTAATAGGGTCCTTGAAGGGAGAAGGCAGAGTCCCTCAGAGTACTCGTTCTCAAATAGAGCATGGTCTAAGCGGCCGCTGTTAAAGAGAAGGGGTGAGTCCTATTTATAGGCAACTCCTGATAACGGTCATTAATGGTTCATTAATTAAAACCGCCGGCCTTAATGACCGCACGACCGTCAAAGCCCAATGAGAGGCTGACGCGTGGGACGTCGCTTCGGGAAGCATCGCAGGCGCTGATCTCAAACCGTCAGCGCCGGTTTTGCATTAAAAGGCATTAACGCCCAAGCCCAATGGAAAACCGACGCGTGGACAACTGCTTCGGGAAACAACGGATGACCCAGTTTCCCAATCGTCAGCGAAGACTTGACGGTCAAAGATCTCTGAAAATCTTTAAGTCAGGCTGCATTAAACGCAGATAGGAATGCCGCGTCCGGCTGCATTGAATGCAGATGGGAAAGCCACGTCCAAGAATCTGCGTCACCTTTCTCAAATTGGAAGGCGTTCACCTGCGTTTTAAAGGAGCGTCCACGTGACTCAAAGTCGCGTCCCTTCAGCAAACGGGGCCCTTTCTAAGCACTTAGTCCATTCTGAGATTAGTGGAAAATACACAAGGCTGCGTCCCTCGCATCCGCTCAAGTCGCGTATTCGTTGACAGGACAAATTCGCGTTACTCAAAGCCGCGTTTGTCCCCACTGATTGACGCTGCGTCTCATCAAAAAGGACTTAGTTCTATCTGAGTTCTTATGAACTGATGACCGCTTCTCACCCTGTGATTGACGCTGCATCTCATCAAAAAGGACTTAGTTCTATCTGAGTTCTTATGAACTGATGACCGCGTCTCCCTATGGATTGCGCTGCGTCTCATCAAAAGGACTTAGTGAAGTCTAAGTTCCTATGGAATGATGACCGCGTCTCACCCTGTGATTGACGCCGTGTCTCATCAAAAGGACTTAGTTCTATCTAAGCTCCTATGGACGGATGACCGCGTCTTACTTTATGGATCAATGCCGCGTCTCATCAAGCTCGACGCCGCGTCTCATTGAAAGAACTTAGTCTTACCTAAGTTCAGTATTCACAGCCAGTGATCAGGGAGTTGAATTCATCCACAGCTAAACAAAGAAAATGGAACAAAAACCTCAAAAAAACTTTTATTATATCGAAAATAGTAAAAGTGGATACAAACACTCTAATAGAGTGTCTTCTTCTTTACAAAAAAAAGGGAAGAAGGGGAAAAGGCTAAAAGTCTTGATCCGGCAAAGAACGGATACGCTCCCTGAGACGATGCATCTCGTGCTGACGTGCCTTCTCAGCCTCCATCATGGCTTGGACCCGCAGCTCCTCTTCAGATAAAAAGGGTTTTGCAGCCAGCTGTGCTCGCAGGGATTCCAACCTGGAGGAATGAATGGTCTGGCTTTCTTCAGCTCGTGCCTTCGCAGCTTGTTGCTCCTCCAGCCTCCTCCGGACGGTGGCAAGCGTCCTCTCATTATCCGCGATCATGGCTTCCGCCTTAGCGATGGCAGATCGAGCATTGGTAATGGCGAGCTCTGCGTTTTGCCGGATGAACTCGGATTCCATTGAATCGTCAGCCAGTTTCTGACATTCAGCTTGGGAACGCTCGAGATTGCGGACCTCTTCAGCAACTTGTGCTTCCACCTCCTGTCGCTCTTGTTCCTAGGTGGCTAGGAGCCTAGTCAAGATGACCTGGGCTTCTTCAGAAGAACTAGCATTGTCCAAAGACTTCAGCTCTTTCAGGTCACTTCCCAATCGCTCCACCAACAGCATACACGACTTGGCAAGCGAGGAGCCTCCGGTTAATTCGATGTTACCGGCCATGTTTTCAAGAAACGTCTGGGCAAAGTCAAAAGAACTACGCCCAGACAGGATAAAATCGATGAACGATCGCATCGCGTTAGGAACTGCTGCACCGTTTTGCGTGTCAGGAAATCCATGGTGTCATCACCCGAGGTACTCCCCGACCCCCTTTCTATCATGTGGAAAGGGGTGCAAGCCGGCTCTTTTTGCGCGAGAGTCGTGCTGACCGGCGATACGGCAAGAGCGAGACTGGCCACTGGCGCTTCCGGAAGTGTTATCGCTGCAGGAGCCTCCACAGCTAATGATGGAGTAGTAAGTGCAACCTCTGGGAGGTCCAGAGATGTCAAATCCTTGGGCGGATCCTGCAGTGCGGAAGTCTCCCTGGCTTCAATAGTAACCTCTTCACCCTGCAGAGTGGGTTCTTCCCCGGCCTTAGGGGTTGCCTCCTCTTCCGGCAAAATGGAAGGCTCCCCAATTTCAGTAGTTGCCCTCTCTGGAGTTATCTCGGCAACTGAAGCCTTCACTCCTTCGGACTGGGTCAGCTCTTTTACCGTCTCCCCGATATGCGAGGAGATTACAACTTCAATATCCCCGGCCAACCCTGCAGCATAAAAGAAGAATGTTAAAACATCCTCTTTAAAATGAAGAGGGAAATTAGGTCAAAAGGTGAAAAGAGTACCTTCAGCGGGAATAATCGCCAGCTGTGATACCGTTGATGGCTCACCCCCGTATATTTCTTCCTCTGAGATGTGGGAGAACTTACTCGGATCAGGAAGAGCGGGTTCATCGCCGTAGTCGACCTCGTCTTCAAAATCGCTTTCCCTGAGAGTGAGGAAGACGATAGCGCCCCGCGCGAGACTTCTGCAGCCGGAGCCTTGCCACCAATTACCCCAGTGGTAGGACTGGGGTCAACTGTCCGAGGACTGGAAATGAAGACAGAAGGTGACCCAGGTTGCTGTGCCTCATCTCTCCCTTCATGAGCAAGTAAAAATCCGGGTTGAACTGAAATCCCCAGAATATCGACATCTCCTCCACTCATGATGTCGACCTCTAGCTGCTCATCCTCGTCATCGGTAGTGGCTCTGTCAATGAGCTCCCCTTCCTCCGTAGACCTAAGGTCTCTGCTGCTCGACCTAGGGGCACGGACTAAAGGAACATCCTCTTCAACTATATCTTCTTCCCTCGGTACCTCAACGACAGCAAGGATGTCTTCGGATCGGGAGACTTTGGTTGTCAAGTCTCTCCGAACCTTCTTGGGAGGAGGTTCAGCAGTTGAAGCAGAGCGCTGACGACGCTTGCTTACCACCTGTCGAGTCTTTGTCGCACGTGGCTCCGCCTTGCTGCTTGCGGCTCCTCCCTTGTTGGTCGCGGCTCCGCCCTTATTGCTCGTGGCTCCCTTCCCGATCTTCTCCCGACCTCCTTCTGGGCCTTCAGGTACTGGTCGGTGAGTTTCGAGTGTTTACCAGACTCTGACCTGCCTCGAGGTTTGCATTGATGCTCTCAATACATGAAGACGCCGGAACAAAGTCTGATGTCTGGATGGCTTGGAAATACCAAGTGCAGAAGCTGAAGCTCATACGGCACTTGGACCCTCGATAGGTAGACGAAAAGTTGCTCCCGTCCCTCCGGCCACACTGTAGTACCAAGCCCGAGCACCTTCAAACAAGTTCCCTTCGAAGGCAAGTCGAGCATTGGGATTCCCGACGTACAGTTGATCGTAGCCGAACTGTCGAGCGAAACGATTCGGCATGTACGGCTCGATGGTGCATGAAGTCCCTTGCCGGAAAAGCACATATCCGGGCCGAATATTGATCAACCACCAGAAGACTCCCGCGGACAACCTCGTGAAGCCATCTGGGCCCGCGGAATCAGTAAATAGATCCCCGAAAGATGCACCAGAGATCTCGGGGAAGCAGCGATTGAGCTGGTAATTCGCAGGATCTGAAAGTCGCTTTCGGACGTAATATATATAAAGATCACGCCAGCTCGAATCCTCCAACCGCTGTACAAAAGGGACAGAACTCTCCCTCCATCGCACCGCCGTCATCAGAGAAGGGCAGTGCATCACGTACCAAGCCATGAGGTACGTATAAGGCAGTTCGATCCGAGGGTTGGGGCGCTTCACCGTCGGATTCCCCTCCGAGTCAACATACGGCTTACCGTGGGAGTGGCAGTTTCGGCGCCTCGCAGAAACTCTTGGTTAGCGCCCGCAACCGCTCTGAATGCTAGCTGCCACGGCCGGGAGAAGGGCTATAGGGTTGCCATGAGCCAGGAGCACCGCCGGGTACACCACGTCAGCAACGATAGCTTCATGTGGCAGCGTGGGCACCACACAACGCTTCAGCCACAGCATCAAGAAGCCAGCCAACAGTGCCCTATCGAAGATAGGGGTCCGGGCTTGATGGTGGAAGCTTTCAAAAACCAGGTCAGGATCGAAACCGTCCTCGTTCGAAACTGTGGTGTAGAAGCCTTGTCGATCCTGTCTTCAATCTCCCTGTCGGAACTAGGAGCCAGTCGGGTTATCGGATTGTCTTTATGATTGACATCATTGAATAAGTAATGGCCCAAGACAGTTGCTTGACTCCCTGCGCCCTCCAGGAGGTTAGCTGACCGCAAATGTGGAAGTGACACATCACTTCCCAGTAAGTCTCGTACACCCGAGGAAACTCTTTCTTCAGGAGGTGGAGCTCCTCAGTGGTCGGGACATATTCCTCATAGGGAATGTCCCCTGTTGCCAGCCCCGAGACCTCATGTAGCTCGTGCAGTGCAAGGCCCATCTCTCCGACCGGGGTAAAGAATGTCCCCGTCAGAGGATTGTAGCACTCCAGGATCCCGAAAAAGTTATGAAAGCCTGGTGGGACACCCCACTGTACGGCCCTGACCGCCGGGTACAGTCCCACACGCTTTAGCAGATCCCCAAGATCGGTGAGGACGAAACCCACCATCCTGCCCCACAAGTAGTTCTCCGTGAATGGACCCACCCGGGCGGACGGAAACCGACCGGATAATCACCCTCCGCTTCCATGAACGAGTTGAGGAAGGTAGTGCCAAGTTGTGGTATCTCTCCAACCGGAACCTCAGACTTGCGCGACCCAGGGAAAAGGCCGAGAACTGACCTGTCATGGCTATCATGACGGTGTACTTTATGGGAACCCAAATCACCGAGGGTAATCTCAGGGACATATCGAGAAATGTCCCATTCCATCTCCGAGGGACGGACATGTGCTGGAAGTAGGACAGCGGGAACATCCTCTCCATGTCCGGAAGAAAGAACCTTCCACCCTTTATCTGACGGAGCCATTTATAAGTTCCGTCTTACACACGATAGCCGCCATCATTGATACGATCTCCGAAGAAGAAGGCAGGCTTCTCCAGCTTGACGTGAGCATCTGTTGTGATTACTGCATCGGTCATAAGTACCGAAGAGTTTCATGTCAACATTAGAGAGCCTCTCTCTGCGATCCTGTGACTGGTCAGCAGTCACAGGGACAGTCCTTCGTAGCACAAAGGTCAAGTCCCGGTCAGCACCACCAACATGTCCAAAGTGGCGCGTCTTGGCGAGTGAGGCAGAAGGATGGGGCACTGCAAAAGAAAAGGACACTTAGTTAGATACTTAAATGCTAAGTGTTCATAACCCAGACGCAGAAGAGATACTGGACGCAGGAATTATCAAATCCGCGTCCAGACCTGCGAAACCGCGTCCAAACGCAGAAGAGATACTGGACGCAGGAATTATCAAATCCGCGTCCAGACCTGCGAAGCCGCGTCCAAACGCAGAAGAGATACTGGACGCAGGAATTATCAAACCCGCGTCCAGACCTGCAGGATCCGCGTCTCCACCACCAGAAGGTCATGGAATGTCCTTGATGTCACTTCTGAGGTGCGAAAAGAAGGGAGTTATCCACCTTAACCCTTCCATCACCACAACCGCCAGAAGTTAAGGAGGGTAACTCCCTTCCTTTCACACCCCCAGATTCTAATTGCTTGGACTCCGGTGCCAGATTCATTAAAATCGGCAGCTGATGGAACAGAACACAAGGATCAAATCCGCGTTCTGCAAACCAAGTTCGCGTCTGAACCCTTCACAATTAGAAATATTCTAAGTGAAGAATCCGAAACGCAAGACCCGATGGCGCGAGGGTCCAAACCCGCAGACTGCGTCTGAGACCGCGTCTGAGAATCAAACACGAGTTATATTTTGTGTTAAGGATTCTTAGGATTCTATGAGCTCCTGATAATGGCGAAACCCACGCCCAAAAGGCATTATACCTGGGAAAGTGACATCCTGCGCAGAGGAAGCGCCCCTCTGGACCTCGGCGGCAGTCGCCCGTGAAGAAGAGGCGGTTGGCTTGGTCTTGGGTGCCATCTTTATTCCAGTAAAAGGAGATGAATAGTTCAAAATCCAGTAATGGAGATGAACAGTTCAACAGAGGAAGAAGAGAACTCTCTTGAGCAAGTGCGTTCAGAGAAGAAAAGAGGTCTCTCTGACTGTCGCCTTTTATAAGCACAAGGATTCGCAAAGATACGCGACGTGTGACCCGATAAAAGCTGCAGCAAATCATCGCATGACGCGTGGAGCAAATCTTCGCGAAGATCATGCGTCACGACTCCGCAGCGAGTCGTCATTTGACACGTGGCGCGGTTCAGTTAATGAACCGAGAAGTCTGCGCGCCAAAAGGTGAAATCCTGCCGGTTCCCCAGGCCAGTTGGCGGCGTAATCATCACACGGCACAGATTCGCACCCAAGGGACGCACCTCTCAGATGGACATGCCCCGTCAGCATCTCCATAAATGCATTCGGAAGGTCGCGTCTCTCTACAAAGTCCGCGTCCGACCCAGCGGGCCCAACATCGCGTCTGCCTCATGGAAGATCAGGCGCGTCTCCATTGCCAAAGGACGCATCCTACAGAAATCGCGTCTTTAAAGCAGTACCATCTCGGCTTTTTGAAAAGAACCAGCGTTCGGCCTCCTGCTTCTGCAAAATCAGTTCAACAGTACACTGACGCAAGCAGACGACCAACCACTCCTGGCTTAAAGCACACCCGTGACAGACTAAAAGCAATCGGGAAGGTTTAGACTGTGCATCTAGACACTCAACATGATCAACTCTGGTGGCTTCAAAGAGTTCAAACAGTACACTCCCGAAGACCAACTCCAGATAAAATCAAACCCGGAGCACTAACAGTCTAGTCATGAAAGCAAATATGGCTAAAATCCAAAGTATTTCGAAATCCGTCCCAGTTAACTGCGGAATATCGAAAACTTTGGAGGGGGTTCTTTAGGCTGTCCAAAAGTTACTGGAGGACAAGCCATTGAAAAGCAAAGTTTCAAGCTCTAGACGCGAGAGACTATCACCCGCGTCTCAGCATCAAGGCGCGTTGGCCTGACACCCGCGTCTCAGCATCAAGGCGCGTTGGCCCGACACCCGCGTCTCAGCATCAAGCGCGTCGGCTCGACCCCGCGTCTCAGCATCAAGGCGCGTCGGCCTGACACCCGCGTCTCAGCCCCAAGACGCAAAGGTCTAAAACTCGCGTCTCAGTTATAACCGCCTTGGTTAAGGGACCAATCACTGCCCACACGTAAGGGGAATCAGCCCCCATCGTGGCGTGTCTTTAGCAGGCACGTGGGTTAGTTACCGCCCATGTAGCGGGAAAGTTGGCCCTCATTGTGGAACGTTTGTAGGGGGCACGTTCACCCCTAGGACCTCTATAAATAGCCTCGTTTACTATGAGGTCGAGGCGATCGGGGATCGGAAATCAGCAATCAGCAATCGGCAATCGGCAATCGACGATCAGAAGGAGGAGATCAGAGAGAGAAGAAGCAGATCAACTCTTCAGCAAGTTCGCTGCGTACGAGCTAGCTTTCGCCTACCTTCTCTTTTAGAGTTTTGGTAGACAGAGCTGTGTCACTCTTTCTACCGGCCGAAGAGGAGAGCCCTGAAGGACGGTCGTCTGGTCAACGGAGAACAAGATTCACTCTCCACCGCCACACGAAGAACCCAGCCTTAAACAAAGGGGGAATTCAAGATTCAATATTCTCCCTCCCTTGTAACCGGAAAGAACAGTAGTTTTTGTTGTAATCCTTTTCATTTGATTCAAGGAAAACTTTTACATCAATTCACTGTCTCCCTCTTTCCCGAGTCATACAATTGGCAATAGATCATCATGCATCTTCAAGTCTGTAAAGCATTACTCATGAGATTGCTTGAGCTTTCTAGACTTGCTACATGGATACCTCAAGTTGAATCAATTGGCTTCTCTTGCATGGTATTCAAGCATGGATCATGAAAGAAATGTTGTTGTTTATAATAAGGATAGTAGGCACATTACCCCATCAAGGCTATGTGAAGCAAGCATGAGATAAGAAACTTATAGCATGTAATCTTGTTAGTACAACAACATGATGGAATACTACTCTGCATGAACAAAGAATATCCCAATTTGAGTAAGTAAAGCATGTTGTACGTAATCAAGTTAGAGTTAGATCTAAGTTAAATATAAAGTTAATGTTAGCACCCATCTATATGATTCATCAATAGCTCTTGCAAAAATCACAATGCACTAAAACACAAGGAATCAATAGAGCACTTGGGCCTTTCATAAGTTCAAGTTAAAAGTTAGCTCTCATCATCATAGAAAATCAAGAGCACTTGCATGAAACAAAACTTAAGAAATATAAAACTTTCATAATTCACTTGAGAGAATGTACACCAAATGGTTACTTGTTAGAGGGCTAGAGATGAGTTAGCTATGAATTCAAGTTAGTTAGACATGAATGAAGTGTAAGAAAGTAGACATTTTTACTTTAAGTGCAATGAAAAACAACATGTAAAATGGGCAATGAAACAGAGGAAAAAAGATGAAATAAGCTTGTATTGATCTATCATGATCAAATTACATACACTCACTTTCTCTATTTCTGGAGTAATACAAGAGAAAAGAAATTACACAAGGAGCTAAAAAAAACCTAAGAGAAAAATACTAGAAAATTCCCAAACCCCCCCTCCTTGAAAACCAGAGGGGGTATTTATAGCACAAAAACCCTAACTCCAATCAACAACGAGGTTGTAGAAGAAACGCCGTGCCAATGGCCAGGATCTAGCCGCATTTTGATGTCTTTTGTTACGGAAAATGGCAATAGTACAGTCGTTAGGCCAGGGCCAGA